>CM062818.1:246435711-247035711 GCA_031772625.1 Pinus tabuliformis
AAACCAGAAGTGGATTTTGGGGGGGGGGGGGGGGGGTTTGGGGGGGGGGGGTCACAATGGTTTGTGGTTTCGGGCCTTGGGTGTCCGAAACATTTTGGAGGCACCACGTTGCAAAAAGTGGCAGACATGAAAACTACATTTCGGATCCCCCCACCTCTTGTTAATGGGAAATGGCCAAGCGGGGGGACGAAAGGCTTCCTCCACCGTTGATCCGGGTGGAGTGAAGGATCTTCGTTGAAAAGAACGTGTTGGTTATCAATGCCCAATGTGTTGTTTTGTCGTTTTCACCAATACGTCAAAAGTGTCATTTGTCACTTATTCTATAATGTCATCAAGATTTATTACAACAATTAAATCCTAATTAAAGAACTTAAGCATGATTAATCAAAAGGACATTTTTCAAAGGTTCATTTGAGCTAGCAACCTTAATTTATTTTCTAAAGAAAATATTTTTCTTTTATTGCTTATTTATCATTTTCATTTTGCCTTCCTTTTTTAGAGAAACTACTCTATGATTTTATTTGATATGGACCTGCAATAATAATCACTTCTAACATTTTTATTTTCCATCTTTTTTTTGGTCCATATCCTAACTTATCATTTTTTTTGTATCGAATTTTGATTTCTTATCTAATAGTTAACTTATCAAAAACAAGAATGTTACAACATCAGCTCCAACTAGGGACTGCTTTCTCCTGTAGAATGCAGAGAACCTGTAGATCCATGTGCCTTCTCCTCGGGCTATGGAGTCTTTGCTATGAAAAACTCGCACTGACAGTTTGAAAAGTAAAATAAACCAAACTTTTTACAATGGTAGTAATGAAATCTACTTCAACTTCTCAGTATTGAATGTAAGCTTTGAGAAATCTTCCATTAATAGGATAAGTGGAATATAGTCCCTCAAGATTTTGCAGCACAATTTTTTTTCCCCTTTACTTCAGCGATAGCTAGAAGTCCAAACCATAGGTTGTCAAACTTACCATGTTTTCCTTTGTCTTCTCTTTTGGAATCCCATCTTAGAACTAGATCATCCTCCGTGAAGTCCCTTTCCCTGGCTCTTCTGTCAAAAAGGCTCTTCATCTTATTCTGATACTTTTTCAATTTGTATTGAACTTCACCTCTATTCTCATTAAGTTCAATTATTTGATTTATCCTCCTTGAAAAATCATCAGGTTCATCAATTGAATCCTATAGAAACTTTAAAACAGGGAAGGCCAAATTGGTAGGGAAAATTGCATCTTTCCCATAAATTAATTGAAAAGGAGATCTTCCAGTAGATCTCTTTGGAGTAATCCTGATTTCCTAGACCACATAAATTAGATGAGTGTCCCAGTTCTTTTTATGATCTGCTAAAGTTTTTTGATAACCTTTACCAGACTTTTATTGGATGATTCTGCAAGACCATTAACTTGAGAATAATATGGAGTTGAATGATGTAGCAAAATCTGATATTTCTAGAAAAACTCAATCATTTTGACACTAGAAAATGTTGTGGCATTGTCAGTAACAATCTGGGTTTGGCAACCAAACCTAGATAAATGTTTTCTTCAATGAATTTGATTACTACTGAGTTAATAGCATTTCTTACTGGAATTGCTTCCATCCATTTAGTAAAGTAATTTGTTGTAGTGAGGATCCATCTATGCTAATTGCTTGAAGTGGGATGAATATCTCCAATAAAATCTAGTCCCCATTGGAGAAAAGGTGTTGAAACAATTGTTGGGATTATGGAAGAGCTGCTATTTTTTGCTTACTAGCAAACATCTGACAAGGGACACAACTTCTGAACTTTGCTCCTAATTGTAAGAACAATGTTGGCAAATAGAATCCTGCCCTTGATATCTTATATGTTGTTGCTCTCCAAGTATAATGTCCTCCACAAAATCCTATATGAAATTGATTAATGATCCCTTCAGTCTCTGATTCTGTTAAACATAATAGCAAGATATTGAGTGGGTCCTTTCAATATAGATTTTCATTTATGATACAGTACTTGACTTTTTTCAATTTGAGAGTCTTACATTGACTTTTGGAAAATGATGTAGGACACTCAAAATGAATTAAGAAATGTACAATATCTTGATACCAATCTGATAAAAGAAATTTCTCATCAATGTGTACAGAAGCAGTCTGATCTGAGGGTAAAGGTTCTTGTGGATTCTTTTCTTCAAGATTTTGGGAAGGTTCTTGTGGATTCTCCTCATTCAAATTTTGGGAAGGTTCTTGTGGATTCTCCCCTTCTGCATAGACAGAAGGTTCTTGTGGATTCTTCCTATCTGAACTTTGGGAAGGTTCTTGTGGATTCTCCACTGGTATTTCCAGAACAGAGTTGATGCCTAACACTTTACAATTGGATTCAGCTAAAAGTTTAGCTAATCCTTGACCTTTTACTAACTTTGTGGTTTTGATAGTTAAATCGTACTCCAAAATTTGGGTGATCCATATTCCTCTCCTCCCATCAATATATGGTTGAGTGAGAAAATTTTTAACAACACTGTTGGGAACATAGGCTATAATGGTTGAATGTAAAACATGCATCCTAAAATATTTCAAGGATTGGACTAGGGCATAAGCCTACTTATTGATTATGTCATATTTGAGCTCATCATCTCTCGTGACTTTGCTACAAAAGGCTATAGGTTGGTCATGGGAATATTCATTCTTTTGTAGTAAAACAGCAGCAAGAGTTGTTTCAGAGCCAAAGGAAAATATACTGAATGGTTTAGTATAATCAGGGCTGGCCAGGGTTGGAGCTTCAGAGATAACTTTCTTGATTTGATCAAATGCATGTCTGGAAGAGACAATTCATTTAACTTCATGACCCTTCTTAAGCATGTCAGTTATATCTTTGACAATTTCAACATAATTGGGTATGAACCTTCTTAAAAAGTTGATTTTACCAAGAAAATACTGAACTTATTTTTCATTTCTTGGTAATGTTAATGTCTAAATGGTTGATACTCTGTTTGGATCGATAACTACTCCATCTTTAGAAATTATATGGCCAAGCAATTTCCCTTCTGGGATGGCAAATAGAGACTTCTTTGGATTCAATGATATCCCAAATTTCCTGCATCTTTCAAAAACCTTCATCAAGTGCTTTAAATGTTTTTTAATAGAATTAGAGAAAATTGTAAGGTCATCAAGATGAATAACAAGAAATTTGTTTACCTAGCCTACAAAAGCTATGTCCATAGCTCTCTGGAATGTAGCTCTTGCATTTTTCAAACTGAAAGGCATCCTTTCATACATGAAATTACCCCAAGGTGTTGTGAAGGCAGTGTTTTCCCTATCCTCTTTGTCCACCATAATCTGATTATAACTAGAAAAACCATCTAACATAGAAAGTTTGTTGGCTCCAAAAACTTGTTGAAGTAACTGATCCATCTTAGGTAATGGATAGTTGTCCTTCAGTGATGCTTTATTTAAGTTTCTAAAATCAACACAGAGTCTAATTTCACCATTCTTTTTTCTGACAGGTACTAGATTGGCAATCCAATTAGAATATCTCAATGGAAGAATAATCTGTGCATCTAACATTTTCTTAAGCTCTTTCTCAATAGTTGGTAGAAGAACTGGATTAATTCTTCTGAGTTTTTGCTGGTAGGGTTTAGCTTTAGTTTTTAGTGGGATCTTATGTTCAATAAGGGATGTATCATAAGTTTTAATATTAGCATAAGACCAAGAAAAAACATATTTATATTTTTTAAGTAACTTAAGATATTCATATTTAACTTTTGGGCTAAAGATGTAGAGATTTTTATATTTTGCACTTTTTCTTGGGATCCAATATTGATTTCTTCTATGTCATCTGGCAAGAAATGGATGGAGGGTTTCGGGGGACATTGTTATAATCAAATAATTTCTCTAAAGGAATTAACCCCTTAGGAATGAAGTTCTTTGATAATTGTATGATGTCATGATCTGCAATCTTGGAATTTAATTTTGGATCATCAGCAGCTTTAGGATTAACCATTTCAAGATTGTCGTCATCAATTTGCAGAAGAAAAGATTTTGGTTGTCCATCATCCTCAAACACCTACCAATGCTTTTAGTTATCAGGTATAGATGGCTTGTATTTGACCTAGATTCAGTATAACAATTGTGTTTGATCAGGAATCTTAAATGATCTTGTAGAAACAGCTAAAGAATCTGCATGTATGTTTTCATTTCTAGAGACATAAGTTATGTTGAAGGCATCAAAGAAATTTTCAATGGAATCCCAAACCTCATTTCTATAAGACTTAACCCTAGGATGCTTTGTTTGGAAACTATTTTTAACTTGTTTTACAATGAGCTCCGAGATAGTGAAAGCACTCAGGTCATGTACCTTTAAACTTTTTGCTAATTGTAGTCCTAGAAGGAAAGCCTCATATTCTGCTACATTGTTGGTGACTTCAAAATCAAGTTTACATGATTGTGTTATGTTTTCCTTTTCTGGTGAGATTAACACTACCCCAGCCCCTGCTCCATCCTTTGTACAAGAACCATCAAAGAACAACTTCCATACATCAGTTTGATTTGATACAGGGTTTTCAACTACATCTTCAATTTTTACTTGAGATTCATGTATTTGATTTGAAGAGAGTTGAAAACAACCAAAATATTGATCAATTGCATAAATGGGGTGGTTCTTTGGTTGATCTGTTTTTCATTTCGTGTGGACAAATCTAACATATCTATACAACCTAAGTTGTTTTCCCCCATAAACTAGAATAGTGGCATATGACATGTCGATCTGAAGAGTTCCCCCTAATTTGGCCTAGCAAGACCTTGAAAGGAGCATTCTAAATTTGGGAGGGATGTCAGTGACAACAATATCTAATACTATGCTCTTTATTGGGATTTGGGCAAGAGTGACTACTAAATCCTTAATCAATCCTAGACAAGGTACTCTTTTGGAATCAAAGGTGTACAAATCATGATAGGATCTAGTTATGTCAAGATTTAAATGATCCATGATGGTTTTTGGCATGAGATTGTGTGATGCTCCAGAATCAAGCATACAGTTATATAGCATGGAGTCATTTGTATTTAGTGTTACATAGAAAGGGGGTACTATTTCATCTATCATATATGAGCTAGGACCAAAGACCACTGCTGGTTTTTCATCTTGAGGGCTAATAACATCACTTTCAACATCAACATAGGTGTTTTGTATCCATTTGGAAACTTGATTTTTATATCCAGGGTTTTTGGAAAGTTCCGAAAGTGGTATAGGGATTTTAACTCTTTCTAACTCTTTTTCAACATTAAATGCAATCAAGACAGTTTTTTCAATTTGAGCTGTATTAGTTGACTGATTTAATGGTCGAATAGTAGTTGTCTAAGTTTCAATAGTTTTGGTATGAGGTTCAATTGTTGGAGGTTCCTTAGGAGGTCTTCCAGGGCCAGGTCTAGGTCTAAGATCATATCTTTTGTTGAGCTCTGCAATTAGGAATTCAGAGAAGGCATGGTATTTGGAAACCTATGAGGATTCTTGATCTTCTTGAAATTTGCTTATTTTGTGGAAGAGGAATGATAGTGGTCTGATGAGAAGAGCTATCCATATTGTTAATGTCTTTAGTGATAGTCATCGTATTGTCATCAGGTTGTTGATCATCTATCAGTAAAGGAGTTGGAACCTGTTGATCATTACTAGATCTTTGAAGGATTTTTAATTGTGGATTTATTTTGTATTGACCTTGATTTTGAATTTGAGGTCGAGCTATTGTTTTTTGAACTATTCTAGGTTGAGTCTCAATCTTGGAAATTCTATTGGACATATTTCTAAGAAGTGAAGTAATCTCATTGATCTGATAATCACCCTATGAGTGACCTCAGTTAAGATTTATTAAACAAAAGGTATTATAGACTCATGTGCTGGTGTGTGTTCTATGTTATTGAAACAACAGATCGATCAGATTGCCAATACACAGACATTTTGAATGGAAAGACAACAGAGAAATACAGTAAGCAACACAAAGACACAAACAATTTTAATAAGGAGTTCACCCTATTCTCAAGGCTACGTCTCCAGTCCAGCTTCAGTGGTGGCCTTATTTTATTATGTCTTTGAGTAGAGAAATTACAATATAGGGACTCAATGTGAGTTCTCCTGAAGCAGAGTTTTCTTGGCAGGGTGGTTCTTGGATTCCCCAAGCCACTTGGAGTACACAGACTCTTGTTCTTCCTACCAGCTCTGTGACCCTCGGTCTACAGTGGAAAGAGCCAACTGTGATGCTCAATCCGGACAGATTCCACTATGGGAAGCCTTGATTCTTCAAGCTCTTTGGTGCTCGATGCTGCCTGCTATCAGCTCAGCCCTCTGTCTCCTCTTCTTAGCTTTACTGCTCTCTGTGCTCAGTCCTCCTCTCAGGGTTCACTGTTCACTGTCTCTCTCGGTCGCTTGGACTCTTTGATCTGAATCTCTCTTCTGATCTCTCTAGTTCACTATCCCTACTCATGGCTTTAGCCATTCGACCTCCGTGCATGTTCATTTCCTCTCCCGCCTACGTCGATTCGCCTATCACCTGTGGGCTTGGAATTCCCTGTTTGGCGTCAGCATAATGCTCAGGAAGTAGCCACGTGTCTGCATCGGAACTGTGCCAGCTCGCTTGTCGATTCATTACTTTCTCCACCGTGGCAGTCAATGAATTTCAAATCCTCTTAAATCGCGGCTTAATCCCTTGTCAATTCTGCTCTATCTATCAGGCACAATCCCAGCTATCCGATCTGGGCTCCTCTAGATCCAACGTCATTCACACGTCGAGCACGGTTGACTTGCTCGACCAATAACGCACAATCGTGGCGGTTTTCTCTCTCCTCCACTGCCACGCGTCGATCGTTGAAGGTGCTCGCTCCGTTTCTTTCCAAAACCTCTTACCATTCAAGGGCACCCCAGAGTAAAACCATCGGTTTCTAGGTTGTGGGTCCCACCATCGTACGATGGCACTTTTTCCGCTTTTCCACCCACGGTCCTCTGGCTCCCAACGTGATCGAGTGCTTAAGCCCTACCATTTCAACCATGTTTGCCGGCGAACATGCATAAAAAACCAGCTCCTTTTCCTGATCCGGGGCTACCAGGGGCTATTTTGACCTCCTGCGCAGTCTCCATGGGTCTCGGTCAGCACGCTTTGACCGAGGTCCTCATCGTTCCACGCCAGCTGCCATGGCGACTAGTTCAAGGTGTTTTCAATTGCTATTTTGGATTCTTCAAGGAATTTTTCGACTTGTTTTAGTCACGATTTTATGACAGTCATTTATGGATCTGATTCAGTTCAGGGCCTCCCAACTAAAAAGATTTTGGACCACCAAAAGTTGGTTTTTCTTCAAGCATTGACTAAGTGAGGAAACTGTTGTCTCACTTGTCCAATCTCAATCCACTTCGCACTACTCGACTTCGAACCTTTAAGCCCAATTCTGAGGTATTCCACCTATCCACAACGTGTCGTCCTTACCTTCCTGTCCAACACTATATCTTCCTGCAACTCATTAAGATATTCAGGTAGTAGATCATCAACAGAAGGCAACTGACTCTGCTCTTCAGGGTCCTCAATCATTGAAGGTTCAAACAATCTGAAGCAATCTGCGTTCACGACTGAGTAGTTGTGCATATAAGCTGGCAGATCAAGGCGAAAAGCATTCTCACCAATCTTCTCAAGTATCCTGAAGGGTCCATCCCTGATAGGTTTTAGCTTCTTACCTTCACCTTGCATCCTGTCCTCACTGATATATAGCCAGACTTGGTCTCCAACTTGAAAACTATGCTCCATTCGATGCTTATCATGCCTAGCCTTGTACTTGGCCTGGCTCTTTTCCAGTTGTTCCTGTACTACCTGGTGGATCTCCTGGATCTATTCAATGAACCTAGTTGCTTTGTCCACATCACTGTGTCCATCAACCATGGTATCTTTACCAAAGACAAAATCCAAGGGAGACCTTGGTATGAAACCAAAGCAGGTCTCAAAAGGAGATCTTTGTGTAGAAGAGTGTTTGGCTCTGTTGTAAGCATGTTGTACATAGCACAAGTGCTCATCCCAAAGCTTAGGATGTTTGCTGCAATATCCTCTCAGTAACTAGATCACTGTCCTGTTAACTACTTCTGTCTGTCCATCTGTTTGTCGATGAAAAGTTGTGCTTTTCTTTAATTTGGTGTCCATTAGTTCCCGCAGACTGGACCAAAACTTCCCCACAAATCGGGTGTCTCGATCAGATATAATAAAAGTGGGTAATACAAAATGAACCCATACATGTTCAAAGAATAATTTTGCAGTTTTTTCAACTGTAATCTATTTACTACAGGGTATCAAAATACACATTTTGTTGAACCTATTCACAACAACATATAGACAATCATGACCTTTCCTAGATTTAGGCAGTCCTCCAACAAAATCCATGGAAATTCTCTCCCAAGGGTGAGAAGGAACTAGCAATGGAGTGTACAAGCCTGGTATTCTATTGCTGGGCTTTCTTTTAGCACACATAGCACACCCCTTTACATATCTAGAAACTGTCTCACTCATTCTTGGCCAATAACAAAACCTTTGCAGCTATGCAACTATTTTACTTATCCCAAAGTGACTTGATATCATAGAAGTGTGTGCTTCCCTAATTATCTTTGCTCTCTCAGTTTGTGGAATGCAGAGTTTCCCACAATGATATAAGAGTCGGTCCTTCACATGATAGTCCAATTCTTCTACTCTTTTTCCTTGACTCAAAGTTGCATATACATCTTTAAAGTCCATATCCTGAGCATATTGTTCTATGTAGCTTTCATGTAGCACAGAATTATGCTTAAGTATGGTAGATGCATTTATAATGGGTCTAGATAACATGTCTACAACCTTGTTATGTATGCCCTATTTATATCTGATGACTAAATGAAACTGTTGTAGAAAACCCATCCATCTATAATGTCTTGATTGTTGCAACTTAGTTTGGGAGTGTAGGTATTGAAGTGGCGATGATTAGTATGTATTACTGTTTCTTTGCCCATTAAGTAATGTTTCCACTTTTTCACACTCTGAACTAATGCATACAATTCTTTATCATAGGTAGGATAGTTAACTACTGCAGGATTAAAAGTCTCAGAATGATAACATATGGGTTTACCGTGCTGCGTCAACACTGCTCCCATGGCATAGTCACTAGCATCAGTTTGGATCTCAAATGGTCTTTGTAGATCTAGTAGTGCTAGTACATGTGTTATACTAATTTTTTCTTTCAAGGTGTCGAAGGCTTTCTGTTGTTTGCCTCCCCACTGAAACACCTTGTTCAATCCTGTCAAAGCATGTAAGGGAGCTACAATTGAGGAGAAATTTGAAATGAACTTCCTACAATATTGTGCTGCTCCTAAGAAGCTTCTCACTTCTGTAGCAGACTTGGGTTTAGGCCAGTTTACAATGACTGCCACTTTAGAGGGATATATTTTCAATTCACCTCCCCCTACTATATGACCCAAATAATTTAGAGAGGTTTTTCCAAATTCACATTTGGAGAGCTTAACATGAAGTTTTTCTCTTTTCAAAAAATCTAATGTCTGCTTAACATGCTTTAAATGTTCTTCCCACATTTTACTAAAAATCAGAATGTCATCCAGATACACAATAACAAAATCATCAAGAAAAGGTCTGAGTACATCATTCATTAATCTCATGAAAGTAGCAGGGGCATTAGTCAAGCCAAAAGGCATAACCAGCCATTCATACAATCCCTGCTTGTTTTGAAAGTAGTCTTCCATGCATCTTGCTTTGCAACTCTGACCTGATGGTATCCACTGTGCAAATCCAGCTTGGTGAAATAAACAGCTTCCTTCAACTGATCTAAAAGATCATCTATGCAAGGAATGGGATAACGATTTTTTATCGTTATTTTATTCAGTGCTCAGTAATCAATGCACATTCTCCACGAGCCATCTTTCTTTCTCACCAAAACGATTGGTGACCCACATGCTGATGTGCTAGGCCTGATGAACCCTTTCTCGAGCAACTCCTGCACCTGCTTCTTGATTTCAGCATTCTCTGAGGCAGATAACCTGTACATCCCAATGTTAGGGAAAGGAACATCTTGCTGCAAAATAATATCATGTTCTATTCCCTTTTTGGGTGGCAAACCTTCAGGTTCTTGAAACAAGACATCATACTCTGAAACAATCTTTTCTATATCAGCTTGTTGATCAAAATTATAGCCCTCAAATTCATTGGTTTTATCAGTTTTCTTTTCCTTTACAACCATTAGTAAGAACTGTTTGCATGAATTTATCATTATTTTCATCTGTCCTGAGTTTATGAGAGTATAATTATTCTTGAGCTTATGAGATCTTACAAAGTATTCGATTCCATCTTTAAAAAGTAGATACTTGTTCTCAACTCTATAGAAAATAGCCTTTTTATCATATAAGTAAGGACTTCCTAAAACAATTCCACATATATCTAAAGGAATTACATCTAACTCAACCTCATCTACAAATGCTCACCCAAAAGAAAACTTGAGTTTGCACTGTCTAGTCACTTGTAGTTGTGCTTTATCATTCAACCATCCTAATGGGTATGGTTTCTTATGAGGTGTAGTTGCTCATCCCAATTTCTTTACAATTGCTTCAGAAATCAGATTTACTTGTGAGCCACTATCAAACAAAGTATCAATCTTTTGATATTTGGAAACAACTCGAATATGGAAAAGCTCACGCCTTTTTCTCTCATGTTCTTCACTAGTAACAGATTGAGCAGAATTACTTGTAGATGCTTTGGAATTCTTACCTTTCATACCTGTGGCTGCAATGATTGTTTCATCTCCTAAGTCTAACCCCAAATCCTTCTAAATAGTTGCAGAAGTCATCTTCTTCTTTCCCTTGGACTTCGTAGGCCTCAGCTCTGTATGCAGAATCCAACAATGCTCATCATCATGCCCCTCCTTTTTACAGTGGGTGCATGAGGCTTTGCCTTTTTGTGCAGTGTTAGCCTTCCTTGCTTTCCACTTCTGCTTTCTTTTCTCCTTGCTCTTGTTTACAGTGGGTTGGGATGGTCCCCCAACTTTTGAATTTCCATTCTTTCCTCTTACTTCTAGATGAGTAGCTTATACAGATACCTCATCTATGCTAGTGGGATTAAACATGAGGATAGTATGCCTCAAGTAGCTGTGTAGACCCCCAATGTACTTCAAAAGAGTTTCTGGTGAGTCTAACGAAATACCCAACATCAATGCTCTCTTTCGAAACTCTTGAGTATACCCTTGTACACTTTGCCCTTTCAACTGCCGAAGAGTTTGCCAACTCATCATGGCTTGTTGCATGTAAGCCAATGGATAGAACTACTTTCTGATGGAAGAAACAAAGTCACTCCAGACAGAGATGGTCTTACCATGCTTCTTCGCATCAGCTTGGGTTCTGCCTTCCCACCAAACCAAGGTAGTGGCCCCTAGGCGAAGGCTTGCCAGCTGAATCTTGCTCTTGTCTGAGTCTATATTTTGTACTCTACAATACACATCAATTTGTCTTATCCAGTTTTCCAACTTTTCAGCATTCAACTCTCCATCATATATAGGCAAATCAAATTTAACATCTAACTTAATCAAATATTACTTCTTATTATGTACAGGGCTACTAGGCGGTGTAGGGAAGCTTTCTTCTTTTCCCTTTCCTTTAGAGTGGTCATGGGAATGAGACTCATCTTCTTCTTTATCTTGCTTAGATCCTCATGAATCTTCACCCTTTTGCTTTCTAAAGTCCCTACACATTTCTTCCACCATGGACTTTATAGCTAGGAAACTTTCTAGGAACTGAGAGTCGGGTCCTACATAACCTTCTTCTGACATTTTCTTTCGAGAATAGACTCTTCCAATTTTAGGATTAGTTTCCACCAATTCTCCTTCTCCTAATTTGAGCTTTGACCTAGTGATCATTCATAGCTAAACCAACACAAGCTTGTCTAACCTTACAGCCTAGAGCTCTGATACCACTTGATCTGATAATCACCCTATGAGTGACCTCAATTAAGATTTATTCAACAAAAGGTATTATAGACTCATGTGCTGGTGTGTGTTCTGTGTTATTGAAACAACGAATTGATCAGATTGCCAATACACAGACATTTTGAACGGAAAGACAGCAGAGAAATACAATAAGCAACACAAAGACATAAGCAATTTTAATAAGGAGTTCACCCTATTCTCCAGGGCTACGTCTCTGGTCCACCTTCAATGGTGGCCTTATTTTATTATGTCTTTGAGCAGAGAAATTACAATACAGGGACTCAATGTGAGTTCTCCTGAAGCAGAGTTTGCTTGGCAGGGTGGTTCTTGGATTCCCCAAGCCACTTGGAGTACACAGACTCTTGTTCTTCCTACCAGCTCTGTGACCCTCGGTCTACAGTGGAAAGTTCCAACTGTGATGCTCAATCCGAACAGATTCCTCTATGGGAAGGCTTGATTCTTCAAGCTCTTTGGTGCTCGATGCTTCCTGCGGTCAGCTCAGCCCTCTGTCTCCTCTCCTTGGCTTTACTGCTCTCTATGCTCAGACCTCCTCTCAGGGTTCACTGTTCACTGTCTCTCTTGGTCTCTTGGACTCTTCGATCTGAATCTCTCTTCTGATCTCTCTCGTTCACTGTCCTTGCTCATGGCTTTAGCCATTCGACCTCTGTGCTTGTTCGTTTCCTCTCTCGCCTGTGTCGATTCGCCTATCGCCTGTGGGCTTGGAATTCCCTATTCGGCATCAGCATAATGCTTAGGAAGTAGCCATGTGTCTCCATCGGAACTGTACCAGTCCGCTTGTCGATTCGTTGCTTTCTCCACCATGGCGGTCAACGGATTCCAAATCCTCTAAAATCACGGCTTAATCCCCTTTCAATTCCGCTCTGTCTACTGGGCGCAATCTCTGCCGTCCGATCTGGGCTCCTCCAGATCCAACGTCATTTGCATGTCAAGCGTGGTTGACTTGCTCGACCGATAATGCACGATCGTGGCAGTTTTCTCTCTCCTCTGCTGCCACACATCGATCGCTAAGGGTGCTCCCTCTGTTTCTTTCCAAAACCTCTTACCATTCAAGGGCACCCTGGGTAAAACCGTGGTTTCCAAGTCATGGGTCCCACCGTCGTACGATGGTGCTTTTTCCACTTTTCCGCCCACGGTCCTCTAGCTCCCAACGTGACCGAGTGCTTAAGCCCTACCATTTTAGCCCTGTTTCCCAGCGAATGCACATAAAAAACTAACTCCTTTTCCCGATCCGGGGCTCCCAGGGGCTATTTTGACCTTCTGCGCAGTCTCCATGGGCCTCGGTCATTTGACCGAGGTCCTCGTCGTTCCATGTCGGCTGCCATGGCCACTGGTTCAGGGTGTTTTCTATTGCTGTTTTGGATTCTTCAAGGATTTGTACGACCTATTTTAGGCACGGTTTTATGACGTCATTTATGGATCCGATTGGATCACTCATCAATTTTATAACCTTCAGTTTTAGTCTTAGAGGAAGTTGAGGCCTCTTGACTAGATTTAAGTTTTCTTTGGGCCTTTTCCTCTTTAGCTTTTAAAGTGGTTGAGGAAGCCCTATTTGCTTCTACCTCTATAGCATTAGTTTGCATGTCTTCAAGAGTCCTTGAAGTTCTTTCTCTTAACATTACAACAAAATCATCTTCAAAGGCTTTTGAAAACCTAGATTTGGCTATTGCTACAGGGGGTTTGCAATCAGGGGGCATCTTATGATAAAGTTTGTTGAACCTTTTAATAAAGTCAGATACAGGTTCACCAAAGTTTCTTTTAAGTTCTTCAAACTCAGTCAAAAAGTAAAGAGCATCTTTCTTCACACCCCATTGGTTTTTAAATATATTTGTTAACTCTTCCCAAGACCTAATGGAATTTGCAGGTAATTTCCTAAACTAGGTTCTTACATTTCCCTCAAGAGATTGAACAAACAACCTCATATAGACATTTTCTTGCTCAATGTTCATATTATCTGCAAAATCTAGAAATGCTTGAAGATGGTCCTCAGCTGAGGAACCAGTTTCTCCATTATACCTAGGAAGATGTTTTAAATATCCTGGAGGGAATGCATCGAGGTTTTGAGGTAAAACTAAAGTTGCATATCTAGCATGTACAATAGGTTGGAATGCCATAGTTGAAGATGGTGTGTGAGATGTTTGTGTAGATGTTGAAGAAGAAAAAGAGGAAGATGGTGATAAAGAAGGTGTATACCTATGTGGAGGTGATGAAGGAGGAGATCTCCTATATGACTTTAAGGGAGTCTTAATAACTAACTTCTGAACCTGTGACTAAATATCCTCTTTTGTTTCAAAGAGTGGATTTGAATATATAGAAAAGGTCCCTTCAGGTTTTTCAGAAGTGGAAGCTTCAGGTTGTTCAGAAGTGGAAGGGAATGAATAAGTAGTGGGGGATATGAAGTCTGTAGGTTTGTATTCAGGTAAATGAACACCCAAGTTAGACTTAGATTTAGGTGATCCCGGTGGAAGTAAGGTTCTGGATGAGATTCAAGTGAATGAATAAGGAAAGGTGATTTAAAATCAACTCCCTTGTCTAAAAGTTCAGCAACCCTAGGTGATAAATGAGTCCAATTTGGATTGGATGGAATATTACTATAGGGATCAAATTGTAATATATCTTCAGATTGCAAGGCTGAAGTAGAAGAAGATGGTTGATGTCTCCTTCTAGAACTGGCCTTTCTCACAGTCTTTTGGATCTAACAGAGGACTAACTGTGTGAGATTCAGAATGGGATCTAGTGTGCTTAAAAGGTGTCAGTTTGATACAGTGGAGTCACCAGGGTGAAGTATTTTGACCTATCTAGACCTTTAGTCACCTTAAAGAAATAGGGTTTATGTCATTGTTCAAGAAAAACTAATAAAATTCGAGTCCCCAATAACAACGCCAGATTGATGTTGTTCCTCTGAGATGATAATGGTCAATTGATCATGCCAAAGCATCTAAGATATTTTTTTAGGGGTTTTGGTTTTGTTTTTTATGGACGACCAATTGTTATGTCCCTATACTACTAGTGTAACCGCTTATTGTTATTAGTACAACCCCCTTATTATATTGTTGTGCCCATGTAGTCCCCATATTGTTATTATTGTGCCCCATAGAAATTAGTACAACCCCCTTATTATATTGTTGTGCCCATGTAGTCCCCATATTGTTATTATTGTGCCCCATAGAAGCCCACTATTGTTATTATTGTATCCTTACATGATTATTGTTATGTCAGCTCTGATTATATTATGACCCCTTGGACTCCTATATATAGAAAGGAGGTCTTGTCATTTGTATCATCCAAGAATTGTTCATTTGTGTAATGTAAAGGAGGTTTCCCCCTCGAAGAGGTTGAATTCTAAGGAGTTTATCACTCTTTTCTATCTTTTTGTGAGCTGGTTTCATAACATTTGGTATCGGAGCTTTGGATTCTAGGGTTTCGCTTCTCCAAACAGATCATCGTGGAATTTTCACTATAACCTTTTTTCTGTGACTTTTTAGAAGTGAAAAAAAAAACCATTTGAGAGGAAATCGTGCTGAACCTCGGGTCCGAATTTAAGATCTTGTATCGCTACATTTTTGGAGATATGATCTGAGGAAGTTAGGGTTTTCGCAAGCTCCAGAATTTCATCTAAAATAGGTCATCGTGGAATTTTCATTATAGATTTTTTCACTATGAAGTTTAAGAAGCTAAAACAAAAACCCATTTGAGAAGAAATCAGTCTAAACCTCAGGTCCAAATTTCAGATCTTGGCTTGCTATATTTTAAGATATATGATCTGAGGAAGTTAGGGGTTTTGCAGGCTCCCGAATTACATCCTAAACAAGTTACCTTGGGAAAATCATCACATTGAAATTTCGTGAGAAGTTATAGAAAGAGGATGGACTTTATTTGTTTGGGTATAATTATTCGAACCTAAAGCTGAAATAGTGACATGTGGTATGTTACAAGTTCACTCTACTGAACTAGTATATAATTAGGTCATCACGGGAGATTACGAATAAATCTTTCTTCGGGAATCCAATTGTGATCAGACTTGTGGATTTTAAAAGAGGACTCAAAGGGCTATTACAAGCCAAAATTTTAGAACCTAAAGATCCAAAATTTCAGAGTTACAGTCGTTTCAATATCGAGCTCCTAAAATCAAGAAAAAAACGAGATGAGGAAGTTTGATGGCAAGGATCCGATAAATTAGATACTACAAATGGAGAAATATTTTGATCTAAATGGTGTACCACTGTTACAAAAGGTACGTATTGCATTTAATTATTTAGAACCAAATCATTTTTTATGGAATAAAGGGTTTTGTTCTCGTAAACCACTTGTCATGTGGTCAATTTTCATAGAGGAAATGATAGCACATTATGAGGATACCAAGAGAAACACCTTCTTTAGCCAATTGATAAATCTCAAACAAAAGGGTTCAATGGCAGAGCACATTGCGGACTTTCAAAAATTGAATATAAGGGTAAATGATATTCTAGAGAAGCAAAAGATAAATAGTTTTATCTATGCCATGGAAGCTGGTATCAATGGTATGAAAGCATATTGGAAGAAAGGCATGGAAGATTTGAAGAAAGACATGGAAGGTTTAAAGGAAGGTGGGACAAAGTTGTTACAAGAAAGGCCTCCTAATGATGACAAGGATCAAGAAATGTCAAAAGAATAGGATATACACTGGGAACCAACCCTAGAGAAAGAACAAATGAATCCGACCATATCTTGTATTGCAATGGTAGGAATTACCACTCCTCAAACTCTCAAGATAGAAGGACATATCAAGAAGAAGAAGGTTCAAGTAGTGAAATATCAGGAAGAAAAGTATCAAGAAACATCAAAAGAAAAGGATACTCACCAGGAACCAACCCCAGAGAAAGAATAAATGAATTCGACGATATCTTGTAATGCATTGGTCGGAATTACCACTCCTCAAACTATAAAGATAGAAGGACATATCAAGAAGAAAAAGGTAATAGTGTTGATTGATTCGAGTAGTACACATAATTTTATTCATTGTAAGATAGCCAAGGAATCGAATTGCTTCTTATATCCAGCACCAGAGTGTCAAGTGACAGTTGTAAGTGGAGGAGCCATAAATTGCTCTAGAAAGTGCCATAATATCAAGCTATCTATGGGAGAATATGTATTGAATATCCCAATTCTTTTCATTCCAATGGGTGGTACTGATGTTGTACTAGAAGTCCAATGGCAACAATCCTTGGGTACAGTAGTTTTTAATTTTCAAGAACTTTTCATGAAATTTTCTTTGGAAGGAAAGGAAGTTGAATTAAAGGGTATCACAAGGAAACTAGGAAAGATAATCAACTCTAACGGAATGACAAAGCTTCTAAAGAAAGAACAATGAGGCATAATTTCACAATTATTTTCACTAATGGTTCCCACATCGAAATCATATATTTCTCCAAATCTCCAAAAAGTCTTAGACAATCATTCCAAGGTATTTGAGACTCCCAAAGTTCTCCCACATATTCATGATCATGTTATTCATTTGATTCTAGGAAGTGTTCCTCCAAACATCAGGCCTTATAGATATCCATATGCCCAAAGGAGTGAAATTGAACATATGGTTGCAGAAATGGTAGAGGTTGGTATAATTATCCAACCAAATTTGATAAATAAATCAAGGTATGAATAGAAGAATGGAGAAGCACGGTGGGAACTCATTCAAAAGTTGTTGAATATCCCAGTTCCAGCAATATTGCCAGAACTTGACAAAGAAGGAAAAATCATATTAGAACTGAAGTATTCACAGAACCAAGAAGTCGACAGCTACAAAATTGATCAATTTCAGAGTATCTCATCAAGTGGAAGAACATACTCTGAAGATTCCACATGGAAGGATGAGAATTTTATACAGAAGCATCAAGAACTAATCAACCATTGAGGACAACACTTTTTGAAGGAGAGGGGCATGTTAGGTCCCTATACTACTAGTGTAACCCTTTATTGTTATTAGTACAACCCCCTTATTATATTTTTGTGCCCACGTAGTCCCCATATTTTTATTATTGTGCCCCATAGAAGCCCACTATTGTTATTATTGTGCCCTTACATTATTATTGTTATGTAGGCTCTGATTATATTATGACCCCTTAGACTCCTATATATAGAAAGGAGGTCTTGTCATTTGTATGATCCAAGAATTGTTCATTTGTGTAATGTAAAGGAGGTTGCCCCCTCAAAGAGGCTAAATTCTAAGGTGTTTATCTCTCTTTTCTATCCTTTTGTGAGCTGGTTTCATAACACCAATACATAGAACAAACTGTAAGAATGATGTATTGACACTTTTAGATTGTACTAATAGATAATCAAAGGGTTTCTATTTGACTTCACACATTGATTTGAATTTGTAATTTGTTTAGAAAGAATAGTAAGGAGGTATGATTAATTTAGATTTCAGACAGAAAAATAAATTATCATAAGTGAGAAAACCTTTGTCCTACGTTCAAAATTTAAACAAACTATGCTTAAGATTACATAAGATGCTGACAATTTTATGATTTAGAGGGATATTTTTAGACAAACAGTCCAATATCTCAGTCTCTTTATGATAATAACTTCATAAAGGAATTTTAAGAATAACTGTAACACATTTATTCTCACCTGATATCTCTGTAAAACCTAAACATATGCATAATAAACATAATGAATGAAACACATGAAAATATTACAGAAGAAAACTAAATTGTATGAGACCAAATTCAGAATCCTTTGCTTTATTATCAGTGATCTAGAAAAAGCTTGTACATTAATGTTTTTACAAAATTGCTTATGAAAGGTACCACCTTTAATAACTCATAGAAGAGAGTTATTTATACAAGTTCTAAACAAAATATCCTAAATTGATTACAAGATAGCTTGAAAGAATATAGGAAAAGAAAAATCGTTGCATGATGTGTCCCTATTAGATAGGAAGTTGTTGATGATTGTTCCTTCAAAATCTGTTGTTGTTGTCTTCTTATTGAAATGAAAAGTTAATCAATTGTTTCACACAATTGATCCCACCTTTTCTCCCTAAGTACCTCGAGATTTACCATCCTTCTAAGTATCTCATCAACTTCGGTATATCTCTCAAAATTGGGTTTGGTGAGAAAAAGATGATCACTTTCATATTTAATGGAGAGCTCTAAGCTTAAAGCTTCCATAAACTCCTTGCGAGTAATCTACCTTTTTATCCCTGCAAATTGATTGTTGTCTACCGCAAAGGTATAAAGTCTTTCACAGTAATCCTCCAATTTTACTAGCTGATCATTTGATGATACTATCTCTGGTAAACCTTTCTTATGTAATATACTGAATTTAGAGTGAAACCTCCTAACTGTAGTGTTCAAAGCATCACACTTTGTTTTTAGCTGAGTTAAGAGATTCTTCTTCACTATGACTTTCTTAATTTCCAAAATAATAGTTGTCCTATCTGGAATGTTCATCTCTTGTAACTACTACCTAGTCTTAGAATTTAGTACCCTGATCATTCTTGATGCTTCTTTGGATTTTGTGCCCAATGCTACCTTCTGGGTCTCTATCTCTGCTCTACATTTAACAATTAGTTCTTGCTGCTCAAAAATGATTTGTATGGATGGCCATACTTTTGTGATAGAGTGGCTAATATCTAACCAGATATCTTATTTGGCTTGGGCCAAAGTGTCTGCCATTAGAGTCTTTCTTTCTAACTGTTTAACCTTGAGCTCTAACCTATGTGACTTCTGCATTTCTTCTACATACAAGGTATCATTTTTTACCTTTTGTGACTCTAGGGCTTGGAACTTCTAGAGTAATTTCTCATTTTGTTGTTTTTGTGCTTGTAGCTCCTGTGATAACCTTGTTGTTTCACCTATTGCTGAAGATGAGGAAATGTCAGTAGGAGATGAACTTAAATCTGCACCTGTCATGGGAATTATTGTCATTGAGGTCACAGCAAGTTGTGTTGTCTATTTTTCCTTGAGCAATTGTTCTATCTGCTCCTCCATTTTCTTGATTTGTATGTTTTTCTCAATAATGAGCTTTAACATATCCTCCCTATGCTTTTCATTTTCTGCCATTTCTTTAGTCTGTGGATCCTCAGTTGAAGGAAGCTTCAACTGTTTCTTCAAGGTTGTAATCTCAACATTCTTCTTTTGTAGTATTTCTTCAATTGATTTCCAATCATGGGGATCATATCCAATCTTGATAATGATATCTTCTAAAGATTTTAATTCGTTATCCTTAGACAAGGATGACAACTTTTCAATCTTAAGTTGTGACTATACATTGGACAAAGCAATTCTATGATTAGAAAGAGTCATGGCAATTGTGGTCATGGTTGAAAATAGCATCTCACTTGATTACCTATGTAAATCCATTTGATCAATGGGATGTATCTGGTTTACATCAAATGAGAAGATGGTCTTCTTGTAATCTGTTGTGGATTTAGAAAATGGATTTGAGCCTGCAAAAATGTCATTTGCATCCTTCCTCTTTCACTGTCGAAAGCAGAGAGAAGTCTATGTTGAGAAGCGGATGTCTGTTTCCAAAACTAACTATAAACTTGAGATTTAAGACTTTCATTTTTTTACTTGATTTCCAAAAATGTTGAGAAGATATTAGTATCCCCTACTGATATGGTCTCAAATGATTGGATAATCTCCAGAGGTTTAGTTGAAGAAGGAGTTGAAGATAGAGGAAGGCTTGGGATTAGTGGTCCCTGCTGATGAAACATCTTCCAATTCTCCAAGATCAATGATCTATGGTGACTTACCTCCTGATGAAATTGACTCCTAGTTTTCAACTTCTTTTGCAAGATATAGTACTCTTTAAATAGTTATGTAGCTAACTACATTTCTTCTCTACCTCTTTTATGCTGAGTGCTCTATGTAGCTGGAGACTTTGTCTTAGGAGTTGATACAACTTGTTCATCAGCTTATGTGAGAGTACCTTCAGGCCATTGCTCTTGGTTGATGAACTTCACCAATTCGGCCTGGGAGTATGGTTGTAAGGTGTTGCCTTCAACTGCACTCTGAAGTTGCAATAATCCCAAAGGATCATAAGACCAAGTGAAGCTTAGCTATAGGTTCATGTTCTTTAGCAATATGTTTGCTTATGTACCTACAGACCTAGTGTTATAGACGAAACTCCCTACTTTGGCTTTGAGTTTAAACTGTGATTTCTTTTTTCCTGAGACAAAATGGACTTCATCCATATTTATCATTTGCATGATGTATTCCAGTGAGAATATTCTCATTGGCACATACTTAGGTAGTTTGTATGGAACCAACTCACTACCATAGATCCTAATATTAGTGTAGTTACGGTATAGGTACCAGTCACTGGTCTTGGTTTTCTCTGATAGGTGCAGTGTCTTTTTAATTTCTTCTCTAATTCCGAGCTCTTCCTAGCTGTTGAGTAATTGGAGAACTGGATGTACTAAGGAATCAATGAACTGGGAGAATTTAAAATTTAATGATCCTGCTCTTATCAACTCTATCCAGTGAATCACTAATTGATTCACTCCCTACTCATTTGTCTGTTGAGATGAATAGGTAATAGATCTCCTTGTTGAAACAAAATTAGATGAATGATAACTGAACTGTACCTAAATACTCCTTTTGTGGTCAAATTCATAAATTGTTCATGTATATTATCATCCAAAAAGTGGCTATAATTATACATGAAAAATGTTGATATTCTTTGCTAAAGATAGAAAAGAACACAAGGATGGATTCATCAACAACTTGGTCATTTTCATAACCTAGGAGGTATGATAACAGAGAGATAATGTGTCTAGTAGCTTCAGGGAACATGGAAGATGAATATGGAGGATTTCTCTTAGGTAATTCAACATCTTATGGTATGAAAAGTTCAAAGATAAGAGATCTCTGTGGGAAGGTGAGTTTATTGTAGAGGTCCATGGGGTTTCAAGTGAGAAATGGATAAGGGAATTAGATAAAGGTATCACTGGCATCTGGTTTATGCTCTGAGCAGTGATGGTAATCAGGATTTTTCCATCTTGAGTCATTATTATTCTTTGCACAGGGTCATACCTGGCTTGACACCAAGAGATTAGATTAGGGAATTGATGGGTCTTAGGAAAAGAAAACAATGGCAGAAGAGTCTCCTAGAAGTGAATGGAATCCTCTTGATTGGTATATTTCAGTTTTAACCATGAATGTAATTCATAGAAATCAAATTCACATTCACAGTCATTGATCTTGAAAAGGGAGTCTACAAGTGGCATATGATCCAGATCAAGGGAGACTGTGGAGGGATTCCCTTCTTCAACAGTCTTTTGTATCTTTGCTTTAGGATCCATCACTACCGCAAGGGAAATTCAGAAGCTGTTTTTAACCTAAAATTGATAACAGTGGAGAAAATACATAGAGCGACAAACTGGTGCTTTTGGTTTATGGATGGAAGTGAAAAGTGGCAAAGATTGGAGCCATGGAGGATTTATAGGTTCAATTGGGCTCAAGTAATTGTTTGGATCTATCCGTAGGCATTCAATTTAAAAGTGAAATGCAAATTAATGCTTAACGATTATTTAAATGGATAATCAGGAACAACAACAGCTTTGGAGCGTATGGGCAATGATATTATAACATGGTGGGTGGTGAATGGGTAAGTGAAAACGGATGGATGACGTGGAGGTTCGTTATTGGACAGAGGATAACGAATGCACAAGGCACAGGAGAAGTCAACGGTCGGATGGTAGAAAACTCGAAGCAGATTTCGGGGTGGGGGGGGAGTCACAATGGACTGTGGTTTTGGGCCTTGGGGGTCCAAAACATTTGGAGGTACCTCATTGCAAAAAGCGGTAGCCATGAAAACTGCTTTTCGGACACCCCCCCCCTCGTGTTAACAGGAAATGGCCAAGGGGGGGCCAAAAGGCTTCCTCCGCCGTTGATCCGGGCGGAGTGAAGGATCTTTGTTGAAAAGAGCACATTGGTTATTGGTGCCTGATGTGTTGTTTTTTCGTTTCCACCAATACGACAAAAGTGTCATTTGTCACTTATTTTATAATGTCATCAAGCTTTATTACAACAATTAAATCGTAATTAAAGAACTTAAGCATGATTAATCAAAATGACATTTTTCAAAGGTGCATTTGAGCTAGCAACCTTAATTTATTTTCTAAAGCAAATATTTTTCTTTTATTGCTTATCTATCATTTTCATTTTGCCTTCCTTTTTTAGAGCAACTACTCTATGATTTTATTTGATATGGACTTGCAATAATAATCACTTCTAACATTTTTATTTTCCATCTTGTTTTTGGTCCATATCCTAACTTATCATTTTTTTGTATGCCATTTTGATTTTTTATCTAATAGCTAACTTATCAGAAACAAGAATGTTACAATACCAACAATACTACCATGTCGCTCATGTGAGGAGTACGGGGCTCCATGCACCACCCTTACTCTCCTTCATTAGTCGTCGATTCATTCTAATCCCACATTCATGAACGAGCATGTGAGGGCATGGGTCAAGCTACCCACCGACCCTTTCAACAATCAATTCACTCATGACATAAATCTCGAGATGGGTAATGAACTGTCTCGCACCCTAATCATGAATTTTTTCAATTTAATTAAAAAATACTATAAAATTAAAATAAAATATATAAAAAATATTTTGTGTGAAATGAGTGATGATTTTTTGGCCATGTGGCATTGATAAGCCATAGTATTGTAACAAAACCTATTTACAAGTTAAAAATCTCCATAATAAAGTGGGGGTGAATCTCCATGGTTAAAAATTTTGTTACAAGTTTTTTTAAGTATATATATTTAACTTATATAATAATTTTTTTTAATTAATTATAACAATAATAATTTAAAATAAAATTGTAATTATGATAGACATATCTTTTTTAGAATAAGGTTTTAGAATTTTAATTTAATTAATAATTATTATTAAATGAATGGTAAAAATTTAATTTTTATGATTTTTAAACTTTTAGTAATGTGAAATATTATGAAATAAATATTTTGATACTTATTATAGATTGATGTTTATTGGGGCCTGGAGTATGCCCTAAAACTACTTCTACTTGGCTAAGAGCATGTCTTCCATGGATGTAAGGAAACAGGTTAACGACCCAAGACCCAGAAGCATCTGACAGGAGCGAAAGTCTAGCCCCTTACTGACCACTAGCAGGTTATTCCAGGTGCGTGGTTTTCTTTGAATAACAACGATGAGTTAACTTGCATTCAGGGATAGCAGCCAGAGATGTTTGTCCTTACTACTTGTTTGACAACTGAATTATGACAAGTTTTCCTACCATGCAAAAAAAAAATTGATGTTTATTAACATTTTACCAGCCTAGATCCATCTTAACTCCAAATCTATCAAGCGTCGAGAGGGATCAAATCTCTCGAGGTGCAAACCTCTTGTTTGAGTGCAAAACTTGACGAAAGGTTTGCACCTCGAGAGATTTGATCTCTCTTGACACTTGATAAATTCGAAGTTAAGATGGATCTAGGCTGGGTTCAGTCATGTGCAGCAAAGGAAAATCTATCGAAGATATGATTAATTTTATCAATAATATGTAAATAGATATAATATTAATATAATCATTTTAAATATGCTAAATATGTTTGAGATTATTTTAATTTTAAATTTTCTTAGTTACCTCAGTTTGTTGAGATGATAAATATTGCTAATAATTTTAATGATGAAATAAAAAATTTGAATGCAAAGTGACAATGTAATAGTGTTGAATGATAGAAAATGTGAATAATAAGAATGTAATCAATTACAAATAGTCTTTATTGTGATCAATCTCAAACTATTTTCTTCTAATATTGTTATTGTCACCCTTATTAGTTTTTTCATCTTTTCATATCATTTATATGAAAAAGATAGTTGAAATCATAAACCATTTAAATCTTTAACTCAAGTTGTTGTAGTAAACATCATACCTTGTCTCTCTTTCTCTCCAATATTAATAAGTTGAATTACTATAACACAAAAATCATTGTACATTGTCAATATTTTTTGTGCTTACACTAAAATCAATGCACATTGTTAATCCAATCACTTTAAAATTAATGTAACCTCATATATCCAATTACATCAAATCAGAAATCAACATCTACACTAAAATTAATGCATCTAATGAAAGCAATCAAATAATATTAGAAACCAATTTCTCAACTGAAATCAATGCATCTAATGCAAACAATCAAATAAGATTAAAAATCAACATCTACACTCAAATCAATGCATCTAGTGCAAGAAAGAAAATAGGATTAGAAACCAACATCTACACTAAAATAAATGCATTTAGTGAAAGCAATCAAATAGGATTAGAAATCACCATCTACACTGAAATCAATGCATTTAGTGAAAGCAATCAAATAGGATTAGAAATCAGTTACATTGAAATCAATGCATATAGTGCAAGCAGTCAAATATAATTAAAAATAAACATCTATATTGAATTCAATGCATCTAGTGCAAGCAATCAAATAAGATTAGAAATCACCATCTACTCTAAAATCTATGCATTTAGTGCAAGTAATTAAATAGGATTAGAAATAATCTACATTGAAATCAATGCACCTAGTGCAAGCAATCAAATATCATTAGAAATCAACATCTACACTAAAATCAATGCATCTAGTGCAAGCAATCAAATAAGATTAGAAATCACCATATACACTAAAATCTGTGGGACACCTAATCCTCTATGGGTTGGTGTGGAATGTGAACAACCACCGAAGTCCAAAGGACCACTTGGAATAGGAATCCAAGGGTCACACCATGTATTATAAATGTATATCATGTCAATAATATATGCAATCGAATGCTTATCTTTCTATTTGGTTGTTTACATTCCATGTGAGTTTAACATGGTATCAAAGTAGGCGATCTCCTACCCTGTTCATATTTGAGCCACTAGTTTTGTGGTCGCTTTGTGCATGTCAGTTTTGTCATTTATGTTCCCTATTAGAAGCTCCTTTACTCACCAAACCTACTTACAGAAACTCTGTAGTCTACAGTTAATTCCCTGAAATTCTTCTCTTGAGCTCTGCATTGAAGCAGTTGCATATTCTCTGTGCATTAAGAGGGACATTATTTTTCCTAAATGATTGTGGTTGCTCACATGTGCATTTAGGAATATTCTATATGTAAAATATCATCTTTCTAGGTCTTTTATATTCATGGTAGTCCTCAACTGAGTTATATCATACCATTCTCTCCTACCACGCTATCTTCCTTACTCCACATGGTATATACCTCATGGCCTCATACCTCGTTTAATAGTTGCCTACTATGTTTCCAGGCCCAGAGAAGAAGAAGAAGGAACGTTGTGCCAACTCTTCTCTCTCCATCTTTGAATCATTGAGTGTTTAATTGGCGACGAAACATACATCGTTATTTTCAAGGCCAAAAATGAGCAAGTGGATCTTATGAAGGAAGGGTCTACATTCATCCTACATAATGCTAAGATCAACATGTTTAAAGGTTCAATATGATTGAGGTGACTAAGCCTACAGAACTCTCAACGTTCTCCTTCAACTTTCAGGAGTGTGGAGGATGAGTTCATGGTGTTCTCTTAACAGTGCCCGCGGATATGTCTGTCTCTATTGGTATTCTCGATGTGTAGTAGAATTGGTAATACCACTGCTCCCATACTGCCTCTATATCTCTTCTGCACCATATGACATACAATTTTTAATACGCCTGACGATTTTTATTACACGTGTTTTGCCCATTCATAATAATGTATATGTTTTGTCAGTTATATACATGCACCATGGAATAATTACCTCCGGTTATTGTGTGCGCATTTTGAAATACAACAGTGCCTTCCACGTTGTCATATAAATCCTTCCATATACTCTGGTTATACTATATACATTCAACAGTGCTCCCATTTAGCCTCCATACCAAGTTTTGGTTACACCATCACTACAATACACTCCTCATAGACTCGGTCCCACTTCCATTTACCCTTATGGAAATCCCATTTAACATGGTATGACCTTTCCATTCAGTTCCCTTAAAGAGCAATCCCATACTTTTAACATGTCGAGACTGTTCGACTGCCACAGATCTTGTGATAAGAATTCTATACCACATCTCTCGAACTTCAACTATGTCAACTGATTCAACTGTCCCAAAGAATTGGGCACACATTTCAATTTGGGCGAATCGCTGACTAAGAAAAGCTTTAAGCTTTGAAGGTATCCGAGCAATGGTGGTAGCACTTCCATGGAATTGTTACCTATTTCTAGGACTTCCAATTTTCTCAGGTCCCCAATATAGCTGGGCAATTCTTTTAGCTTGGTCTCTGCCTTTTCTCAATGCTTTGAAATTTAATAATTCATGCAGTAGTGGATGCTTATGGAAAATGCAAACAGTGTGTATAGTTCTTGATGGATGGGTTAGCTCCTGTATAATTGTCAAAAGGTTGAATCCCTCTCCGTGGCTAGCTCTAGCTATATTGTTTTAAATTGTTGTTGGTTGTATGTCTTTCTGTTGAATTCATTATAGTAGCACCAAAAGATTATCTATTTAGTTGGATAAAATTGTGGTATAAAATCTTGCATTTTTTTAACCAAACTTTTGAGAGGGTCATTAGTGCCATTTCCATTTTAGAGACATCATTCACTAATATTCAAATCTTTTCCTATCACACCTCTTTCTTATATTTAGTTTTGAGATTAGTAGTGGGTATTGTACATCAAATTTTTTTTAACTAGTCGTCCTCCTAGAACATATGAACTTGCAAACACAATTGAAGAGCTAAGAGTTGGTTCAAGCATCTTTCATTTACTTCACCTAAAAACAATGGCTAGACTTAATGGAGTATTAGAGCTTTTGAAAACTCTGATACAATCTACTACTGATAACACAATCCAAATCAGTACGGAAACTCTCTTGGAAATTGGTACCTATTTGCAAAATGCACATGAAAAGATAGAGTTTCTGCAACTAGAATCTCAGTTCCAGCAAGATGAGCTTCAATAGATTTTTCATTCTAAAAACACCCATCAACAACCAGCAAGTGATGAAATTAGTAAGATTGAGGTTGATTCACATCCAGTACCTAATGAAGCAGTAGAATACATGCAGAAGCAGAAATTCATCTTGCACTTCCTAAGCCAATCATCAGATCTTGGGAAGAACTCATTAGCAATAAGACAGAAAATGTCTTGGATATGATAAGGAGGTTTCCTTTCACATTCCAGATTACTCAAAGCCCATCCAATTTCAAGGTGTTGGATTTCTTTATGACAATTCACCTTCATCTATTTCAGATTCTGATCCTCTTCCACAGCAGTCACAAGAAATTGTTAAATGCCAACATTGTGATGGAGTTGGCCATGTGAAAGATCATTGTTTTTATCTTCATCCGTGCAAGCATTGTGGTGAGCGTACTCATTCTTCAAACAAATGCTTCAAAAACAAACCTCCTGCAAAAACAAAAATTCATCTTGGATGGATCGCTTCTTGGCAATGGGCTTCAACAACCAAGAAGATATTTTAGACATATGTGAGAACTTGTTCTAGAGTATTGAACAATCTTGCACTTGACTTTTCTCCATCAGCTCACCTTGTATCTGAGAGGGGGGAAGTGATGGTCATCTACAAGCTTCAAAGCCACATCAAGCGAGCCTGAGCCACAACATGTCATACCAGATTTAGAGTTGTAGCCAGAGGCAAAGATGCCCCTGAGAATGCCTTCGGTTGATGATCAACCTTAAACCATCACAGGTTGAGACCTCCCTTTTCAGTTTGAGGTTCTCCCTTTTTATGTGAGGTGAGACCTCCCTTTCAAGGTTGAAGGTTTCCCTCTTCAAAACATGAGGAATACTTCCTCTAGCAGAAGAACTCAACTTCATGCCAGATTTGGAAGAGTTCCGGGAACTGCACTAAGTGTTTCAGTGTTGGTGGTCATACTTAAACCACCCCCTTTATACCAACATTTCAAAGAGCATATTCAGCCTAGTGCTACGATGCATTTTTACACATTTTGTATTACAACTCTCTTCTTGGACTCATACATACCCCTTCGGATTAAATGGGGGAATGTTGGACACCTAATCCTCTATGAGTTGGTGTGGAATGTGAACAACCATCAGAGTCCAAGAGACAACTTGGAATATGAATCCAAGGGTCACACCATGTACTATAAATGTATATCATGTCAATAATATATGCAATTGAATGTTTATCTTTCTATTTCGTTGTTTACATTCCATGTGAGTTTAACAAAATCAATGCATCTAGTGCAATAAATCTTCTTCCCTCTCTCCCCCCTCCATCTATATCTATATGTCCCTCTATCTCTCCTTTTTTGTCTCTCTATCTCACCCCCCCAAACACACACACTCTCTTACTCCATATTTATCAATCTCTTTATCCCTCCCTCTCTCCATCTCTCTCTTCTTCTCTCTCTTCACCTTCCATCAATATCTCTATCTCTCTTTGTCTCTCTATTTCACCCCCAAAACATACACTCTCTTTCTCCAATCTATCTAGCTATCTATCCCTCCCTCCTCCTCTCCATCTCTCTCTCTCTCTCTCTCTCTCTCTCTCTCTCTCTTCCCCTTCTCTCCCCCACTTCTCTCTCTTTCCTTTTGTTGTCCTCTCTCCCTCTCTCCATCTTCCTTATCGGTCCCTCTCTCTCTCTATTTATTTCTTCTTACCTCCCTTTCTCTCCCCCTCCAACTTCATCTCTCTTTCCCTCCCTCTCTCCACTCGCCTACATCCTCTCTCTTCCTTCCTCTGTATCACTTTCCCTCCCACCTCACTTTCTCTCTCTGTTTACCCTCCAACTTTGTTACTGTATCCCTTCCTCTCTCCTTCTCTCTCCTTTTCTCCCCCATTCTCTCCACCTCTCCTTCTTTGTCTATTTATCTCACCCCCAAACATACACACTCTCTCTCCATCTCTCCCTTTTCACTTCCTCCCTCTCTCCACTTCTCACTCTCCATGTCTTTCTTCTTCTCTCCCTCTCTCCCCCTCCAAATCCATCTCTCCATCCCTCCCTCTCTACTCCTCTCTCGCTCCCTCTCTCCTCCTCTCTCTCGTCCTTCTTCTCTCTCCCTTTCTCTCATACCTCACTCTCTCTTCCCCCATCACTCTCTCTCTCTCATCCCTCCAATCCTATCTCTTCCTCCATCACTCTCCTCCTCTCTATCCCTTTCTCTCCTACCTTCCTCCCTCTTCCTCCATCTCTCTCTCTCTCTCTCTTTTCCCTCTAATCCTCTTTCTCTATCTCTCTTGCTCTGTCCTCCAATCATCTCTCTTTCCACATCTCTCTCTCTCTCTCTCTCTCTCTCTCTATGTTACTTTATCCATCCCTCTCCTCTTCTCTCTCCTTCTCTCTCCCTTCTCTCATTCTTTGTCTCTTTATCTCACCCCTAAACAGACACACTCTCTCTCCATCTCTCCCTTTCCACTTCTTACTCTCTATGTATTTATTCTTCCCTCCCTCTCTCCCCTCCAACTCCATCTCTCTAGCCCTCCTTCTCTCCTCCTCTCTCTCCCTTTTTCTCCTACCTCTCTCTCTCTTTCCCCATCTCTCTCTTTCTCTCTGCCCTCCAATCCTCTCATTATCTCCCTCCTTCTCTACCCTCTCTCTCCCCTCTCCATCTTTGTGCCTCCCTCTCACTCTCTTACCCTTCTCTACCGCTCCCCTCTCCTTTAGTTTATCTCCATCTCTCCCTTGTGACTCCCCCTATCTCTCCACTTCTATCACTCTATGTCTTTGTTCTTCCCTCCCATATATATCTAAAGTTCATATATATCCTGATATATTAATATATATTATAATATGACAAATTTAGTGTTGTATTAATCTAAAGTTATCAAATTTAATAATATTAATATTATAATATATTAATATAAATATTATATTTATTAATAATATTAATATTAAAGGGTTAATAATGCTTTTTTCGCATGGTAATAATAATAATTTGGCCATGGTATTTGGCCCATAGGCTTCACCTAAATAAAACCTATTTTTTGAGTGTTCATAAATATAAAGTGGATTATGGACTAAATATAAAAGGAGCCTTATTTATATTTTTATTTATTTAACATACGTATTTTATTTACCATGGTGTTTGGCCCAAAGGTTTGGTATTAATTAGATGTTGATTTCTAATCCTATTTTATATATTTTTATTTATTCACCATACCTTTTTATAGCTCTTTTATATTTATTTATTTACCATACCTCTTTATGATATGTGGACCATGGTATTTAGCCCATGGTATTAAAATGGTATTTGGTCCATAGTGTTCACCTAAATAAAACATTTTTTTTAGTTTTCATAAATATAAAAAGGTTTATTGAGTAAATATAAAAAGACGTTTTATTTATTTACTATACATCAAGTTTATTTATAATTTTTATTTATTTACCATATCTCTTTTTTTAGTGTTCCTAAATCTCTTTATATTTTATATTTATATTGTGTTTACGCATAATAATAATTAAACTGTCAAATCTTAGGCTTTTGTGATCCTTTTTTTGTAAGTATGTCTTTCGAATTAATCATATCATTGATTTTTAAATATGGTCAACATTAAATTAAAAATGTTAAATGTTAAAGATTACATATTAAATGTACGTTTAGATGTTTACATGATCTTCTGCCCAAAAAGAAATATTAAAATATTTTGGAGCAAAATTTTCGATTCTTTTTGTTGAATTAAAATTTTCCCTTTGATTTAAGAAAAAACAATGATTTTAGTAATGAGTAAAATCGTTTAAAATTTTACTTAATTTGAAATTTTAATGTGATAATGTTTTTTGTTAAAAATAAATGTATAATCCATTCAAATTCACATATATGATAAAAGAACTATATAAATTATAAAATAATTTACTATAAGTAAGAATGATACCTTCCTTCCATTAATTGAGAATGATACCTTCCTTCCATTAATTGAGAAAATTACAAAATCTACATAAAGCGCGCTAAAAGCAACTTTTAAGAAACCTGCCTTCTTAACCCGAAAGAGAAAAATAAAGGGCTTTAAAGCCCCTTCAGGACCTCTGAAAGACCAAAGATTCGAGCCTCGAAGAACCCGAAAGCCTTTGAAGTCGGGGGCCCACATACCCTCAATATTAGGCGATTCCTATTTCATCGCCTATAGAATAGTTAATGCCGCCTGACACGCAGGCATTTAACTATCCCCCTCCCTCTCGATGATGCTATCTTGATGAGTGTGCTTTCACTGAAAGGGGGACCCCCTCCCTCTCGATGATGCTATCTCGATGAGTGTGCTTTTACTGAAAGGGGGATAGTTAAATGCCTGCATGTCAGGCGGCATTAACTATTCTATAGGCGATGAAATAGGGATCGCCTCAATATTAGACTGAATGGAGTGAAATACGGAATATATTAAAATTTGCGTGCATTGACGGGTACAGAAGGTAATCATAACAAACAACGAGGTTAGTGGATGCCCGCAATATGACATGTCAAGTCCACGTAGTGACGTAATAATTAATTTCCCAGCATAAAACTCGGGCAGAACGGACTGCACGGGCAGATGCCCTGAGGAGCATCTCCACGACCGCTCGCGCTTTACCCTGTCTCCACTTTCGGCGACCCAAAGATTCCAAGAAGGGCTTAAACTTATTCAACTTTACCTTCATTTATCATCTCGTTGGAGCGTTGAATCCACCTCCTCTCTCTAATTAATTCGACTGGAAGGGCCTTATTCTAAGGCCATGCAGTCGGCCGTCCTTGGGGCCGGAGTTTTGCAGTCTCGGAAGAAATTTGCCGGCAAAAAGGGTTGGATTGCGCGCCTATTCTACGTCTGCCTTTGTTTTAGATCAGTGAGAGCCTTTCGAGAGCAACCGAATCTTTAGCAGTTTTCTGCCCGAAAACCACCGGATCGGAGCATAAGACGCCAGTAACCCGTAGAAGCATTGCAAAAGCCGGGGCCTTTTAAAGGTGCTAAAGCTGTAGTCATCCCACACAGTAGAAAAGGTAGTTTTACTGTTACAATAAATGTAAAGATTACGTTTTACAATAAATGCAAGGACGGCGTGGAATAATGGTCGCCCAACACCAGGGGTATTCTCCAGATATGCCTTCGGCATAAAACAAAACATTACGGTAACCGGTCCGACCCCGTGAACTTCCATATCGGATTATATATTAATTTACTGGCATATATTCTTAAGAAACCATGCAACCAGACTTCCATATCGGAATACATTTTAATATAATTGTATAGATTTTTCTGAAATTATGCAATTTCCACAATTTTAAAGTACATGTACTAATTCTCTATCATCTGTGAGGGTGGCTTCCTCTTGAGCTCCGATCATTTATTGGGGGAATTGATCGTTAGCTGGTTAGGGACTGATGAAGCCTCCAATCTCCCCCAAACAAGCCTCGTTCTGTTGGCGCCTCGGGAGGGAAAAAATGGCAAAAATTATAGGAAACAAAGGAATTAAATGCATTGGATTTTCCTGTGCATTGTTGCCCTGCGACCACATCTAGCAAAATCTTTATGGAGTAATCCGGAGAGCCCGTCTCCTAGGAATAAATCGCACTGCCCTGAACAAAAGTGGCACTCTGGTCTACCTGTACCGCCACTGTTGCAGATACTTGGGTATCCGCCTCGATCACCACTTTGTTCTGAGAAACATTTCTGAGAGCATGCCTGGGAAATGATGCATCAGAAGTATAGAAAGAGTACTGAACATGCTGAATATGGTTCGGGAAGAGCAGGACGGGATTAAAATCTATGGTCCATGTGGTCCCGTTACCCTTCACTGTGCCTCGAGCCACGGTCGATTTAAGCGCCATTCCCAGCACATTGTTCCCGTCAACAACGATCTGATTGATGGATTGAAATTGTCCGTCCAACTGAACAATGTTCACGCCCTTCCCAGAGCCACCAAACATATTGTTTACAATATTGACACCGGATATCATTTTCCTCTGAGACGATTTCAGCAATATGTAGGCATCGCCTAAAAAGAAACTATTAACAATATCAAGCTGCACGGGATCTTCTGCAACAATGCCTGTGTAGTCCATATAAGAACCGAGAATCCTAGTCTGAGTCAATCCACCGAGCTGTAGTTTGATTCCAACTCCTCCAAAGCCCGTGGCCTTATTATAGCAGTGGACTCCCGTTATTATATTGGCCTGACCGCTCAACAAAATCCCCACAGCAGCCGAGAAAATGACCACATCTGTTACAGCGTTGTCGTTGCCCATGAGATTTATAGCAACGCCACTGAATTGCCTCTCAATGGGGCTTCCACCCGCGGTAATGTGCTGTCCAAGAAAGGAATTATGGATGAGTGTCTCGTGCCCGCCCTGAACCATGATGCCAGACGACATGAAATGCGAGATATAGCAGCTATCTATGTTGGTTCTAAGGGAATTGATGACTAGAATACCCCCGCCTGAAAAATTCGCATCCAACATCAAATTCCGCAGAGTAACATATTCGTACGAGTACTCAGCAGACAAGTCCATGCCCGTGATGGCGGTCGCGAGCTCGTCGCCATTGAGGTTCCCATTGAGCTTCGCATCAGTCGAGGACCATAGCTCGATCAAGTACCGATCTTTTGGGAAATTCTCAGAAGCCCGCAGAGTTCCCCCGTGAATCTGTGTGCGCGGAATCAATTAGTAATTCGTCTGGACAAACCTGCAATGTGATACACCAAAAAAATACAGAGATTTAATTTCAATACCAAAACATTGCCGCCTCTGCTTGCAGGCAGCCGCAGAGGTCCGCTGATGAGATAATTTCCCCCTTCGAGATGAATCTCCACGCCTCCGAGGTCAGGTACACCTGGCATCATATGTTTGATTGTAGTTACATTGAAGGCCCCATTGATGGCAGCCAACAGGGCCTGAGTGCTGTCTGTGGCTCCGGTTGGATCCGCGCCATAGTCTGTAACATAGAATAAGCGGCCATTCGATGGGACCTGCGCAACCAAAAGCAAACCAACAAAACACACTAAAAAAACTAATTTCCGTTGCTCAATTTGCAGAAAAGTGTGCCATCCCCAGTACACTTACCGTGGTGTTGTGAGGTCTTGGCGCCGCAGCCAGCGACTGAGCCTTCTTCCAGCGAGCAATCGAAACTCTCTTCGCCTCCGCTCGACTGAAATATTTGGGAACATTGACGACTGGAGAATCGCGACTCTCCATTCTTGATTGCGAGAGGGATCTCGAGTGAGCACCAGTCAAAATCATGTGACAATCCACATTGGATAAAATCCCAAGAAACGCCATTACAACCAAGACGGAAAAAGCCCCTAGGGCACCCATTACTCCTTTTGCAGGTTGAGACTTCCTCTTCTAATTCCAGGCTACTAAAAACGAAATATAGACAAAAGCCAGATTATGATACCTTTAAATATTTATCCAGAAGAAAATGTCGGACGGGAAGGCCATTGCAGAAAGAAATCCCAATGGAGCCGAGCAATCTTTATAATCTTTCTTGTGCTGAATGTTGAAGTGCTCTATATTTATAATCTTTCTTTCTTGTGCTGAATTTTGAAGTGCTCTATATCTATAATCTTATGTTGAAGTGCTCTATAAATTTGTTAAAAAATACAAATAAATAATTTATTAACCAATAAAATTCACTTCCCATTAATAATAATAATAATGATTTTAACAACCTAACCACATTTAAAAAAAAACAAAACAAAAAACTCCACTCCAAAAGCATTTATATCTTAATTCTGTCCGAAGCTACAAAATATTACCAATCGTTTTTGCCACAGCCATTACTCCACACTGCAGGGCGGCAGGGGAATGGCCCTACAATCAATTAATTACATCAATGATGACTCCACCTAACAACCACGCTCACATTAATAACCAATTCGTAACGTAGGGAGAAAGCGAAATCAGAGACTGATGAATTAAATGAAATGCATTTGGAAAATTTCCACGCTACATGCGTGACTCTGACGCACCAAGATATGTGTGTTCGACTCTCCAGAGTTGCATGCGCAATTTATATAATTAAATATATATCATGTCAAATATCGAATGTCAAATGTCTAATGCTTTACTCTTTAAGAGTTGCTTAGATTGTTTAATAATTCACGCCCGTTTGTTCAAGAATTCACTTCCAAGATATTCGCTCACGGACAACCTATTATGTCATTCTTTTACGCATGCGGCACCCAACGTATTTAATGATAACACTGACGCTGAATGCCACCGTTAAATTTCCCGGTTGCCAAAGAAGAATGCTTAAATTCTGCTGAACGGGTAATTGTAAAGTAAGTGGCATGTTAATATGTATTAAATGAGTGAGGTTGTATATGCTTACTTTTTAACAATAAATATATAAGGGAGAGATGTCTAATGTAACTAGTAATTGATATAGCACTGGTCCCACCAAACCATAAAAAATTAAGACTTTTGCAATCAATATTCAAACAAAGATAAAGATAAATAACATTAAGTATAAATAAGCATTAATTTATGTCCAAAATTTCCCAAAACATTGACTGGGCCTACAACTGTGCATAAATAGTATCTTAATAGTTAAGAGTGCAAACCATATTGACCCAACTAGAAAATAGATAAAACCATAAATGCTTCCAAAATGGTCTATTCCACAAGTACAAAGTAACAGTCACTTCAACCCATCCCAAATAAATATCCATACTTGCACATAATAAAAGTGAATGTATGTTAGCCATCACTGCTATTTTGTTCAACTAAACCCCCTTTGTTCAATAAATGACACCCAACCAAATAACATTTAAACCCACTTTGTTCAATAAATGACACTCAACTCATTCTATTTCTCATTAAAACAAATCAAAGCATGTGGATCAACAAATAACAAATTCCCAACCATTAGATCACATCAAATTAAATCCAGACCACACATTCAAAATAAAGCCATTGCAATTCCTGTCTATCCTTACCACCAATTAAATTCAAATGCCAAAAATTATAAAAGAACTTCAACCGCTATTGAAGTTGCATGTTATGCTTTCAAACTATTCAGCGAGCTTGAAGACAAAACATCACAAAACAATTGCCAGTATATCGCACATTTTTCTTACAGTTCTGTTTTCATTTATCACAGTTCTTACAGTTTCAGTTATTACAGATTCATTTTCACTTTTCAGTTTCATGAAAATCAACACACAGCCTCTATTTCACAATTCACCTATTTCTATGTTCAGACTTATAAACTTAATTTAATTTCAATTTAGTGTAAGGAAAGTATTGATTTTATTTGCTTGGTGTGCCCGGTAAGAAAAGTTGTTGTTTTAAAATTATTTCTACAAATCTTATACCGCTTTATACGAGGGCATACAGGTTGAAGATAAATGTTTTCTATAGGTTCAATTTCCCCACTCATCTAATGAGAAAAACAAGAATACTCGAACCAATAGAGTGCAACAATGACACCTTGAAAATAAATGTAGAATGACATTTTAAATACTAGAACATGGAAATTACAATGAGATATACATATTTGATGGGTTTTTAGAAAACTTGCATTTAACAGAGAATAAATGCATCAATGAAATTAGTAATTTAAATCAATTTACACTTTTACAAGAGAGAAGGCCAATATAAGTGGTCTAATAGTTTTTATTGTCATATGCTAATAATTTGGAATGCAAATCCAAATTTTCAATTCATGCTTGATTCATATGCATGAGCAACATATTGCATCTCTTACATGATGAAACTCAATAAAACAATGACAAATACATTTAAGAATATATGAGAAGAGTAACAAAACAAATTCCAATTTTGTGCAAACCACAGATAGTCTTCGAAGATCCTTCCAATACTTGTAGAAAATGTCTACACAAATATAGACATCATGCAAAAATATGTAGGAACATGATGATCAACTCAATTGAAATTTGTTTAACCATAATTTCACAAGGCAATTTCTTTCTGAGAAACATTTTTAATAAAAGCTTAATGAAATTTTATAATAAGAAACAAAAACTATGGCCCAATTGGAAGATAAGCATAGATTTATTGTCCTTGTGTTGGCTGTAATATAGATCAAAAGCTTCAGATGAGTTGCTTAATTAGTGATCAACTATTGCAATACAACTTTCAGTGTTGGAACCAAAAACCTTGTATGAAGCCAACAATAAACATTATCAAGACTAATGGTAGCATAAACAAGACCTGCAAAATAAAGTGAAGAAAAAGTTGAAAGGGGAAAAGGAAAAGGGGGTTTAGATCATTCTTGAAATATGATCAAAAAGTAAACAAAACAATGTAAAAGGAAGAAAATAACATAAACAAATGAACAAGAAGCAGTGGAAGGGCCCTATTGGAAGGTTGTTGTACACAAGGGGAAACATATCAGAATGAATGACCACAAAGAAGGCACAACTAGCCTCAAACTATTGCAAATATGGAAAACTACACCCTCATTACTCCTATTCACTTTATCTAATTTGATATATGAGGTCAATAATTACTCAAAACTTTACAAATTGATAATATGCTTTTCTGATTTAAGAAAAAGGCATAGCCTCTCTTATATATGTAGACAAGATGCAAATAAGAGTTGTAGTAGAAATGAATGTTTACATGACTAGAAACTTCAACTGTAAGTGACATAAGGAAAAAAAATTGTTATGGTGGCAAAGTTGTGATCAAGAGTGCTTCAAGGGGTCTCAAGTTGGAGCCTTGGTCAAATTAAATACCATGATTGGTTTGGCCAATGATAACTCCTTGATAGCTAGAGATCCATTTCTGGAGAAGTGCATCCTTACAGAAAACAACAAAACAACAAAACAATATTTTAAGTAGTCAAACCAAACAAGAGCTCTGTTGGGAAATGCATAACAAAACCAATCAATATAGTCATGGTATTTTAAGTGTAAAGACAAGTTATCAAAACAACAATCACTGATAATTTTGAAGACATACAACAAAATGATTCTGTATATTTGATTTTTCAAGGATACTAACATACATGTTGATAATTTCCTGTAATAAAGTAGAAGTATTTTTTCCTTGTATGAAAGCATAATTTACAAATATTCTTATCTAAATGCATGCAATAATTTTATAGGTTGTTGCATCTATGGCAAAAGGTAGTTATGTTGCTCGTATAAGGAGAAGTGGTAGGAGAGTGACAAGGGGTGCGCAGTTGTGATGCACATCATCTGATGAGGACAGGACAGGCGATGTCAATGTCAACAATTCCCCAAGGAACATTGTTGAGGATGACCATGCGACTGAAGTTGATGTTAACACAACATCAGCCACAGAACCACTGTCAACAACAGTCTAAGGGGCAAGTTCAACTAAAAGGATCAGTGCTATAAGAGGATGGACAAAAGAAGAAATGTTAGTTGCAATTGATGACATAGAGTTTAATGGACACTCAATTCGAGCATCTGCAAAAAAACATGGTATTCCTCCCTCATCAATACATTATTGGATAAAGGGACTGACTCATACAAAACGTAGAGTTCCTCTTACAGTTATGACTGTGGAGGAGGAGGCCGAGGTGGTTGACTGGTGTAAACAGATGGCCAAATTGGGACATGGGCTAGAGTTGATACAACTCAAATCCACAGTTGCTCAAATCTGTCAAGGGAGGCCAAACCCATTCAAATATGGGTTTCCTGGTAAATCGTGGTGGTTTGGATTTAAAAAAAGGCATCCAGAACTTGTATTGCATACTGATAAGGGCCTTGACAGAGACAAGGCATTAAATTTGCACCCTGTACTTGTGCAAAAGTTCTATGACACACTTTCTAGTGCTTACAATAAACATTCTTATGGAGCAGACCATATATGGAACTGTGATGGAACATGTTTACAGGCAGGGAGGAATTGTGGCATGCAAGTAATTGCCAAGAGAGGGAGCCGAAATGTGCCAAATATTTTTCCTAAGAGTAGGGAGAGGATAACTATTTTATGTTGTGTCAATGCAATTGGTACTTCAATCCCAGGATTTTATCTATTCAAAGGTGAAAATCAACTAAAAAACTATATACAAAACTGTGAACCAGGTGCATGCATCGCTGCACATCCCCATGCATGGATGACTAAAGAACTATTTTTAGGTTGGTTTTTTCACTTTGTTGCATCGATACCAGGTGGCATCTCGCCTAATAACAAACACCTATTGATATTAGATGGCCATGGGAGCCACATGGCTGTACAAACAATTGAGGAAGCAAACAATTTAGGAATCGACCTGTTGACATTCCCACTCATATCACTCATAGACTGCAACCCCTTGATGTTAGTGTGTTTGGCCCTTTCAAGAACTATTTCAGGTCGGAGCGCACTGCATGGATGGCAAAGAATCCAGGGGTTGAGGTGAAAAGGTTCGAGCTAGCAGAGCTTGCAAGTAAAGCTTTTAAAAGGACTTTGACACAATCAAATATCAAGGTTGGATTTAGGAGGATAGGAATCTGGCCACTGAACTATGATGCTCTCATGCATGATACTGGTTGTAGCCAAGTGTTTCATGTGGATGGTCAGGAAGAAGGGAATGCCCAAACAGGTGTTGAAGTGCAAGAAGTAGATGACCAAGATGATGTTGTTGCAGCTGGTAATATGATTTCCCTCTCTCAAGGACACTTATATGATGAAGATGATGAAACAGTATGTGAAACACAGTATAACCATGAACAGATTCGAAGTAACATGGAGATCGTTCCACCAACTCAAGAACATGAAACTCCTGTTACTGATATTGTTAATGACATTGTTGAACATGTAGTTGACGATGACCAATTGACATTGCCAAGCTAGGTAACACCACCTTCATGGCTAGCAGAAGCAATGGTTAATATGAATGCACATAATGTCTCAACAACCAATGAACGAAGCATGAACATGCCCTCACAACCAATAGAATTGAACAGTGAAATTGTTTGTTTTTTTGTGGACAATAGATTAATGGAAGAAGATGAAGAACATAATGAGGCATCAAATGAAGATAATGATATAGTTCAACCAGTTCCATCAGATATTGAAAGGGAAGTACCAAGCAATGACATGTAGGTGGGAGGGGTGGAGAAGATACTTGGCCGGTTCCTAAAGCTACCAGTAGAGAGAGTATCAATGAAAAAAGTAAGGTGCACCAGGTAGTCTTTGTTTGGGCCGAAGCTCACAGTTACTCACCTCAGAGGACTATATAAACCTGTTAGTTGAGTCTGAAAAAAAAAAGAAATTTGAAATGCAAGAATTAAAACAGAAAAAGAAGGATCTAGTCAAGGAGAAGAAGGCAACAAGGATTGTTGCAGTGCAACATCGAGCAAATGAAAGGATTGAAAGAGAGAAAGCAAGGCAAGTTAAGGACCAACAAAAAAAATGGCAAGACAGGGAAACGAATCAAGAAAGGCATAACAAATGCTTGAAAAGGAACAAGGGATGATCAATATGGTTGACAATGATACAAGAATAGGTGATGAAACTGGGATTATTTCAAACTCACTGGACTCCATTGCAGATAATACACCATTATTCCAAGATCTCATAAACATTCAAGTGCCTCACTATCAAACTGAGGGTTTACCCACTTGCCTTATGCCTACCAGAGTTGGTGTCAATTCTATGTATGCTCATTACACACCTCCACTTAATGCAGGGGACAGTAGTGCAAATGTGAGGTATGGGTACTCAATACCTCCATGGTTGGAAGCTATAAATTGGACTCAATCATATGTCAGCAATCAACCATTTCCTAATCAACCCTTTTTAGGTAGGCCAACCTACCTAGCTCAAGAAGGTAACTTGGGGAGTTTTGGCACTTAAGATTCTCAGGGCCATAAAGAATAGGGGTGTCATATGTTTTTGGTTGTAGCCACATTATGATGTGGATTTTGGATGGATTGTATCTTTTTCTTGTCACATAAACATTTTGGCTTACAACCTAGGTTGTTTTATTTCATAATGTGTGCGACATTGTAGCAAAAATCAATTTTAGAAGGAACATCTATAGTCTATTATAATGTAGAAATATTACAAGATTCTCAGAGCCATAAAGAATAGGGGTGTCATATGTTTTTGGTTGTAACCACATTATGATGTGGATTTTGGATGGATTGTATCTTTTTCTTGTCTCACTTTGGCTTACAACCTAGGTTGTTTTATTGCTTTGAAACGCTAACAACATTATGGTTCTATGCATTCACTACATTGAAAAGCCAACAACAGATTGGTTGGTTGTAAAGCAGTCTTGTTTGCGAGCTAAGCACAAATGTTTATAAAAATTTTATTAATAACACTGAAAGACTATTTATTACAGTGGAAGAAATATAGTTTGTCTTGGTTAAAAATCTAAACAAGGATCAAGTCCTGACCTACTTATCTATTGCAATGGAAGAAATATAATTTGGGCTAGTTAAAAAACCAAACAAGGATCAAGTCCTAACCCACCTTTCATTATTGGACTGCTCTCCTATTGAGGTACATGGCTTCTTGATCATGTCTGTGCCATGTTCAGGTGTGGATTGACAGTCAAACACCTCCCCTCACTCAATATTCATAGTTAAGATTTAGCTATAAGAAACTCATAGCATGCAACCATGGTTTCCATAACATGAATAAATTTAAAATTCCAAAATCAAGCAAGTAATATTCATCTAGTGATGTGCAATAGTACCTAATCACAAATGTTTATAAAAATTGATTAATAACACTAAAAGACTATTTATTACAGTGGAATAAATATAGTTTGTTCTGGTTAAAAATCTAAACAAGGATCAAGTCTTGACCTGCCTATCTATTGCAGTGGAAGAAATATAACTTGGGCTGGTTAAAAAACCAAACAAGGAAAAAGTCCTAACCTGCCTTTCGTTATTGTACTGCTCTCCTATTGAGATACATGGCTTCTTGATCAGGCCTGTGACATATTCAGGTGTGGATTGACAGTCAAACACCTCCCCTCACTCAATATTCATAGTTAAGATTTAGCTATAAGAAACTCATAACATGCAACCATGGTTTCCATAGCATGATGAAATTTAAAATTCCAAAATCAAGCAAGTAATATTCATCTAGTGATGTGCAATAGTACCTAATCATAAATGCTTATAAAAAATTGATTAATAACACTGAAAAACTATTTATTACAGTGGAAGAAATATAGTTTGTCCTGGTTAAAAATCTAAACAAGGATCAAGTCCTGACCTGCCTATCTATTGCATTGGAAGAAATATAATTTGGGCTGGTTAAAAAACAAACAAGGATCAAGTCCTAACCTACCTTTTGTTATTGAATTGCTCTCCTATTGAGATACATGGCTTCTTGATCAGGCATATGCCATGTTCAGGTGTGGATTGACAGTCAAACACCTCCCCTCACTCAATATTCATAGTTAAGATTTAGCTATAAGAAACTCATAGCATGCAACCATGGTTTCCTTAACATGAATAAATTTAAAATTCCAAGATCAGGCAAGTAATATTCATTAGTGATGTGCAATAGTACCTAATCACAAATGTTTATAAAAAATTGATTAATAACATTGAAAAACTATTTATTACAGTGGAAGAAATATAGTTTGTTGTGGTTAAAAATCTAAATTACAAGGATCAAGTCTTGACCTGCCTATCTATTGCAGTGGAAGAAATACAAGTTGGGCTGGTTAAAAAACATCTCAGATGCAATTAAGTGATCCTACAATTTCCAACATCTTAGATGCAACAACTGAGTGATCCTATAATTTCCAAAATTATGTCCAGGCATGAAGTTTGTCTTTGTATTTTCCATTGTATAATCTTGGAGCTTGTGATGTATAGAAAGGGATTTTACAGTTCCCAAAATAATTCCAAGATGAGCATTTATTTCGCATATGCAACCTTCTTAATAGATAGCATAGGGAAGAGGTACTGTAGAATACTGCTATTTGAACTTTTTTCATTTTTGCCCAAACAAAGGAGGAGAATGCATGTTCGTGCATACATTTCATGCTTTACTTCATTGTTTTCTTTCGACTACTATATAATGTATATGTGTTCCTCTAATCTAATACCTACTCCAAACATAACCAACAGTTGTTTCTCCCATTTTACTCCAGTGCAACTGCTGGAAACAACCCTTGTAAAAATTTTCAGTGTATAGCAACAAAACGTTATGATTGATGAATTGCAGAGACCTTAAGAGTATGTGGAAGGGAATGTAGAAGATAATAATACATTAGTCCTGGTCACCTACAATGAAAAAAAATACTAATATTTTCAAGCTCAAGCAACAGAATGCAAAAATGGGCAGCCTTGCAAGATAATGAGCCAAACAGTTTCTTAAATGGTTCTATCATGAGCCAAACAACACAAAAATCATAGTGTCAATGAAGCTAGGATAGATGACATAATGCTGACAAGACACATTCCAAGTTCAAATTTCACCCACATTGCTCCTATCAATAACAGATGTACTCAGACAAGGTACTAGTAAATTAGCAATTACCAGTTGATACAGATCTGAAAATGAAAGAGGAAATTCCTGAAATAAATTGACAGAATGAAAGTCAGAGAGCACAAAGTTCATACTTTCATTGATTTCTAGGATGTAGATGGCAAACAAATGCTTCAAAACCCTAAACCCTCAAAACCCCTAACCTGTAAAACCCTAAACCCTCAAAACCCCTAACCTACAATGAAAAAAAATACTAATATTTTCAAGCTCAAGCAACAGAATGCAAAAATGGGCAGCCTTGCAAGATAATGAGCCAAACAGTTTCTTAAATGGTTCTATCATGAGCCAAACAACACAAAAATCATAGTGTCAATGAAGCTAGGATAGATGACATAATGCTGACAAGACACATTCCAAGTTCAAATTTCACCCACATTGCTCCTATCAATAACAAATGTACTCAGACAAGCTACTAGTAAATTAGCAATTACCAGTTGATACAGATCTGAAAACGAAAGAGGAAATTCCTGAAATAAATTGACGGAACGAAAGTCAGAGAGCACAAAGTTCATACTTTGATTGATTTCTAAGATCCAGATGGCAAACAAATGCTTCAAAACCCTAAACCCTCAAAACTCCTAACCTGCAAAACCCTTTGAAATCCTGAAACTCTAAGAGAAAAATAACAAAAATTCCAATAGGAAGGTGAGGTGTTGAAAAACACAGAAGGTGAGGTGTTGAAAAACACAGTGGCAATGGCTGGTAGGATTTTTCCTACCAGATAGACGTAGAAGCCATGTCCAAGTGTCTTCCATGTCTAGAGCTCGCCAGACCTGCAACAAGTTGGAAATTATCCAATGCATAAATATTCACAGACATTTCCAAATAAAAACCAAAAAACCTGAAATTACCTGTAAATTTACCTTCGACCTCGAACAGGCTGAAATTGGTACTGGCTCCTCCCCAAACAATAGGTCGTGCGAATGTAACAACCACCAAGGAAACCCTAAACCTACGATGATCCAGAATGAAAAACAATTGCAGGTGGAATGAAACAAGAACAATAGAAACCCTGTTCAGTTAATGGACGCGTGCAAGCAAAGAAGCCCGATTAGCAGCTCAACAATGGCAGACAAGGCGCACAGGTAATGGAGCCGTCCTGTGCCATCGTCAGCGGAGGGCTTCGCCCAAACACCGGACCCGAACAGAAAAATAGGGAGCAGAGCACACATTGCTGCAAATAGGCGGAAACAACTAGGCAAAAGGTCAAAATTAGGGTTTTGAAGGGCTGACACCCACCACAACACGTGGCAATCCACGTCGGGTAGGTGTCGTACATGCGCATGTGCCATCCATGTAGGTGTAGGTGAGGTGGAGGGGAGGGCGCACAAGTAACGACGTCCCTCCCCTATATAACTCTTGCTCATTTAATGTCATTAACAAATTACATATCTCAAACTAAAAGTAAAGACAAAAACACTTAAATTACTTAAGATGAAAATAATGATATTAAAGGGAAAAATCTATTTTAAAAAAATAAACATCTTTTTCACTGAAATCCATTCCAACAATTTTTTTAAGTGAAATTGTAATTTAATAAATTTAATAATATTTTAAACAATTTTATAAAATACATAATATGGCATCACATCTCCATGAAATTACATATTGATTATGTGTATAAATTCTTCTAAAACTATATTGACTACTTGTATAAATTATTTTGAAACTATATTAATTTTGAAGTACATTTATCAATATGGATGGTATTCTTTATCGGATGATATTCTTTCTAAAATGTGTTGACTTCTCCTTTGACTTGGATTTTGTTCTATGCATTTTGTAAATGTGCTCCTTGGCAAAATTGATTGTAATGGGTTATAAGGATATCTATCAATGTGGATAAATTATATTCTTTCTGAAATGTGGTGACTTCTTTTTTAACTTAGATTTTGTTCTATGGATTTTGTAAACTTGCTCTAGAAAACTAATTTTGAATGGGTTATAGATTGATTATGCCTAAAATCTTTGCAATCCTTTTTTAGTTGGTTGGTGTATGAAGAGTGAAAATTTCAAAATCATCTTCATAATTTCACAGGAAATTATAGAGTTAAAATTAATTTTCCTAAAAAAATAATAGTAAGTTTGGCAAGACTACATCTTCATCATGTCTAATATATCACTCCGATCGGGGAGGGAATTTAACCGATGACTTCATATCAAGGAGTGCCTTAACAGAGAACCACACCCAATCGTCGGTCCAAGACCCGTGGACAATAATATTATTAACTTTTAAAATAACAAAAAATATATGTAAACTATATAAAATTCTTACAAATTTGAATATTTTTTCAAAACCATCATTAAACATTTTACAATTTGCATATAATGGACTAATAAGATTTGTCAAGGTTTCCACACATTAAGATAAAATTTGCTCCTAAAAATTTTCTGTCTTTGTCTTTGGTGAACTTGATTCAAAATGAAATAACTTGAGTGAATGAAGAGATTCTTGAAATAAGGGTGTCATAGAGATAAAGCAATGTTTTTAGAAATTCTACTATGTATTGAAACTACTTCACCTCTTGTAAGAATTTTGGATTACCTAATATTACTTGTTGTTGGGAAACAAACTCCACACCTTTCTAAGAATAATGAAAAACATAGAAAGGACATGGAGTTTGTCTTCTCTCCTCTGGGGAGAACAAGAGACAATGGAAGCATGTTAATCACTTCATTCATGTGGCTCCTAGCTTCAATGTAGTAGTTGCATGAATGGTTGTCTCTAGTTCATGTTGGGGGTTAATGAACCTTGCCTCGATTTTATGTTGTTCCTCATTTGAAGGACAAGAAGACAAATGGTTGAGGCAAGTAGATGTAATGAAGGGTAGACAAGACAATGCCAAGTGTTAAATCTCATGCATTAATTGAAACCAAACTTCCTCCCTACCACCTTTGCATGATTAGGATGATGCAATTGTTTATTATGGCTTCCAAATGGTACAAAAGATGGTAATTCCTCAATTTTTGGTACAAATTTGCTCTTCCCTAGCAATCATTCCATTATGTATCTACATGGACATTATATCCCCTTAAGATATGGTAAAATGAGATGCTAGAGAATGTAGGATAGAATCAAATAGACAAAACAAAATTCATTAACCATGTGCCTTAAAAATGATAACAAACCAATAATTACAATCAACTTAGAGGGGAAAACCTCATTTTACAATGAATACAATGTATAAGACAATATTTGATGATTCTAAGACTAGGTCTCCATGGTATGTGTGTCTATTATATATGGAGTACAATTATAATGAAATAATACAATGAAAGGTTATGACTTACATAATAATATAACAATATAAATCTAATAATTCAATCTCTTGGTCTTAATTAGGGGTTTTAGGGTTAACATGGGGATTTTCTGGGACTTAGCATGCCCCTCCCCTTCAAACAAGTGTTGTCTTCAACACTTGACTAACCGCAGACATTTCTACTTGAACAACTAATCTTCCCATGTCATCTCTTCCACTAGTAGGTTCTTTGACTTGGTGAGAAACATAGTAATTGTTTGATTTATTAACTAATTAATCCTTGAGAGAGTGTATATTTCCACAATTATTCATATTGAGAGAAATTTTCAAATGAATCTGCTTGGATGAAACATTGGATAGGATTAAACATTCTCCATGCAGTTTCATTCAAAAAATTCTCTCAATACTTAATCCTTGTTTCTAGGATTATTTCTAGTTCTAGTACAATGTTTCCTTTTTCATTGAGCTCTAGTAAAATAGCTAATATTGGGATCTTGTCACTAATTACCTTCTTTAAGCAAGAAACATGGAAAACTAGGTGTACATGTGAATATGGGGGCAACTCCAATTTGGAAGCCACACTTCCATTCCTTTGCAAACACCTTATAAAGGCTATAATACCTTGGTTATAATTTTTTGTCCTTCTTTTATTGCTAAAGGAACATCTAATTATATAATTGTAGTCTCAAAAATACCCAATCCCCCACTTCAAATTCCCTATCACTGTGACATTGATCTATTTGTTGCTTCATCCTATTTTGCATTATAACCAAGTTGTTCTTAAATAGTTTGAGAACCTTAGTTCCCTATGTCACCTTTCATTGCTTGACTATTTATAGCTCCTTTCAAGGGTGTTAGGATGGATGAAGGATGATATCCATAAAGTTCCATAAACGGGGACATTTGTGATGAAGTATGGAAGGATGTGTTTTACCACCATTTTGCCAAGGGAAACCACTTGACCTATTATATTTGTTCATCATATGCAAATAAACGTAGATATCCTTCTAAGCATTTATTCACAATCTTAGTTTTCCTATTAGATTGAGGATGGTAAGATGAGGCATGAGCTAATTGAGTACCCCAAGAAGAAAATAATGCAGTCCTAAAATTTAAAGGAAAATTGGATCTCTATCACTTACAATAATATTTGGAATTCCCTGTAGCTTTTGGATTATCTACATGAATTCTTCTACCATTGTACTTGCTTTAAAAGGATGAGAAAGAGCGAAAAAATGGGTATACTTTGTAATTATATCTACCACTACCATAATGACGTTCCTTCATATTTGGGTAAACCTATAATAAAATCCATTGAAACTTCTTCCCAATGTTCCTTAGTATGAATAATGGTTCTAGGAATCTTTGGGTCTTGATTTTCTTTCCATTATTCTATTGGAATACCACTCATTTAGCCAAAAAAAACTTGCACATCTACTGTAAGTCCTTCCCAAAAAGAATCTTTCTTAATTCTATGGTATGTTTTCAAGAACCACGAATGTCCTCCTATAGGAGAAGTGTACAATTCCAAAGGGAACTTTTGTTTGAGTTGAGAGTTATTACATAAGTGTACATGATCTTGATACGATAACAAATAATTCTTCCACATAAATTTCAATTGCATCAGATTCCTCCTATAGTTTTTGAATGATATTCTATACCTTCTCATCTTGCCTCCATTCTATAATGGCTCCTTCCACCTAGTCAGATTGTAGAATTGAAATAGTGCATAGTAAACACTCCATGTCTTACTCTTTCCTTGAGAGTGCATCTACCACAATATTTAATTTCAAAGTCAAAACCTATCATCTTTTTAACCCAATTTTGTTGCTCTTATGAAGAATCTTGTTTTTTAGAATCTCTTTTGGACTAATCACATCATTAGTTTTTTCTCGACATTTCAAACCATCTAATGTGGTTCATCCTCAGGAAAAATATGGAAAAATTGATATATACCTAGGTATAAATAACAGAGATACATCATGTCCTAAAGATAAATGTCAGAAAAATTAGATTAATGAAATATTTTTTTGTTTATTGAACGTTGGGTCAGACTATCATGCCTACGAGCACTTCGTAATTCCTCCAAGATGAGGGGATGAACCCAAAGGTAACCACAAACTGCTTTGAAACTGGAATCTAGCCCTTCTAGCTTTAGAGAGGGCTCTCTTTGTCAAAATATTCAGTCACTTAGGTCTTAGGATAGGTATGGAGATCAATTGGGAAACATATTTTACAATTTGCTGGTAGGGAAGAGGAAAATCCATTAGGCATACGGTAATATAAAGTTGATTGATTTTCCAGTGAGAAGATGAAGGGACAAGGGATTTTTCGACAGGGGAAAGGTAGTCAGTCCTTCTGGTGTTTTCAATTAAATTTGTTGTAGAAGGGTGAGTAGAGGAATGGTGGAAAATGACATAAAGAGCATATATTTGAAGAATGAATTCTAAATGTCATTAAAGAAGAAAACCTTAATTGTTTAGTAAGCTATAACAGAGCACTTTGCCATTGATTTTTGAGATAAATACTTGCTAACTAAACATTAAGACATACATTCAAGCATCGAAATGACAAGAAATAAAACTTACAACATAAGAAAAGACATCACCATAGAAATTGACATGGGAATCCTTGTAAAATAAAACCTCAGTCATTTTCATTCACTGGAAAATATCAGAAAAATACAATGCACAATGTTTCTTCTCTAATCCAGGTGGATATTGGTGGCCACATGCCTATTACACCTAGACCCCCCAGCCAGTTTCATCTGTTTCCTTGTTCATTTCAGTATTTACTATTTCTAGCAGTTTTTCGGGTCATGAACTTCCCGAGCAGTTTTGACCTCCTAAACAACGTTTTTTTGGGGTCTACACCATGCCCATAACCATAAGTAGGTGCATGCGATGAAACCTATAGTACTCAATGAGACCTTTCCAACAAGGTATTGTATGCGCCAAACAGAGATAATACGACCAAGTTACAACCCCTGGAAGTTGACTACCCAACTAACCCCATTGGGGCCAACTAGGGTAGGGTTTTGGTTTTTTAGGATTTTCTCATATTTTGCAATAATAAATAGGCCCTTGAGCCTCATTGACATAATTCAAAGGCATGTAGTCACCACATCTCTTCTCAGAGATAAGCTACCATCACCCGAGCTATCTTATTTCCATTCTGTTTGTAAGCATAGTTTAGAGTTTTTCTGTTAATGAAATGAAGTGTTTTTCTACTACATCTCTGTGTTTATGATTATATCTGTAAGTTTTTGCGTTGCTGTTTAAGTTTGGATCATTCTCTTAACCCCTCGACTAACCCTTTGCTTCAAAAAATTACATCATAAATAGACAAAAAAAAAGTTGTTCCTTCCTTTAGGAACCAAATTCCCCAAAAATATTTATGTTTTTGCCTTCATCAATGAACATAGAATCACTTCTCTAGAAACTAGGAATTGTTTTGATTAAGGCTTTCTCAAACAAATTACATTAAATACAATGCCTAAATCGAGTTTCAAATCTCCTAAACACCTTAGAATATTAACCATGACCATAAAAATTAGTTATATAAGATTTATACACAAATTATTCGGTCAAAGAGCTGATTGTGTGGAAGCGCAACATCGACGCTGTGTTATTTCCTACTCCAACAGAAACGCAACATTGAAGCGCAACGAGTTGACGGCCTGACTTGTTCTGACCACCTTATGAGCCTCTAAATGAGTCATGCATGTGGAAAATCACCTAGAAATCATCAACTTCCCCTTGAGAAACTTCCTTTCATTTTTCAAACCTTCCATCTTTCAAAAACTCCACCTACAGTAAAAGCGCAGTGCCTGTATGAAAGTGCAGTGAAATCTGTCCTCCACGATTCTGACTAATGATAAGGGATATGAAAAAAATAAACAACCTTTGATGATGTTGACAATATTGAAAGCCCTTTTCAAATCCCCACTCACCAAAAAGATGTCGAAACTTCAGATTTCCATCAAACCCTAATGTCAAAAATGAAACATTGTTGTTTAAATTGCTCCCTTTGGAAAAAAATTCATAAACTTCAAAAGTATGATTGTTTGTGCTCCCAAAAAACTTCATATAAAATATAAAACTCTCAACTCCCTTATCCAACACCATTCAACTAGTATACTTAGGCAAAAGGGTAAAAACAAAACCGTTTCAATTACATGCTTCAAGGCTTAGACTTTGGATGCTTTAGCTAACAAATCAAGATTTCCCCTGTCCTTCTCTTATATTTCCCGCAACTATTATTTAACAACCCTTAGCTCCTTTCTTAAGGTGAGGTTTTTTCTATAGATATTTTTGAGTTGCCTATGCAAAGAAAGTGTTGAAAATGGAAACAAGAAATGCTAAAAATAGAAGTGCTAAAAATAGCACTGCTATAAATAGCAGTTTGGGTACCAGTGTTGGATTGAGCAACACGGAATGAAAAATGGAAGTGTTAAAAATAGCATTGCTATTTTTAGCAGTTCAGGATGGATTCCTATTTTAGTCAGTCCCTGGACTAAAAAATAGGAAGTAAAATTCGATTTTGAACTTAACAGCTGTTTGAAAATAAATTAATTAATTCACCATGATTTAATTAGTTGTGAAAAATCAAACATGAAGTCTATGTGAGGACATGCAACAGTTTCTCTATTAATTGAGGAATTTATCCATCAGTTAAAGAGATAAGGATGAGTTATAATTTGAGTAGTAATTAGTTGGCTCAGTTAACTGAGTCAAGTCCAGTTATAATTTATTTAAACAGTTTGTTTAAATTAAGTAAGTTCAGTTAGTTAATGCATGCTTGCATATAGCTGTTGCACTTCAGATAATTGAAGATTCTCTCATGAATAACTCATGCATGTTAGTTCAAACAGAGACCCAATTGAGATCAAAGAAGGGACAATGTACTATCAGTTGGATGATTTTTTTTCCTATAAAGGAAGCTCATCCATGGAGAAGGATTTATCTCCTTCAGGATTGCGTAGTTGGATCAAAGGTTAGTGAGTGTATGAAGAGGCCAATTCACACAAGTGGCTGCATTAGACCCCAATCAAAATTGCACAAAGAAATAGGAGGCTTGGAGGGCAGATAAGGAGGTTTGAGAGAGGCCTTTGACTGTCTATGAGCAGCAGAGGTATTGCAGAGAGACCAGGATAGATTTTGAGCTAATTCTTTTTGTAATACTAGCTATATTTCCACTTGTATGATAATACAGAGTTGGGAATTTAGGCTAAGGCTTTCCCCCGGTTATATCTTCTGTGTTATGTGTGATTGATTTTTCCATATCAGTTATATGTGTTCTTATTGATGTTGATCATGTTCAATTAAGCTTCTGCTAAATTGGTTATGAAGTAGTTCAAGTATTTTGCTTTAGTCTATTGCATTATCAGGTGATCTATAGTGGGAATTTCTACATGGTATCGGAGCAAAGGTGATCAAGGAAGAACAATATACAAGAAGGGAGAAGTTTGAAGTTTGTGGTTCCTAAATATAGAAATCGAGTTCTTATCACATCTCTATTTCACCTATGGTGTTCAATGGTTTAAGACTCGAATATGCCCTTGATGGAAATTCGAATTATATAGCCTGGAAGGATAGTATGGAAGCAGTACTAGAGGATAACGGTCTAAAGGACTTCATTGATCAAGAAGTCCTCAAGTCGACTGGTGCTGCTGAATTGACTGAATGGAAGAAATGTGTGGCTAGAGCAAGGAGAATCCTTCTGGAGGGAGTTCGAGATCACATAGTCTCAAGTCTCCATGGGAAGGAGACATCATTTTCAATGTGGAAAACATTGAAAGATCTATATTAGAATAACAATTATTAGAGGACGCTGGCACTGAAAGACAAGCTTCGGAAGATCAAGTGTGAAAAGGGTGACAACTGATGATGACATGGTGAGTCTTGCACTCCTTAGTCTTCCTAAGAGCTGGCATAGCTACCAGGACTCGGTTAATGGAAGAGAAAAAATGCCATATTGGGAACGACTTTAGTTGGATTTGATGCAGGAGGAGATAAGAAGAAGCACCAGAGATGGTTCTTCATCCATGGAGGATGAAGAAAATTGTGCCTCAGTGAGTAACTCGAAGAAGGGGAAAGAGAAGGTTTCTCATTCTGAATCCAGTTCTTCCCATGGTGGGAAGAATTTTTACAAATCGAAAGTGCAATGCTTTCGTTGTCATGAGGTGGGCCATTTTGCTACAAATTTTCCATTGACGAAATCCAAGAATGGATTCATGGAAGGATCAGAAGGTGAGGCACTGGCCTCATAGTTCGAGTTGGATTTCACACTGTTCGCATGCATGGTTTCATCCATGGTGGGAAGTGGTTGGTTTCTTGATAGTGGAGCTTCTTTCCACATGATCAAGAATAAGAGTTTGTTAAGTACATTGGAGGAGAAAAATCTCCAGATACTCATAGCGATGGGTAATGATGAAAACTATAGTGTCTCAGGTGTAGGCATGGTTATTTTTCAGAGGGAGCATGAAGCTCGCCTTACCTTGACTGGTGTCAAGTATGTACTAGGACTGAAGAGAAACTTGGTGTCGATTGCGATGCTGGAAGACAGAGGCTATGATTTAGTATTTAGTAAGGGAAAGGTTTTCCTTAGACACATCATCACTAGACAGGTGAAGCAAATCGGTTCACAGGTCAAGAACCTATATGCTCTTGAGGTTCAAGATGCATGCAAAGCCTTGAGGATCAAGGCAACTGATGGAGACTTGGTGGTTGAGAGGGAGAGTACATTACCTCTCAACATGCAGTGCCATAAGAAGTCTCAGACAATTGTGGAGGAACCACAATTGGTGAAGCAACTTCAGGAGGTTGTGGAGCAGCCATAACTGAGGAAGCCGAGAGGAGACAGAGTGGAGGCATCCACTCATGCAGAGACCTCCAATAGGGGGAAACTTCGAGCTAGGTGGGCAGAGGGATCACATGTAGCCATACTTCCAAGTAGGAGGTGGGGCGATGTGGAGTGATCATCCCAAGGAGGAGGGGCAGGATCCTTGAGGTACCCAACCTCTTTGATTCGACTTTGCTACAGGAGCCCTGATGAGGAGTAGCAAGACTTATTGAGTGGGTAGAGACAGATGCGGATGGAGCGGCAAAGAAAGCTACAGTGCAGGAGTCCCAGGACTGTGTAGAGCTAGCAAGTTGCAACAATGCAAGAGGCATAGGAGTGTTGCACTAGTGCAGGATGGCAAAGAGAGGTGTGCAACAGTGTGAGATGCAGAGGTCAGTGAGAGAGCACTTGTCAGCAACAGGTAGAGATTTAGCATCAGAGTATGCTTCTATCCCAACGGAGAGGTCAGTGGGGAGTTTTTTTTGTTCCGAGAGTTGCTAGAGCAACCACACTTGGTAGAAGTGTTGCATGCACAACATTCCAAAGGTACAGGATCAAATTCGAGTTGAAGCCTTTCTTGTTGAGAGGGAGCGTTGAAAATGGCAACAATAAATGCTAAAAATAGAAGTGCTAAAAATAACACTTCTATAAATAGCAGTTGGGGTACTAGTGTTGGATTGAGCAACAAGGAATGAAAAATGGAAGTGCTAAAAATAACATTGCTATTTTTAGTAGTTCAGGATGGATTCCTATTTTAGTCAGTCCCTGAACTACAAAATAGGAAGTAAAATTCGAATTTGAACTTAAAAGTTGTTTGAAAACAAATTAATTAATTCACCATGAGTTAATTAGTTGTGAAAATGAAACATGAAGTCTATGTGAGGACATGCAACAATTTCTCTATTAATTGAGGAATTTATCCATCAGTTAAAGAGACAAGGATGAGTTCTAATTTGAGTAGTAATTAGTTGGCTCAGTTAACTGAGTCAAGTCCATTTGTAATTGATTTAAACAGTTTGTTTAAATTAATTAGGTTCAGTTAGTTAATGTGTGCTTGCATATAACTGCTGCACTTCAAATAACTGAAGATTCTCTCATGAATAACTCATGCATGTTAGTTCAAACAGAGACCCAGTTGATATCAAAGAAGGGATAGTGTACTATCAGTTGGATGATTTTTTTCCTATAAAGGAAGCTCATCCACGACGAAGGATTTATCTCCTTCAGGATTGCGCAGTTGGATCAGAGGTTAGTGAGAGTGTGAAGAGGCCAATTCACACAAGTGGCTGCACTAGACCACAATAAAAATTTCCCAAAGAAATAGGAGGCTTGATGGGCAGATCCAGAGGTTTGAGAGAGGTCTTTAACTGTCTATGAGCAGCAAAGGTATTGCAGAGAGAGCAGGATAACTTTTGAACTAATTCTTTTTGTAATACTGGCTATATTTCCACTTGTATGATAACATAGAGTTAGGGTTTTAGGCTGAAGCTTTCCTCAGGTTATATCTTCTGTGTTATGTGTGATTGATTTCTCCATTTCAGTTATATGTGTTCTTATTGATGTTTCTCATGTTCAAATAAGCTTCTGCTAAATTGGTTGTAGAAGTAGATCAAGTATTTTGCTTTAGTCTATTGCATTATCAGGTGATCTACAGTGGGAATTTCTACAGAAATATTCCTTTTCAACATATACTTAGCATTTGACAATGCTAGATCACACATGTTCAAATGGTCATATATCTTTTCTCTGACCCTTTCATCCTGCTTCTTACATCTAGTAATCTGATTTTGGGATTTTTTCAACTACATCTTCAATCTATGTAAAGTATGTTGCCCTTCATCTACCTCAACCTTCTTCTCTTTCTGCACTGACTCTTCCTTTTGTAGATGCAACTTTCTTGCTGAAGACCTGGTCACAAGAACTCTTGCTGATGGTGTCTCAAACTCTTGAATATCCTCTATTACTACCTTTTCTTTACCTTTGGACTTGGTAACAAATGGAGTTGCCTTTATTACTAGTTCTGTTTCATTAATATTAGGTGTCCTTTCTAAGGCAATCTTCTTCAACTCCCTATTGTCATGTTGTAGTTGGGAAATGACCAAGTGTGCCTTCTTTAGTTGTTCTTGTAGTTCTAAGATCTCCTTGTCTTTATCATCTAGAACAATATCCTCTAGTATGGTATCTAAAACTTCAATTGACTACTCAAATGTTTGTTCCAAAGGAAATTTCTTTGTAGTAGCTCTAGTAAGTGGCTTCTTGGAAACCTCCACTACCTCAGGAGAAAAGTGCAACTTTTTACTCCTTTTCTTTTCTGATGGATCAAATGAAGTTGATGGCATTTTTACTGAACTTTCAACAGGTGATTTCACATATCTTTCCATAGATGATGGTGTATCTTTTTTACTCCAATGGCTAGTTGGTAACTCAGCTGCCAAATTTGATGAATCTAAGAATGCTTGCCATGATTGACCCCTTTTCCTCAGTTCTTATACCACCAACAACTTAGTCAAAGAGAAATGGAAAATACTGGGATCCACTTGGCTTTTCTTACCTTAAACCTTATCTTCCATCCTACTAAGGCTTCTAAACAAATAGAAAGGAAAATTCAAAGGGATTTTTCCTGTGAAGTGCATCAATAGCCTAAAATGATACTGATAGATCCTCCCAAATCTTCCTTCACAAGTGAAGTATCTTTGGATGACCTTTAGAAGTTTGTTGTAGGGTTCAAGCAAGTATTCCCTAGGTACAATAGCTCCATATCCCTTGTTTATGTACTTTTTTAAGAATTCCTTGTAATTGATTATGTCAAGAGGCATGCTTTTAAACCATTGTTATCCTTGAAGAGGAATTTTTGTAGCAGCTAAAATTGTGACATCTAACACTGGAAAACTCATCTCTCCAATCTTAACATCCACCCCAGTGAAATTCAAGGCAAACTCTTTGGTGAGCTACACACTATATCCTTGGATATTCTCACAAAATATGATGCAACCAACCTGTTCAAATCCAACTCTAATTGTTGGGTGTAAGTTTATCAAGGTAAGCTCTTGGGGCTCAAACCTGAGTATGTCTACTCCCTTGTGATTTTTTCTATCTGGAGTTGTCATGACTTCATGACATAGATGAATTTTAGGGTTTTTCAATGAAATTTCAGTGTCTTCCAATTGAGCGCAGCAATAGGGTAGTATTTTTTAGTTTAGGCTTCTGTGATCCATAATGTTTAGATGAGAAATTTTTCAGAGAGTTCACATTGATTTTTTTGGAGCCAACACAAGCATTCAAAAAGTCAAACTTTATCAACAAATTCCCTTTCTTGTATGGCTAATACTTCTGAGTTTAGACTTATGTGATCTGTAATGTTTAGATGAGAACTTTTTAAGAGAGATCACATCGAATTTTTTGGAGCCAACACAAGCATTCAAAAAGTCAAACTTTATCAACAAATTCCCTTCCGTGTAGGGCTAATATTTATGAGTTTAGACTTTTGTGATCCATAATGTTTAAATGAGAACTTTTTGGGAGAGATCACATCGAATTTTTTGGAGCCAACACAAGCATTCAAAAAATCGAACTTTATCAACAAAATCCCTTCCATGTAGGGCTAATATTTCTGAGTTTAGTCTTTTGTGATCCATAATGTTTAGATGAGAAATTTTTCGAAGAGGTCACATCGCATTTTTTGGAGCCAACACAAGCATTCAAAAAGTTGAACTCTATGAACAAATTCCCTTCCATGTAGGTCTAATATTTCTGAGTATAGAATTCTGTGATCCAAAATATTTAGATGAGAACATTTTCAGAGAGATCACATCGAATTTTTTGGAGCCAGTGCAAGCGTTCAAAAAGTCAAACTTTATCAAAAAACTCCCTTCCGTGTAGGGATAATATTTCTGAGTTTAGACTTCTGTGATCCATAATGTTTAGATGAGAAATTTTCGAAGAAATCACATTGAATTTTTTGGAGCCAACGCAAGCATTCAAAAAGTTGAACTTTATCAAAAAATTCCCTTTCGTGTAGGGTTAATATTTTTGAGTTTAGACTTTTGTGATCCATAATGTTTAAATGAGAACTTTTTCAGAGAGAACACATCAAATTTTTGGGAGCCAACACAAGCGTTCAAAAAATCAAATGTTATCAAAAAATTCCATTTTGTGTAGGGCTAATATTTCTGAGTTTAGACTTCTGTGATCCATAATGTTTAGATGACAACTTTTTTGCAGAGATCACATCAAATTTTTTGGAGCCAACACAAGCGTTCAGAAAGTTGAACTTTATCAAGAAATTCCCTTCCGTGTAGGGCTAATATTTCTAAGTTTAGAATTCTGTGATCCATAATGTTTAGATGAGAACTTTTTCGAAGAGATCACATCGAATTTTTTGGAGCCAATGCAAGTGTTCAAAAAGTCAAACTTTATCAACAAATTCCCTTCTATGTAGGGCTAATATTCCTGAGTTTAGACTTCTTAGATCCATAATGTTTATATGAGAACTTTTTTCGGAGATATCACATCGAATTTTTTGGAGCCAACGCAAGTGTTCAAAAAGTCAAACTTTATCAACAAACTCCCTTCCGTGTAGGGCTAATATTTTTGAGTTTAGACTTATTTGATCCATAATGTTTAGATGAGAAATTTTTTGGAGAGATCACATCGAATGTTTTGGAGCCAACGCAAGTGTTCAAAATGTAGTTATGAAAATAGGGATTTAGATAAGGGTTTTATGGAAATTTAGAATGAAAAGCCCTATATTAGAAAACTTAGACAACAAAAACCCATTTCTCAGACCCAAGTCAACAACTTGTTGTTTTTTGCCTACAATGAAAAACTAAAAACATAGGCGCAACGAGAAAACACAGTGCATGGGGGAAAAATATTATTGATCCTTCATCTAGCCATTTCGATAGTGACCAATGTTTCTCCAGCTATGCATCACACACCTCAAGACTGGATTCTGCTTATGACCCCCTGAGAGTAGAAATAGAGACCATGTCGTACAACAACAACAAGATGTGAGGCTCCAGACCAGTTAAATGGAATGTCAGGATTCAAAATATGGGTGACAAACAAAGTTTTGAATGCTTGATGTAGGTAACAACATAAAACACAACGAGTGAAAGAAAGCACAACATATTTTTCAGACACAACAAAGAAAGCACAACAAGCTAAAAAATTTGAAGTTTGCAAGGTCATCTGTGTATTTTATTCAACTGGTAAGGTCAAATTAAACAACATGCAAGAAAAACCATTCAAGAAAATGATGAATTGGACCCTGGAAGTAGTGATAACCCTTTGTGTTGAAGAAACACAATGACTGTCTCTAAGCACAACGCCTCCCCTGTAGACTTCATGCAATGAACTTCAAATGATGTCTAGGAAACTTTCGATTGAACAAAGAATGGATCTCTGGTATTTTAGATGCTAAAATAAGTTTTTTAACTCCCAAGGTGACCAAACTCGACTTTAAAAGATAATGATTGTGATTTGGAGCTTTAATGATGAAATAGGAACAATTTAAAGAAGTGTAGCACATGCCTCATAACCATTGTACTAGTGGTGATGTCATGGCACAATATGATTTCACAACCTAACTGACTATCCTGACCCCACTAATTTGTGCCAATGATGAGAAGACAAGACTCACTATGACCTCACTCATGATCTTGTATGAGACATGACCTAGGACTTACTTGACTCAATCTTTAGGAAATCGATAACTTTTTTTACCTAATCTTTCACACACTCTAACATAATTGCATCAATAATGAAATCCTTCATACTTTACTAAGACCAATCGCTTGATCTCTAAGAGATCATAGCAAAACCTTTGCACATTTGCCAAAATAAATTTGAAAGACTAAACTTGTTTTCGACTACTATAATATAGGACATTAACATGGTCATTATATTATCTAATACGAAAATATTAATAAACAACCAATTAGTTATAGAAATTAACCAAAAAACTATATATTTAGAAAGAAAAATGATATGTAAAATATAGAAAGGGAAGAAAAATTAGACTAAATTAATATTATATTACTATGTAATAAGAGTGAATAAAAAGACTAATTATAATTATAGTACAAAATTATATATTATTATATGATTACATAATATCATGAAGCTAAATATATTAATATGATAAAAGAGAAGTTCAAACAAAATGAAACTAGGTTCTAAGATTTTAATTATTCCAAATTTTATTAGAAATAAAAGAATGGTGAGAAATAACATTTATATTAACCACATATAATTATAACAGCATAAAAGGGGATAAGAGGTTTGACCACTATGTAATATATAACAAGGAGCCACTGTTGTGGCGCTAGTCCCTGCCGGTTAACAAAATAGTTTGGTGTGTTATTATTATGAGGTTTAATTTGCGTTATCATGAGAGCTTGAATGAACTTTTTGACTTTATGCGAAGAGTGAAATGCAATGAACTTTGGCTTTGTTAAGTAAGAATTGTCAGAAATGTCATTGAATTGATAAATGCTTGTTACAATTTTATTATATGTCAAATTTTTTGTTTGATATTACAAATCTATCCATCTGTTTAAAATAATAATTTAATTTGTATGTTAATACATTAACATTTATATTTAAAATAATCACTTGTTTTATTATTTTCAATTATAAACTAATTTTTAAAAGGCATTGGTCCTATATTTTGTTATTATGATTAAAATTAATTTTCAATAAACACTTGCCATATATCTTGTTATAATGTTGAGTTTGTATTTCTTAAAATAAGATTAGTTTTAGATATAATTTTCCAATGTCTCATGATTTAAAAAATGCTTAGATTAATAATTAAAATATAATAAGATTAAATAATAATAAAATTTTTATAACCATGATTTTAAAATATAATAAAATTAAAATATAATAAAATAATAGGAAGGTGTTAAAGCAAGTTATGTATTTTAATAACCATGGTGCAAAAAAGATAGAATTTTCTTATTTTTTTACATTTGAATATTATGGAAATATTGATAAAATGATGATGACCAAATAAACATTATTATGAATATAAATTAGAAGGACTTAAGCATTTAAAAATTATAGTTATGGAGTGTTGAAGCCATGATTGAAAGATTGCATATCTAGTAACATATTTGGACATAAATGATATGATTCAGGTTAATCTCAGTGATTGAGGAATTATTCCATGGTCAAAAGAACAAAAGATTTATTTATTTAAAAATATTGTTTATCATAACTTTAGTGTGAACTTTAAATTTGTCCAATTACCAATTAGCAAAGAAAAGGACGTAATTTGTTGCAGTTAATTAATAATTTGTTGTGATGCAAAAGGACATGACTTTTGGCTTTTTTTATAGTTTTGTGTTAGTAAATATAGGATCTAAGCACAATAATAAAATAATTTTGATAAGTTTATTTTATAAATTAAAAATTAAAGTAAACAAATTAAAATTGAACAAACATTTAAACTTTATGAGTTGAAATGCATCTAATTTGTAATTAGTAATTTGTTGCATTTAATTAATAATTTGTTGTGATGCAAAAGGACATGACTTTTGGCCTATTTTATAGTTTTGGGTTAGTAAATATAGCATCTAAGTACAATAATAAAATAATTTTGATAAGTTTATTTTATAAATTAAAAATTAAAATAAACAAATTAAAATTAAAAAAACATTTAAACTTTATGAGTTGAAATGCATCTAATTTGTAATTAGTAATTTGTTGCATTTAATTAATGATTTGTTGTGATGCAAAAGGACATGACTTTTGGCCTGTTTTATAGTTTTGGATTAGTAAATATAGCATCTAAGTACAATAATAAATTAATTTTGATAAGTTTATTTTATAAATTAAAAATTAAAATAAGCAAATTAAAATTAAAAAAACATTTAAACTTTACGAGTTGAAATGTAAATTGATGTAATTTGTAATTAGTAATTTGTTGCATTTAATTAATGATTTGTTGTGATGCAAAAGGACATGACTTTTGGCCTCTTTTATAGTTTTGGGTTGGTAAATATAGCATCTAAGTACAATAATAAAATAATTTTGATAAGTTTATTTTATAAAATAAAAATTAAAATAAACAAATTAAAATTAAAAAAACATTTAAAGTTTACGAGTTGAAATGTAAATTGATCATGATCTCCAAGAAAAAATCCACCATTATGTTTTGGTGTTCTATACTCTTGCTTTCTGCAATATCATAGTAATCGAATTAAAAGATATAATTTAAAATTTAAAATGATAAGCTAATACATTGTGTAATGATATATTGAATATATATAAAAAGATATATTTTTTACATAGAGAACATTGGTTTTGGAGCGTAAGCAGTGGCAGTAGAATCCAAATTCAAAATATAATGTAATTCATGTTTATCAAAATACATTTATGTCAAGTCAAAGAAATGGCACTCAAATTTTGTGCTGTAACACAATGTCATTTTGTCAGCAATGACAATACTTCATTCCAAGTCTCCATGTTTCAAAAGTTTCAGTTGAAGGGGATCCCATGGAATTTGCAGAAATTTATGCTTCTTTATACGAGCTTAGCTGCTGAATTTTAACAACAGCATTTTGAGACTTTTGCTAGAATGGCTGCGACTGTGCGTTCAGATATTACAACTTGAACTGTAGTTTTTGCGATAAGCTGATGAGCTGCTGTGACACTGCCAAAGGTGATATACAATGCCAGGGAAATTAGTACAGAAATGGAGATCAGCAAAACCCCCGATGATAGCAGCAATTGACAAAGTTTTGCAAATCTTGTGTACCTTCCAAATCTGGCAGAACTCCCTTGACGAAGAATTGGCTCCTCAAACTCAGAGAAATTGCCAATACTATTTATATCGCGATTTGACTGAATTTTGAAACAAAGCATATAGTTAGTACTACAGGGGTTTTATTCTAAGAAATCAAAATGAAAAAGTAGTAACAGAGGAACAGTAGAGGAATTGTTGGCAAATGTTGGAAAATGTTGGAGAGAAATCAAGAACTGCATAGAAAATGGATGCACTTGAAATAAATAAAAATGTTTAAACAAAGCTGACCTTTGATGACCATGGGGCTGGTGAAGATTGCATAGTCGGGTAGCTTGATGATGAATGGGATTGATGAATAAAGGATCTTCATAGCAAGGTATCAACAATTGAGCTTCAATCAATCACTAGCGATTTAACACATTGTTATAAGCAAGTGATTATAAGCTAAGTCGAACCAAAGTTTTGGGGTGGAAAGGTTTTGGGGTCTTATTGCGGGTTTCGCATTGCTTTGCAATGTTGACGAGATCTCTTTTGATTTGCAAAAACAAATTATTAGGAAGTGAGTATTGTATATACCTGAATCAACTGATCAGATTCGAAAGCAAACCGAGGAAGGTCTTCTGTTTGTAATATTGTAATATTGGGAGTTGTTGTGTGGCTGATATCAGAAGTCAGTGCAGCAGCCCTGCCAATTAGACAATAGAATTTCAAAATAAGATCAAGCTGCTGAAAGGTAGTTTATCATATGCAATTCTATTACTGGTTAGAGTCATGCTAACTAGCTGAACATGACAATGCAGAAGGAGACATCAAAACTGTGAGGTTACAAAGTCATAATACTTGTATTGTAGTAAGAGCATAATATGAAGAAACATATTCATATTACTTTTGCATTTGTTATAGACGTGAAGGCCAGCATGTTCCTGCATTTTGTAATTTGCATAACAAACAGTTAGTTAGAATAAAATGATAACATTGTAAATTGAAGAGAGGACATATTTGAGACAAAACATCTTAAGGAGTTATGTGAACTAAAGCTTCTTGTGCAATCCTTATATCATGTACAATGTGTCAAAAGCTTGTTTAACATTAAAAACAGTATTTGATTGACTAAAGTTGTATAAGAGTAAAACAGATCTGTAACATGACTTGTTGCAATTTTGCAATCTTGACGAGATCTCTTTTAATTTGCAAAAACAATTTATTAGAAACTGAGTATTCTATATACCTGAACCAATTGATCAGTTTCGAAAGTAGACCGAGAAAGGTCTTTTCCTGGTAATATTGTAATATTGGCAGCTGTTGTGTGCATGATTTCAGAAGTCACTGCAGCAACACTGCTAATTAGATAACAAAATTTCAAAATAAGATCAAGCTGTTCAAAGGTACTTTATTACATGCAATCCTATTATTGGTTGCAGATTTGTATGTGTCATCAAACTTCAGATTCACGCTAACTAGGTAATGCTTTTTAACGAGATCTAATACGAACATTGGCTGAAAATATTCCAGAGTGCTGAGGACGGCATGTACTGTGGTGGTCTTATTGGCGGACAACTGTCCCTCCTCGAAATGCTGGAAAGTTACTCGGCTTGGGTTTTACCCTGTTTGCGCCCTTTGGGTTATTATTGTTACTTGGTTGTTTAGGTCTGCAGTCTCTGTGATTTTTCCTTTGTATTTGTTGTATTGTCTGCAGTGAAAACAGAATGCGGTTAACTGTATAGCAAACGTTTGGTTGCGGTTCTGTTGTTGCTGGGTTAACTGTATAGCACACGTTTGGTTGCGGTTCTGTTGTTCCAGGTCCGGCTTGTATGCCTCGACTTTCTGGTGTTGCTTTGTTAAGTTCGGCTACTGAATTGTTTAGATGTTTGTTCCTCTGTCTATTGGCATTTTCCAGTGGCGTTGATGTTTGTCACAGTATTGTCTGTTTGTTTCCCTCAAGAGTCCATTGTTATTTGAGCATTATAAGTTAATGGCATTCTGGTTAAATACTGAGGGTTTCTCTTACGTGGATGGGTTTTATGGAAATTTCCGTAAATGTCGGTTTCGAGCACCATGTCATTGCCATTGTCTTAGTATAGAACAAATGGGCAAAATGGTGCAAGAAAATGCAAACAGCCAAGTAGAAATTGTAGGCACGGGTTTCAGAAAAACGTTTAAGTCCCCTTGCCGAAGAACTCCAAAGGTAGTTTCTTGATAGGACCCTAAATGCGGAAGACAAGGTCTGTTTAATGAATTTGGTGGAAAAGACAAAAAAAACTTGCTGGTGTGGAAAGAAATACCAACCAACAGTTAGGGAATGTCGAAAGAGAGATCGATCAGGCGATCTGTAAGAGACAATGCAGCTTCCACAAGTGGGGATATGGAACCGCTTCATTAGGATGTGCCAAGGACAGCATAGAGGAAAGGGTTGTGTAGTGCCTGTTTTTATTGCATAGGACTTGGATATCCTGGTGAGCAAGTATGCATTCCAATAGATTTCCATGCGTCCCAGTTGAGAATTTATGTTGTTTAGGCCAAAAATACAAATAAGACTGGAACTGATATCTAATGGTTGAGTAATGCAAACATTGCACGTTCACCTGAAATAGAGAACAATACCCGTTTTTATTGCATAGGACTTGGATATCCTGGTGAGCAAGTATGCATTCCAATAGATTTCCATGTGTCCCAGTTGAGAATTTATGTTGTTTAGGGCAAAAATAGAAATAAGACTGGAACTGATATCTAATGGTTGAGTAATGCAAACATTGCACGTTCACCTGAAATAGAGAGCTACGTACTATGAATCTTAGTAGTTTTATGTATAATGTTATCTACAAATTTCTAGTGGGAGACAGTGACAACTACAGAGCCAAACACTGACCTTCGGGTTAAATCTATCTCCCTAATTCATTGATTTTTTTTATAAAAAGAAGAATATTATTCAGCATTGCTGTGAAAATTTATATTATTCATTACTTGTGTGTGAAAGATAAAAATAATTGATCCAAAGAACAATACCTGCTCTGGAGCATGTTTACTAACTCGATGCATTTTCCCTTCATTGTCAATATAAGTGAGAGCTGTCCTCTTGTCAGTTGGATTGAAAGGAAGAAAATGGAGGTCTGGAATGGTTGCGTGTGTCTTTTAGATGCATGGATGTTAAAAGGCACAACAAAAGATACAAATCAGTAAAATAAGGATAGCCCTGCTTATTGACTAACATTTAATATGATGACATAAATAAAATACTTGCCTCCTTAGGATTTGTAAGCATCCCAACAATTGCTGCATCAATGGCATCTTGATTCTCTGTTTTGGATGCTCTTGCAACCAGCAAGACAACAGCATCCTTGTCATATCCTTTTGTGAAAACCTATTCATGAGAACAATTAGTAATTGATAGTTGTTGGAAGGAAGCTAACAGTACCGGATCATTGAATATTACCACGAACTCTAACTAGGAAATTTGGTACAACTGCAGTATCGGCAAAAATTATGTATTTATGAAATAAGAGAAAGGACAAAAAGAAGAATCAGAAGTCCAGAATAAATACCAACCTTTTGGAAGTGGGCAACTTGGTTTGTACTGTTGACAATATGTGCTGGTTTACCAAAAAAGGTATGGATCCCAGTAGCAATGACAACATGTTCAAGTTCAGGCTGTTTGTAAGCAGAGCCACAGTAAATCCTTCATCAACCTGCGGAAGCATCAACAGATATAAATAAAGACACGAAAAATGCAAGAAAATAGTAACAAAGCAGATAATACGGTGATGACTTACAACATTCTTCTGCAAATTATTATTGTCCGAAGATGATATTAAATAAAGACAAGAAAATAGGAAGAAAGCAAATACCAGATGTCGAGAAATCTGTCCCATTGTTGTTGGCTACATGGAGAGTACACGACACAGGAACTAGGCATAATCGTCTGCTCCTAGCATCGTATTTCGCCTGATCTCCTCGCCTGTCCTGAACAAATTATAACATCCTTTAAGTAAAGTAAATGGAAAATTTCATGGAGAAAATGACTTTAAGATTCGAGAGGTTCATTTTCTCAAAATTTGCAGAGGGCATTTCATTGTTGATTAGCGGAATTTATTAAACATGAAAAACGTTGTAACCTCAGTAAGAAAAAGATTTGAATTAGCTTCTGGCTTGAGGGAGGGAATGCGTTTGAGATAAGGTGAGCTGAATACCTGCAAAAGACCGCAGAGGTTCAAAAGGATTATAGCAAAGCTTTGTAAATTTTATCGTTACAGAAGAAGAAACCCTAAATCATCAAATCTCTAAAGAAATGTAATCAGAAATAAGAAGTAAAGAAAAGGATTGGATTAAGACCTGATCAATCTTTAAACAATCTGCTTCAAGAAAACGTGCATCCACACGAACAATATCTCTAAGTTTGATGCTGATTATGTCACCAAGAACAAGCATTGCTGCATGTTCTTCATTCCATTGTCCATCTCCGAGAACTTGTTACGTTCAAAGTCTTAAGTCATTGACCAAAAAAATTAAAACTGCAGCAGCCATGATCTTAACACGATTCTGAACATCCAATTGCATGCCTCCGGTCAATTCCTTTTTCAAGTTTTATGCTATGTTATAGAATAGTAAGACATATTTAGTGCAAGTCAAAAGAACATATAAAAGTAAAACTTGAACAAGAACAGAAGATCCGTAGCAAAGGAAAGGCAAAAAGAATATACGCTGTTTGTTTATGTTGCATGTTGTTGTTCTTTTTTCTTGGTCGTTCTGTTCAAATGAAAAGGGTACTACTAGCAGAATCTGCATCCATAAATAGATGAGGTCATATCTGCAAATTTATGATAGGATACTTGTGTTGGTTAATTGACAACGCTGTCTTTGGCATAACTTGCATTGATCGACACAGAACGCCATATATGTAAATGTACAATAGAATGCATAGTATGTAACAGAGGGACAATAGAGCAATTCTTGGCAAATGTTGAAAAATGTTGCAGGGAATAATTAATAATATTAATATTAATATTAATGTAAACACAGAATAAACAATGACGATTCCACATTTGAATTGCAATACAATTGAATGAGAGAAAAAATATAAATGAGCCAATACAGCTTAAATATCTATATTTTTTAAAACAATCACGGAGTAACTCTAGTATAAACCTAGAGTAATTGGACCATAAACGTAGACAATGCAAAAATTAAAAGCGTAACAAATTGACAAAAAGCAATGAGCAGAAAAATTGACAAAAAGCAATTAGTAGAATAACGCCGTACCTGCAATGAAGCCAAGGGTTCAAATTCCTTCTCGTGTAGACCATATTCATGCACAACACAGCCTGTACGAGTACCATGAGAAAATGTGCAAATGACGAAATTGGTTATCATAGCTGAAGGACAAGAGATATTGTATCATGGTCAGACCAATATGTATCCAATACAAAAATTGTATATTTTATATTAGCCAGATTTGCCCAAACATGGTCAATCAATGATTTGTGCATGCTATTAGTTTTGTCAACTAGGAAATGCAGATTGTAGTTTTGCATGTAGGTTTCTAGCTGCTTTGTTTTTTGATTGCAATGTACCATATCAATATTGAAGTCCCCTAATATAACTATGATATTGTTTAGATCTGAGTGGTACAAAGCTTTTGCAATGACATTGAGGATATTGTTCAGGTTTGCACGTGGCGATGCATATATATTGAGTATTGCAATTTGTAATGTGTGAACTTTTATTTTTGCAAGCAATGCTTCTACAAAGCAGTCTTCAAAATGGGTATGTTCAAGGATAATGATATTTTTCTTTATCAATATCATTACTCCATGCTTAATGCAACTTGAGATGATTGAAATTTTTGAAGCATTCATTTTCCATACACAGCAACATATGTGTTTCTTGTAAGCACAAGATATCAGATTGCATTGTGTCATAGTCATTGCATATATCAGCAAGATGCACATGAAGATTGCGAGTGTTCGATGAAAGAATAAAGATGGATCGCAATGATTGTATTGATGAAGAGTCATATTCTAATTGCCATTTTGCAGTGGTTTCCAAACGTTGCATCTCACAATTTACTTTTTGCTTGACCTTGAAATTATTATGTTTAAGAGGATTAAGCAAATACAATGATTCTATGTTTTTGACACGTGATAGTGCTGTGTATACTAGGCCATGCACTTGTACTCCATTAGGGTCGAATGCAACCCTATCCAAGGTTAAGCCTTGTGATCTATGTATTGTGCGTGCACATGCAAGTTGAATTGGAAATTGTTTTCGTATTTTCAATGGCGCCATCTTTGATGTCATAGACATTGCTTTTGATATTCACAATATTGGTGTCCAATCATATGCTATGTCTGAAGTATACAAATGAGCTAGTTTTCTAGATTGTCGATGACCAATATTAGGGTCATGGAACTTAATCCATAGAACATCGACGTTATTTGTATGGGTATATGCTTTAACTATTCCATCTGCACCATTCACCAGCCCATTTGGTGCATCATAATTGCAAGCATACATTTCAACTAACATGTTCAACTTTATCAAAAGCTGCGGTGGCAAAACAGCTGTATGTTGATGAGTTGGGAAATTGTCGTTATTCTTCTCATTTTGGTCAATTGCATTAATTAAAATTTCTTTGCCATGCATCAGCATCAACATTTTCTTGTTATGCATTGCAACATCTTTGTTTTTGTAAAATAAATAGGGAAATGTTGGATCATTTGGTACAGGGCGCATGCAACTTGTATTCATGTATGTTATATCGTCAGATGTTTGACAATTTGTTCGCATTCTATTTAACACTGATATGAATCTCTTATTTGTTTGTCGCATCGTCATATGCAATTGGAAGCACTTGACATTATCCTTCCAGAAATCATGTGTTATTGTTTGATTGTTGATTGTTGGTTATTCAAAAATAAGAGAGTCTTGAATAGGTTGTGCTTGATAGAAATCACCACAAAATATCATGTCAATGTTCCCAAAGTATTTCGTCTGGACATGTTTTATGTTTCTGAGTCTATTGTCAATAGAATATAAGAACCGACTTCCAATCATGGAGACCTCATCTATGAAAGCTACTTGCAATTCTTGATATAGCTTTGACAAGTTGTCCAATACTTCTTTGCCTAGTGAAAATAGTTGAGAATTGTTAAAAGGCATTAGCAATGCAGAATGGATTGTTGTTCCACCTGCATTATATGCAGCTTTTCCTGTGTATGCTAATATTAGACCTTTTGGTTTCATAGGATCAGTTGTCTTTTGTGAATCATAAATTCGTATAAGCATTTGGAAAATCGCTTTTGCTGTGAGCGTTTTACCTACACCTGCTCCACCTGTAATAAAAAGGTAAATTGGTTCCTTCGGGTTTTTTTTTTTTAATTGCAATGTCTTTTACAATTGCTTGTTGCTCTTTGTTCAAGATTCTTCTATGTTTGTAATATTCATTGTTCTCCATTAAAAATGGATGGGCAGTAATTTGAAATCCAAGATTGATTTTTTTCTTCATTTCAGATTGTTTTGGAAATTGCAAGTCTGATTGCAAATCATATTCCTCATAATGGGAATTGTTCTCTTGGTTTTGCATATTCATTTGATTACTATTCAAAGAACTAATTTGCTCATTTGTTGCAGTTTCTAAATCACCCCATGTTGGATTGATGTTATATGTAAATTTGGCTTCATTGACTTGGATTGTTTTTTCATGTAATGTATATGCAGAGAGCCATGTAGGCAATTCTTGTTTCAACGTATCTTCACAATTTTCAAATGGCATATATAACAATAATTTCTCTCGACAAAAGTTTTCAATATCATTGTGTTTGTTATATTTGACAAATCGTATAACATTTGGTTTTTTCCTTTTAGATATGGGTTTGCCATCTTTCTTGTAATTTGATACAAATTCTGCAAGGCAGATTTTGCTAATGGAACTTAGTCGTCCAATGTAGTAGTCAACAATGGAATGGCACATAACATCTTCCGAATCATCAGGTTCTTGTTTCAAAAGAATAGGTGGTTTAAGCATAAATGTGCGTTCATCGACTGGAGACGTGTTTACAAATATACATTCCCTTGAACTAGAATTCAATGGCAATGAAAGTGCTATATGCACTGCTTGTTGAGCTGACATTTGCTGTAGATTGAGTAATGTATTTCCGAGTTTACAAATCATTTGCATAGCGTCAATTTCATGTTTCTGATGCTCTTTGTGTATTCTTCTAAATGCATTTGTCATAGACTTGTCGATTTTGGTCATATATGAACTACAATATGACGCTGCAGCATATGCATTTAGCACAAACTGTGCATCTGTATTTGCATTCCATAAACTAGGCATAGCCTTTGCAAAACTGTTATTCCAAATGTGAGAAGGTTTTCATCTTAGGAAAATTGTTGGTTGCTTTATTGTATGTTGTAATAGTTCTATGTACTCATTTTCTAGTAGCCCTATTTCTAGGAGGAAACTGTCATGTGTTGTTGAATCATTGTAGTTTGTTTCCTCCAAGAATGCAAAGAACGATATTGATTTCTCTATGATTTTTTTATTTTCTGCATTGGTTGGTTCAATGATCATTGTTGATTTCATTGGCGGCATGGGGAAGTTGTATCTGCAATTTGAATTTTTTCGCTTCTTACAACTTCTTGTATGGTGATGTTTATGCAATTTAGCGACATTTGGCTCCAGACGATCTGTATTACAACTGATGTAATTGTCAAGAAACTTCTCAATTTCTGAATTGCTTTCTTTTCCATATATTGGAGCATTCTCTATCCATAACAGTCCACGTTCATGTTCAGTTCCTCTATTTTGGAATTCTGTTACGAAATAGTAATCAGATACTTTGCCAAAGAATGTAGTATCTTGACATATCAGTTGCTTTATAGCATTAATTCTGTGTCTATAGTATTGGCTACATGTGACTGGATACTTTCTTATAAGGTAGTCAATGTCATCATCCTCTAATATGTCAATAGCATTTTTATTTCCTTTATTTCTAAACAATGTGACAAGTGTATCTACTAATGGTTTCCATCGATGTTATGCACTTGTGAATGTCACAAAGAAAGTTGGAGGCCCTAGTTGTCGTATCATTGCAAATATGTTTTTCCTAATTTGTTCCAAATGGTCAGAAGATATGCGAATGTTTTTGAAATCTATGTATCCAATGTCAGACTTCAATAACTTTTCCAAATTTGCTCGATACTTGACATCTTTTGCCAATATTTTCCTGCCTTTTAGTTGTCCTTTTCTTATTCGCACCCATATGCAAGAAAGCACTTTATCAATTATTATTCGCATTGTCTTGAAAAACAAATTTGTTGTATGATATTGGAAGTCACCACTTGCTTGTAACAATTCCCATTGCACAATTTTTTGGTAACTAAACCTATTTGTGATGTCATGATCACGTGCATTGCCATAAAATAATGTTGGAAAGTTCATTTCTTCTACATATTTGTCCTTGAAAATGCCTAATGGTCGTTGTCCTTCAGCAGGTGCCAATTCAATAATCCTGTCTTGCAAATCGTAGATGCGTTGTGATTCTATTAATCCATGTACCAATGTTTCAGTAGCTGTCTCATTATTTGCATCACTATCTGTATCACTTTCATTGTCACTGTTTGAATTTTCTACAATGTATTCATTATTCTCTTGTAAAACATGGGCCCAATTCTCATTTATACAAATGTTGCTATCTTTATAAAGACTTCTAGAACATAGTTAGTTCAATGCTTTCATGACAATAATTGGACGTAATTTACCTGTTTGGTATGCATTTTTGTATTGCAATCATCTTTTCAATGCAACTGCAATTGTCATTGTATCATTTAGATATTGTGGCAACGCTCTTTGCACGATGTCCATATGAACTGGTACATTGATAATTGATCCTGTTAAGCCAATTTGTGATTGTCTATGTACCCATTGTCTGATTTGTGCAAATGCAATTCTCAATGACACAAGTCTTTCTTCTAGGTTTGAAAGTATATTTACAGTTGGCAATGAAATGTTACGTCTTATTTGTTCAGGTGTTGCAAATTGTGGTAGCTTTCCATTCTCGAGCACTTTCTTGCAAGAAACACATATGTTTTCATTGCTAAAGGTCCTATTGTTCAATGTCAAATTCATATGCTTTTGTTGCAAATCTGTACTGAAGAATCTAGTATTTTTTGCAAAATGCAATTTGTTGCAAACTGCACATGTATTCCTAGGCGTGTCTTCGACTTTTTCCATATAAATTTGTATTGCATTTTTCTTGCTTGTAATTCTTGACTTCTTATTAGAAAGTCATTTTTTGCATTTGTCATTGCATTTGCGTTTTGTACGTATGAATTTCTTTAGCTTGTGATAATTCAGCCTACAATCCTTAGTTGGTTGCATTTGATCTAAATGGCATGCTATCTCAAATGCAATATTATTGCTAAAATGTACTTGAGATATGCATTGCTCTTTTTCTACTATATGCTTATGACGCAATTGATTAGAAACGTCATTTGCTTCGATGTCCAGTTCTTGAGAATTGTGACCATATTCTTGTATCATGCGTTTTGTACGTATGAATTGCTTTAGCTTGTGATAATTCAACCTACAATCCTTAGTTGGTTGCATTTGATCTAAATGACATGCTATCTCAAATGCAATATTATTGCTAAAATGTACTTGAGATATGCATTGCTCTTTTTCTACTATATGCTTATGATGCAATTGACTAGAAACGTCATTTGCTTCGATGTCCAGTTCTTGAGAATTGTGAACATATTGTTGTATCAATGCGTGGTAGTGAATATGTGATGTATTTGTCATGAATGAAAAGATGTTAACAATATCATTGCATCTCGAATAAGCGGAACTGTAATTGACAAAGTTATTAGCAACAGAGGACCATACCTGGATATTGACTTTGAATATGACAGATATCCATTGTAGACAAAATGGTCCGCCTTCCACTTGTCCTTTTTCATATGGCATTGCCATATTTATCAAATACTGTTGCCAGTTGCTATTCATTGTATAGTGTAGCGCGTCAACTACTAGGTATTTCTCTAAACAATGCAATGCCTCTTGATCCTTATGCATAAGTGCATTGCAAAAAGATTGCACAATGTAAAGTCGCAAAGACTCTGCATTGAATTCTGTTGCTACTAAATAGCAAATTGCATTAAAGAGACTGTCACCACAATTAGATGTCACTTGCTTTGCAATTGTTAGTGCATTTAAAAGCATATTATTTGCAATTTGCATCCAATGGCTTTCAATATCTTTGCAAATAGGTGACAAGTAGATATTAGACTGGTTGGAAATGCAAATTGGAAACTTTTGGTAAACCAATGGTTCATAATGACCACTGACAGGATTTGCATCATGAAAGAGAATGCAATATGGAATTGCATTTTCATGTTGATTAAAGAGCAAATATCTTGTTTTTCTTGTCAATGACCAAACTGCAATTGATATATCTAGCCATTTAGCTAACCAACGTATACAAAAGGTATCACCCCATAAACCTCTGCCAGACTCCTTTATATTTGTAGATACAGAATAACGCATTTTATGAAGATATGTACCAATATCATTAACACCATGTAACTCGTATAGGAAATCAGGTGCTAGTTCATACTGATATGACTGTATTGCTTCAACATCATTGTTCTTTAAGCAAAAAACAAAGTGGTCTATTAACCCATTTCGCAATTCATTTGAAGTATAACGAAAATGTAGAAGCATTTCGAATGAGTCAAATAGACAATCTCCTACAGTATATGAAAATGCATTTAGTCTAAAAAGACCATTTCTTTTTAATACAATATCAATGTTCTCAGGCAAAATGCATTGCAATTTGAATTTGTAATTGTCAACATCTATTATTTCTTCCATCATTTGCAATTGCTTACCAGAGTTGCCTTTTGCAATTGTCTTGTACAGCTTTGCAAAAAATATTGATGAAGTTAGCAAAAACTGAACATGATTGTTTTGAACAAAATGTATGTATATTAAAAAAATAGGCTATTGCATTATGTTGCTAAACAAATATCAAATTTCTACCAAGAAGCCATATTTATAAATAACAAAGAAGTTGGAAATGGAAACAATGCAAAGACATAATGAAAAACAGGAGCATAATTTTAAGAATATTTGTGCAAGTTAACAAAAGCAAGGAATGGAAAGACAAAATGAAGTTAACAAAAGGAAGCAATGGGAAGACAAAATGAAAAAATGCAGCATAAGTTTAAGAATATTTCTGAAAGTTAACATCATTGTCAATTGCATTTGTGAAATAAAATAACTGTGAGGCTACTTCAAGGTAAAAAGTTTCCTGCTATTCGATATCAGAGTATGGTTATAGTATATGGATCTAAACAGAATTCAAGGGTCAAGGAACCCAAACAAGCCATTGAGAACCAGATACGAGTAGTGCATAAGCATAGTTCCATAAGCCTTGTCAAGAAGATCCATTATTATATAATGCTGGAGGTATGATTCATATAAATGATGAACATGTAATATGTTCAAAGGACAGCTTTGGCAAACACAGCAACAATCTGCTTGAGCAAATTGTCCAAAGACTCTTGCCAATTGTGGCACGTGAAAAAAGATGCCCAAAAATTACAGATCTTTGATGATTCACAAATTGTGGTGAATTGGATGAATGGAACAAATTCATTGGATAATTATAAATTTCACCGTATATTTCAACAGATTCAACTTGCTTGAACAGAGTATTTAACACATTATCTTTTAACATGTCTACAAAGACAGGAACATGGAAACTGATGGACTGTCAAAAGCTAGATTACACTTGGTAGCACGACCTTGGATCATTCAAGAGAAAGTGGAAGGGCAGCTCATGGAATGTCTTGACACACTTTTGATATAATCATGGGACTGTTTAAATGTGAATATCTATATCTATATTTTTTTATGGCACTGTTTATGAACATATCTAGGACCTAATTTTTTATGACACAAAACTGGTTTCAAACCTGCAATATATGTCAGAATGACCATGATAGGGCTGTCATATTCACATTTTTGAAAACTGTTTATGAAGCAAGCTATCTTCTCAGCCATACTTTTATCAATTCCTATGCTTAAGGATATCTCTATATCTAAATTTTTTTATGGGACTATTTATGGACATATCTAGGAGCTAATTTCTTATGAGACAAAACTGGCTTCAAAGCTCTGATATATGTTAGAATGACTATGATAGGGCTGTCATATTGACATTTTTGAAAACTATTTATGAAGCAAGATATGTTGCCAACAATACTTTTATCACTTCTATGCTTAAGGATATGTGTGAAATGCAAAAACATATATAGTAAGTGTAATTTTGTTTTCATAATAAAATTATTTTTTCTCTCTGAGGAGAATAACGTAGTTGAACATGATATCAGAATCAATTTGGTTATAACTAGCTAACATGAGATTTTAATCTAAGGTTTAAATAGACAAAATGTCTTGATACATCACTATACGGAGCTAGTTGGATGCTAAGAAATTAACAAAAAGAAATTAATAGAAAAATTGACAAAAAGCAATTAGCAGAATAACACCGTACCTACAACGAAGCCAAGCGTTCGAACTGCTTCTCGTCTAGACCATATTCATGCACAACACAGCCTGTACCAGTACATGAGAAAATATGCAAATGACGAAATTGGTTAACGAAGTCTCCAGAACTGCCTGGAAAAATACTTGCAGGTCTTTATTCCTCTCTCGAAACCATAATACATTCCACTAATAAAAAGGCAATATGCAGCACATACATAAATACTTGCAAGTCTTTATTTCTTTCTCCAAACCACAATACATTCCATTAAAAACCCAATATGCGCCACAAACAGTACAAACAGTTCAAAAACCGCAGTTTATTTAGATCTTCATGTGCAAAAACACTTCAAACTACAAAAGACTGGCGCTCAATCTGTACCAAGAATCACAGCTTCACCCAGGTCATCTCGGCCCAAATGACAACAAAGTCACATGCTGGTCAAATCTGACATTTACAGAAGTTTCCATAAAACCCATGTAGCTAAGAGAAACCCTCAGCATCACGGAAAAGCTTATAATTTTCGCAAAGGAAACATTTCATCCAATATATAAACAACAGCAAACGAAGAACATCTAGCACCAGTATAGCAAACCTTCAATTCAGCAGTTCTTAACAAAGCAAATGAACTTAATGAACCTTCCGCTCTAGGAGTAATGTCAGAGTCGAATATTCATACATCCATAACAGAATTACAAACTTAAAATAACATTATGCACGAAAGTAAGCATACACATAAATTATACAAGCGAAGAACCTTGAATACACGCCTAAGGAATAGCAGTCTACTTCCGCTCTAGGAGTAATGTCAGAGTCGAATATTCATACATCCATAACAGAATTGCAAACTTAAAATAACATTATGCACCAAAGTAAGCATACACATAAATTATATAAGCGAAAAACCTTGAATACACACCTAAGGAACAGCAGTTTGGTCAAGCTTCACAACTCGTGAAACCAGACCCTCGAATTTAACACAGTAACACATTCCACTAATAACAATACATTCCATCAATAAAAAAAAGGCAATATGTGGCACATAAATACATAAATACTTGCAGGTCTTTATTAATTTCTCCAAACCACAATACATTCCATTAAAAACCCAATATGCGGCACAAACAGTTCAAAAACCCCAATTTATTTAGATCTTCACGTGCAAAAACAGTTCAAAGTACAAAAGACTGCTGCTCAATCTGTACCAAGAATCACATCTTCACCCAGGTCGTCTCGGCCCAAATGATAACGAAGTCAGATCGTGGTCCAAACCGACATTTACGCAAATTCCCATAAAACCCATGCAGGTAACAAAAACCCTCAGTATCAGGGAAAAGCTTATAATTTTCGCAAAGGAAGCATTTGATCCAATACATAAACAACAGCAAACTAAGCTAATTCAATTGGTAAGCTCTCGTTTTCTGTCCTTCTCAGAAACCATGCCAACCTTCTTCCTATCTCCGCCCTGTTAACCAGAATGCCATTAACTTATAATGCTCAAATAACCATGGACTCTTGAGGGAAACGAAGAGACAATACTCTGACAAACATCAACGCCACTGGAAAACGCCAAAGGACAGAGGAACAAACATCTAAACAATACAGTAGCTGAAGTTACCAAACCGACAGGAGACAGTTGACGCATACAAGCGGGACCTAGAACAACAGAACCGGAACCAAACGTTTGCTGTACAGTTAACCGAGTAGGCAGGAACCGCATTGTGTTTTCACCGGAGACAATACAACAAGTACAAAGGAAAAATCGCAGACACTGCAGAGCTAAACAACCAAGTAACAATAATAACCCAAAGTGCGCGAACAGGGTAAAACCCAAGCCGAGTAACTTTCCAGGATCTCGAAGAGGGACAGTTGTCCGCCCATAAGACCACCACAGTACATGCCAACGTTGTTCCTATGTCCGCCCTGTTAACCAAAATGCCATTAACTTATAATGCTCAAATAACCCTGGACTCTTGAGCGAAACGAACAGACAATACTGTGACAAACATCAACGCCACTGGAAAATGCCAAAGGACAGAGGAACAAACATATAAACAATATAGTAGCTGAACTTACCAAAGCGACAGCAGACAGTCGAGGCATACAAGCCGGACCTGGAACAACAGAACCGCAACCAAACATTTACTATACAGTTAACCGAGCAGGCAGGAAACGGATTCTGTTTTCACCACAGACAATACAACAAATACGATGCGAAGCCCGCAATAAGACCCCAAAACCTTTCCATCCCCAAAATCTTAGTTCGACTTAGCTTACATTGTCAATATATGGAAAAATTATCGATCGCATATAGTCCCCGGCAGGGACCACGCAGTAACTGGACTATAAACCTAAAGTAACTGGACCATAAACCTACACAATGCAAAAATTAAAAGCCTAACAAATTGACAAAAAGCAATTAATAGAAAATTTGACAAAAACCAATTAGCAGAACAATGCCGTACCTGCAACGAAGTCGAGAGTTCGAATTCCTTCTCGTCTAGATCATATTCATGCAGAACCCAACACCAGAACCTTGAATTTAACAGAGGAGTACCTAATTCTTTCTCCAAACCACAATACATTCCATTAAAAACCCAATATGCCGCACAAACAGTTCAAACAGTTCAAAAACCTCAATTTGTTTACATCTTCATGTGCAAAAACCCTTCAAACTACAAAAGATTGCTGCCCAATCTGTACCAAGAACCACAGCTTCACCCAGCTCGTCTCGGCCCAAATGACAGGGAAGTCACATGGTGGTCGAAACCGACATTTACGGAAATCTTCATAAAACCCATGCATTAACTTATAATGCTCAAATAACCATGGACTCTTGAGGAAAACGAACAGACAATACTGTGACAAACATCAACGCCACTGGAAAACACCAAACGACAGAGGAACAAACATCTAAACAATACAGTGGCCAAACTTACCAAAGCGACACCAGACAGTCGAAACATACAACCCAGACCTGGAACAACAGAACCGCAACCAAACGTTTGCTATACAGTTAACCGAGCAGGCAGCAACCGCATTGTGTTTTCACCGCAGACAATACAACAAATACAAAGGAAAAATCGCAGAGACTGCAGAGCTAAACAACCAAGTAACAATAATAACCCAAAAGGCGCGAACAGGGTAAAACCCAAGCTGACTAGCTTTCCAGGATCTCGAGCAGGCACATCACCATAGTACATGCCGTCCGCTTGGAAGTCGCGGGACCACGTGCCGCTCAATCTGCAACGTCGTCTCGACCCAAATGACAACGAAGTCACATGGTGGTCGAAACCGACATTCACGGAAATTTCCATAAAACCCATGCAGCTAACAGAAACCCTGAATACTGTGACAAACATCAACGCTAGTGGAAAATGCCAAATGACAGAGGAACAAACATCTAAACAATACAGTAGCCAAACTTACCAAAGCGACACCAGACATTCGAGGCACACAAGCCGGACCTGGAACAACAAAACCATAACCAAACGTTTGCTATACAGTTAACCGCATTCTGTTTTCACCGCAGACAGTACAACAAACACAAAGCAAAAATCGCACAGACTGCAGAGCTAAACGACCAAGTAACAATAACAACCCAAACGCCGCGAACAGGGTAAAACCCAAGCCGAGTAACTTTGCAGGACATTTACGGAAATTTCCATAAAACCCATGCAGCTAACAGAAACCCTCAATACTGTGACAAACATCAATGCCACTGGAAAACGCCAAACGACAGAGGAACAAACATCTAAACAATACAGTAGCCGAACTTACCGAAGCGACACCAGGCATTCGAGCGATACAAGCCGGACCTGGAACAACAGAACCGCAACCAAACGTTTGCTACACAGTTAACCGCATTCTGTTTTCACCGCAGACAATACAACAGACAGAAAGGAAAAATCGCAGAGACTGCAGAGCTAAACAATAAACAGCCAAGTAACAACAAGTAACAATAACAACCCAAACGCCGCGAACAGGGTAAAACCCAAGGCGACAGTACATGCCGTCCGCGTACCTGCGACAGGTGTCCGCCCATAAGACCACCACAGTGCATGCCGTCCACGTGGGAGTCGCGCGACCACGTGGCCTCCACCTCGAACCACGCAAAGCCAGCAATAAGACCCCAAAACCTTTCCTCGCCAAAAACCTTAGTCCGACTTAGGAAATTGCCTTAATATTTCACAAAATTCGCTAGGTCAACGCGCGGTCAGCGATCTATCGATCGCATATAGTCCCTGGCAGGGACTAATAATAAAAGGGAAAAAATGAAACAATTAAAAAATCAAGATATAGGTTTATAAAAATAAATTTAATATAGCAAAGAAAAATATAATATTATTATATATATCTTAATATCTTATACTTATGATCAATAATCGATTAAAAGGAAAATAATTATTATATATATTATTATTATTTATTAAAAGTTATTAAATGTATAAAAACCTATAAAATTATGTTAAAAAAAAAGGAGTATATATATATATATATATATATATATATATATATATATATATATATATATATATATATATATATATATATATATATATATATATATATATATATATATATATATATATATATATATATATATATATATATATATATATATATATATATATATATATATATATATATATATATATATAGATCTATAAGGGAATCAGAGATCATCAAGACGAGAGGGCACGAATCCAACTCTTACTTAATTTCCAACCATCGTCTTTGTTGAGATTATTCACCTACTTCTCAATTTCAATGGCTTCCCTCAACTTCCTATGATGGAAGTGATCAATCCTCGCGATGACCCGAGAATCCTCAATGTAGACATGGTGCTTGGTTTTTCCGCATGCTCAGCTATAGTTGAGGAGTGGGAACACTTGTGTTTAATGTCTATTGCATGCTCTTAAATTATTTTATTAATGGAGCGACCAATTTCCCCATTGTAAGGAATTCCATAGGAGCAAGGGATTAAGTAAACCCCTTTCATGTCTTTAGGGTTTATTGAGTCCTTAACAAATCTAAGGGAGCTTCTGATGGTAGAAAGAGGTTTGAAGGTAGCTAAGATTTTATTATTTTTAAGAATATGAGAAATCTTATCAGTGGTCCCATAGATGAATGTAAGTTGAACATTGGAAACCAATTCATCGTGAGCTTTTTTAAGACTAGGTTCTCTACTACCTCTTTGAAAATCCATGAGCCCTTGATGTTTGTTATAGACATTATTCTCGAAAACTTTCAGAAGATGGGATTTATCATATTCTAGGTTATTATCATCAGAAATTCTAAGAGCCTGGGTAGCAAGCGTATTAAGAACTCCAAATTTATGCACTGGAAAATGATGAGAACTGGCATGAAGATATTGTTCCACATGAGTTTTTTTACAAAAAACTTGGCGAGACAAGGAACCATCTTCCATTATAGAGAGGAGGCATCAAGGAAAGGAAGGCTACCATAAACGTCAATCTCCATCGTGAATTTGATGGAGTTTGATTGAGAATTAAGATGATGAATTTTGTTCCAAATATTTTTTCAAACTACCATGATCTATTATTACTTTGAAGTGTCTTCCTATTAGGTATTTATGTAATTTCTTAACTACATATAGTGGCCAATATTTTTTTTCATAATGTCTGAGTAAGTTATTTCCTTTAAGTTCACTACTTTCAAAGGCAAGGGTTCTTCCTTCTTACACCAAAATTGCATTGATTCCATGGCCCAAGGAATCACACTCCACAAGGAAGGTTTTTGTTAAGTTAGGCATGGCCAAGATGGTAGTTGTACACATAACCTCTCTAAGTTTCTTGAAAGATTTGTTTGCTTCTTTAGTCCAAGAAAATTCTTCCTTCTCCAATAATTTTGTTAGAGGTGTTACTATTTAACTATAATTCTTGACAAACATGCAGTAATATCCTATCAATCCTAAGAATCCTTTGAGTTCATCCAAATTCTTTGGGATTGACCATTCCCTCCTAGCTTTGATTTTGTTATGATCCACTTTGACACCTTCATGTCATACGATATGACCCAAATATTCCAATTATTGAACCCCAAAGGCACACTTGGAATACTTTTCATATAATTGTTTATATTCCAATAGTGGTAATACCTTGCCAACATGTTGTACATTCTCTCGCCTATAGGTTTTAACCCTGTACAAAAATTACCTGCAAACGAATTCTTAAAAACAAAAAATATACAATGGTGAGAATATAAAACAAATACATAGAGATTTCCCATGGATCCCAAAATCAAGACTACTAGATTGATTTTTCATTATATTCCTTTCAATGTTACAAAACATATATATACATGTCGAAGCATTCATAAACCCCAATCCATTAACCTTGGATTAGAACATAACTGTAGTTCCCTTGACTGTATCTACAAGATACCATGTGAAGAAAACCATCATGCCCAAAACCATGTGCAAAACACATGCACAAAACCACAGGTAGGTCCACCCACCTAATATAGGATCCAAAGAAAAAATTCCTAGGGCACCCCATGCAAGGGTGCTACCGCCCCCTGAAAACCCCCCGACAAAGGGGGCTGCCACCCCCGCTGCACCCAGCTAGTCATGGAAAGAATATAACACACACCCAACATCACCAAGATTTGTTGTAGATTAGTATGTCATCAAAAAATACCAACATAAATTTTCTAAGGAAGGATTTGGAAAAAGAATTCATCAAGCTTTGAAATCATTAAGGTGCATTCGTAAGTCCAAATGACATAATCAAAAAATCATAGTAAACTTCATGTGTTCTAAAGGTTGTTTTGCGAGTGTGTTCTTACCTCATTTTTATTTGATGATTTCCTAAACGAAGATTGAAATTAGTAAATAAAATTGCACCATGCAATTTCTATAATAGTTCATTAATGATAGGAATGGGAAACTTGTCTTTGATTGTCATTTTTTTGAGTTGGGTAACACCCATATTTAATTCCCCTATTGTAAAAATTAATGTGTAGATTCAAAATTTCTCATGAAATTTACTAAATCACAAGACTTGAAGCTACTCTACTGATCTGCGAAAGTTACTTCACCATCTAGAGCACAAATCAAAGACGTGAAAAAGGAAACATCACACATGCACACATATTTATCTAGGGGAAAGCAACTGCTCAAAACCCCTTACTATCTACATTTCATTAATCATAGAATAGAGAAGAAATACATATGCTTGCTCAAGCTTGAGCACACCCTGCAAGCGTATAGTCTATCCCTCTACCTGACTGACTGACTCTGGATGTAGTTTCCACCTATACACATTAGAATATGCTACAACTGATAGTACACTTCCTTAGAATCTATATATCAATCGAGTAACTTAAATTCTATGCTTGCAACAATTATTTTGGGTGGAATGATCAGTTAACTGGTTGATCACCGAGTGTGGTTGAAGTTCCACTTCCACAACTTGACCTCCACTAGTTCTTCTGATAATTAGAACTAGTTAAATTGACAATAACTCAATTTGACTAAAATAGATTGCTACAAATTAGAAATCAAACATACTGAATTGAACTCAAGATTCCCCAACTCAAATTAACTGAGTTAACTGAGTGACAAGTTCCATGTCACCTCAGTTAACTACCTCCAAGATTTCTACTGAAATAGAAATTCAAATTTTCTCTAGTTTGGCCAAGGCAAAGTCAAATTGATATTTTCTTGCTGCAGTTTCAAAACTCCCTCTTAGCAAGAAAGGTATTATCAACCACCCCTATCTTGTACTTGTGGAAATCGGACTTCCCTCTTGACAAGGCCTTTGTTAAAATATCATCTTCTTGTTCCTCTATCAAAATGTACTGCAACAACATAATCTACCTCTGCACACAATCTTGTAGATGGTGATACTAGATATCAACATGCTTGGATTGATCGTGAAAAATAAGATTTTCATAGAGTTTGATACGACTTTGATTATCACAGTAAATCACAGTAGGATCCATCATCTGAACAAACAAGCCAACACGTATCTTTCTCATCTAGATCGCCTCACATGCTGCTTGACTTGCAACCATGTATTCTGCTTCTATTGAGCTAAGTGCCATTGATCTTTGCTTCCTGTAGTACCAATAAAATGTTGTGGACCCAACACTGAAAATTCCACCTTATGTACTCTTTCAGTCTGATGGACTTGCCACCCAATATGCATCTGTGAAGCCACACAACTTCACTCCCTCTATCCATTTGTACCATAGTCCAAACTGGGTAGTGCCTCTAAGGTACCGTAGAACATGCTTAGCTACCCTCCAAAATAGTTTGGTTGGCCTAACCATAGCTTGGCTCAGCTAGTTGACTTCAAAGCACATGTATGGTCATGTGTTCATAAGATACATGAGTGAACCCACCAACTATAGGTATACAGTCACATCCACTTCCTCACTTGAAGTGGTATCCTCTTTCCTCCAGTTGGTCACTAGAGGAGTCTCCATGGGTTTGCACATATCCATGTAGAACCTATGAAGTCTCTTATTGGCATACTTTCCCTGAGAGACAAACAATTCCCCATCATCTTGCCATACTTCCAATCCAAGGAAGTAGTGCATGAGACCCATGTCGTTCATCTCAAACTCTCTTACAAGGCCCTCCTTGCAAGATCTAATCGATTGCTCATCACCAGTCAAAATTAAGTCATCAACATATAAAAAAAATCAACAATTTACCTTCTACCAAAATATGATAGAGGTTTTCATCCACATCACTTTTGGTGAAGCCCAAACAAGTGAGATAGCTATCAATCCTGGTGTACCAAGCATAGGGTGCTTGCTTGAGTATGCACACATGAGACTCTCGACCAAAATTCTCGAAGCCTTGTGGTTGCTCGATATATACCTCCTCAATGACTCCATTGAGGAATGTTATTTTCACATCCATCTGGTGGATCTTTTCACCCCATTTGTGCAACTAGAGAAAGGTTTGATCTGATGGTTGAGTACCTTGCTGCAGGAGCAAAGGTCTCCTCATAATCAATCACCTCAACCTGAAAGTACCCCTTAGCCATAAATATGGCCTTGTACTTTTCTATGCTTCCGTATGTTGCATGCTTCACCTTGAAGATCCATCTCGAAGTCACATTTGATTTGTCTATAGGTCTTGGGACCACTTCCCAAACACTGTTCTTCACAATGGATTCATACTCCTCCACCATTACATCAACCCATACGGGTTTCTCTATTGCTTCCTCGAAAGAGGATAGCTCAGTCATTAAAGCCATGTCGCTAGTGTACTTATCTAGTGACCTTCTCTTCCTGCGCTGATTTGAAGAAGCACCCACATTCTCCCTTGCATCCTGCACAAGTCTCTCAGATTCCTTATTTCTCTTCCTTCTCTAGATGGTTCTAATTGAGTGGTTGTCTCCACACTCTTCTCCTCAACTTGTGGCTGCTCCACATCATCCTGAGACTGCTCCTTTGGAGCTAAAAGATCCTCCTCTGGTGGGATCTGAATCTCCCTCTCAAGAGAGCACCGCATGGATTTGTGTTCATCAAATTTTACATCCCTTCGCACAAGTGTCATTTTGAGGGATGGAAAATACACACGGTTGTAACATAGTTACCAACCAAACGAGAAAATTACCTAGTATCTGTTATTTTGAGGTAGCAAAAAATCACTTGATTCTGAAAAATGGTTATTCAGAATACACCTTTTTCTTGGAGCATATTTTTGGCACTTTAATTTTTTTTTTTATGTATCAAGTATGAATAATTTTTTTGAATGCTAGCGATTTTCATGCTGATTTTGAAAAGTGTTGATGCAACATCAACACATTTTTTTAGAGGGCTTATTTTTGATACTTTAATTTTTTTTTTTAATGTATAAACTGTGAACATTTTTTTTTTGTTAGTGATTTTCATCTTGATTTTGAAAAGTGCTGATGAGCATCAACCTTTTTTGTTTAAAGGGCTTATTTTTTACACTTTAAATTTTCTAATGTATTAAGTGTGGATAATTTTTTTTAAATGGTGGTGATTTTCATGTTTTTTTTTTCTATGTTAAGACTAACCTAAGTACCCACGGGGGATTTGAACCGGTGACCTATCGCAAGGAGTGTCTTAACAAGGCGCCCATTCACCGTCAATCCAAAGCCCCGTGGGCGTGGTGATTTTCATGTTGGTAATGAAACATACAAATAAAAATAAAAAAACATGACAAAAAAATCAAATACAAAAAAATAAAAAAAAAAAATAAAAACCTATAAAAATGTGTTAAAAAAAAAAACCAAAATTAACTTGCAAAAATAAAAAAATGAATAAAAAATTAGCGGAAAAAAAAATATAAAAAATGAAAATATATATATATATATATATATATATATATATATATATATATATATATATATATATATATATATATATATATATATAATTTAAAGAAAAACAAATTAAAGCAAAAGAAAAAAATCTAAAACAAATTTTTTTAAGTTAAAAAAACGAATAAAAGTTAAAAAACTTATTTAAAAAGGAAAATTAAAAAAATTACCAAAAAAAATTAAAATAGAAAAAAATGTTAAGGAAAAAAAAGTTAAAATTAAAAAAAAAAAATCAATTCAAAAAAAAAACTAAAAGTATTTACATTAAATAATTTAAATAAACAAAATTAATAAAATAAAAATTTAAGAATTTTTTTTTTTTAATTTTTTAATTTTTTTTATTTATTTTTAATTTTTTAAATTAAAATTATAAAAATCTGAAAATAACATAAAATAAAATTAAAAGAAAATATTAAAAAAAAAAATTAAATTATAAAAATTATAAAAAAAGATAAAAATAAAAGAAAAAACGTTAAAAAATAAAAATAAAAATTAACCATCGTACCCCCTCGCTCCCCTCTCTCCACCCCTTGCCGTCCCCCTCCCCCGCCCCTACCGCCCGCTCCCTCTATCCCTCCCTCGCCCCATGCCACCCTCGCCCTCCCTTACTTGCCTCCCCTCACTATGCCACCCCCGCTCTCCCTTACCTGCCTCCCCTCCCCATGCCACCCCCACTCACCCCTTCCCTCTCACCCTCCTCCCCTCCCCTCTTAGCCTTCCCTGTCCGGCTGGGCCCTCAGCCTGCGGCCCTTTGGCGTCTGGCTGAGGGCTTGGGTGGGCGGATGGGAAGGGCCGAGAGCGGGGGAGTGGCGGGGGATGGAAGGGGTGGGTGGGGGTGGTGTGTGGTGGGGAAGGTAGGGGGGATGGGGTGAGATGGCTAGGGGATGACGAGGGTAGGGTCGCGAGGGGCAGTGAGGAAGTGGGGCGATTAATTTTTTTTTAATATATATATATATATATATCTTATTTTTATTTTTTTTAATTATATCTATATATATATATATATATATATATATATATATATATATATATATATATATATATATATATATATATATATATATTTTTTTTTTTTTTTAACTTTTTTTTTTTATTGCCATGAATCGTCCCTTTGCCACCCCTGGCCAGTTGAGCCTCAGGGTGGCCGACGATTTTATTTTTTTTTTTATTTTATTTTTTTTTTAAGTTGGCCGGTTGGGCCTCGGGGTGGCCGACGAAATTTATTTTTTTTAGGTTTTTTTTTTTAATGTTTGATTTTTTTTGTAACTTCTTTTATTTTTCTTATTTTTTATTTTTTATTTGGTTTTTATTTTATTTTACTCTCTTTTTTTGTATATATTTTTTATATTTGATTTTTTTGGTCATGTATTTTATGTGCAATTTGATAGTTGATTTTAAATTTTTCATTATAATAAATCAAGTTTGCCCCACAATGTGTTAATTCCATGGTTTTTCATGGTTGGTCTCTAAGTTTTCATTACAATGGGTTGAGCTCACATATACTTCGCCCAATTTGATAATTGATTTTTATTTTTTTTGCAATGTATCAAGTTGTCTTATGCTAAGATTTTAAAATCGCTATACATTTAGCATTAAAAAAAATTACTCTTGGTATAATAACTCTTTCATTCAGGTGTTCATTTTTAAAGTTTTTTTATCATAAACTTTTTCGATAATGTCATGCTTGAAATATTTTGAAAACTTAAAATTGTTTTGTAGTCATAATCTTTGATTTTAATTCCATGGTTGAAAAATTGTCAAGATTTTAATGTTTTTCTAAGTCATGATATTTTATCTTTAATGCTATAGTTGAAAATAGTTATAAGTATTTTTTCTTAGCACCATGCTTGAAAATTGTTGGAATTTTAAGGTCTTTCAAGAAAGTGATATTTTAAATTTAATGTCATGCTTAAAAATCATTGGAATTTTAAGGCTTTCAAAAATATGATATTTTATCTTTAATGTCATGCTTGAAAATTGTTGAAGATTTTAAGTTTCCCAGAGTCATGATATTTTATTTTTAACATTATTATTAAAAAATGTTGAAAATGTACCCTGAAAAAAGAAGACATTATTTCGGCATCAACACTTTTCGATTTCAAGGTGTTTTATGTACCAAACAAAATGGCTTTTATTGTTTTTTTACTGTTATTTTAAAAAATATTGAAAATTTACTTTGAAAAAAAAATGGTAATGTAGAATCAACACTTTTTATTTTTGGGTTGTTTTTTCACGTTTTTTGGGGTTTTTGGGCTCGAGTACCCATTTTGAGGAAATGGTTAGGGAAAATTTTAAGGATGGAAATTTATCTTAAAGTTTAGAAACCTTGGCGAATCCCGCTAGTCCATAATATGAAATCTATAAAATGTTTGGAGATATTTTTGTAAAAATATTCAAATTTATAATATTTTTGTATAGTCTATATATAATTTTTTGGCCATTTTTAGGGTAAAATAATTTCATTCTATAAAATTTGGGCAAATCATTTTTACAAAAAATGGAAATTAGTGAATCTTTTTTTTGGAAAAAGTATAGAATATTAGCCCATGGGAAAATATTAGATGAGTAACTATGTTTTGTTATGGGGAGTTTCTATGTAACCCAAAAATACCCACAACTCTGCTATCGCCTTTAGCTTCTTCCCTGATTCTTTGGAGACATGGCAGTAGACAAAGTCTCCAAAAATCAGGACATGTGACACATCCATATTCCACCCCAAGAAAGCCTCCTCTGGTGTGATCATTCCAAGAATCCGATGAGGACTCATGTTCTGCAAATAGATTGTTGTGTTGCATGCTTCATCCCACAAGTGCAGAGGTAGGCTTTTGTAAGACCCTCCTCCCACATTTACCCAAGTTAACTGGTTCGCTGGGGTAAACATGTGACAAGGGGCTACTATGATGTGATTCAACTCCCCATGTATAGTTAAAGAAGTGGAACCGACCAAACCAAACCATTCTAACCTTCCACACATGCTATAGAACCTCCTGGAACCAACCAACCCTTCCAAGTGATCAACCCCCGAGACAACTTAACATTTCCCTGAACTGAACCCCCAGTCACTCCCATGACAAGGCATGCATGTGACTGATGCCTTCAAGTCACTCCCACAGCAAGGGCATGCCAACGTATATGGAAATTTTTAGCTAGTTCTGAGCCAACGACCTCGAATTTTGTGCCACTTTTTTAGGGCCAAGATTCAATCCATTGCCCAAAACTTCATGAACACTTTAGAAATTATTAATAACATCAAAACAAGAGTACTAATGAAAACATTTAATCAATGACTTGACTAGACCCCTACTAGCCATGACAGGGATTTCATTAAACATGTCACAAATATGCATTATATATGTCATAACAACATATTTGAGCATATGGGTCTCATACTTATTGGAGAATCATAAGGAAGCACTGATGCATTATCACAATAGCTACATTATCATCTATTAGGTCATATATCCATTGTTCACTCATTTGCAAATCAAAAAATGATGGGAGCCATACATCAAGTATGTCATAAAACATGCTCATAACCAATATATAACCAACAAAAATAACAAGGATATAATAGCCATGAAAAGCACATATAAACAAGTATATTTACCCATCAAATACAAGAGGAAAGATGCTCTTATTAACATATGAAAAATGCAACCAGGTTTGGGACTTCCACGTACTACCCGACCATAGATTGGTTGAACCAAATATTTCTTTTAGCCAATCAATCCCATATCATATTCCAAGCATGAATGTGGCATCTCATGGAAAAAGCCAAAAAAACAAAACCAGGGCTTCCAGAGGCCAAATCACCTCAACCCTCAACTAATGATTCCACCTCACGGCTGAACATCACTAACCATCACTAGATTGGTATCTACCCAAGTTGTCTAGTGCTCTACAGAATTTTATACAACCAGGGCTTCCATGGCTAGTAACTCAACCCACAACTGCTGTCGGGCTTTTAGAGTGTTTTTCCAACAAGTGATTTGGTGATCAAATGTTAGCTCAAAAATGAAAGTTCCCAGAATATTTTGAAACCGACGTCAATTCAGTGTGTTCATCTTTATGAATCCAATGACACTTATTTCACCTCAATATGATGTCATATGACAAAGTTATGATGTTCTGAATTTTTCGGGAAACAACTAAAAAATTAGTAGGTTTGTTAACTCATAAGTTAACTGGGCTACTGTACTGGTGACATCATCAGATGACTTTTGGAAGGTATGGACCAATGAGAGCATGCCAATATGTAGCTTCGTATTAGGCAAGTTGGGTCATTTTGATTGGTTTGTTTTGTTTGTGGTAGTCGAGAGGGTGTGCCACGTGGCCCAACCAGTGGCCGCCACATGGCACCCCGTGGTTGGGTAAAATTTTGGTATGGGTCGGAAAACCTCAATAGTTTTCAAACACCCAAACTCTCATCCGACATTCAAGAACTCTACTAATATTCCTCATGGTGTTTCATAACACCTTATGGTCCTCGACTCTATTTGAATATGACAATGGCACCGATTTTGGAAAAGGGTTCAGGGTTGTCCACTCAACTGACTCACCACATGACCTTGGGTGCAAAGGAGAGGGGCTCGGGACCTAGCTCGACCCCCAGTCACAAGACCCTCACGTGACCACAGATGGAGCCACCAGAGCGTAGATGGAGAGGGGGCTAAGGATTGGCCCTGGCCCCAGTCACATGAACCTGCATGGGACTGTGACGGAAGGCCATCGGTGGAGAGAGCGGTAAACGGGGACCAACCCTTGGTTTTTTTACTGTAATGTGACCACAACAAAGCACGAGGGAGCTATGGTGGTAAGGGTGGGTCGTTGGCCCTATGGGCACTATAAGACCACCGACCCTGAAATTAAGGGGCTAGGCCAGTGGGGGCGAGCGGTTAGCCCCGAATCCTAGCTGCATGGCCTGACAGGCCACAGTTTTTGCACTTAAGGTTTATTGGATGAATTAATGGTCCAACAAATTACACCTTCGGTGATCGAATTTGTCACCTTTGCAGTGCAAAACAAGGTGAAATTGTAGCATTGTTAGACTATTTATCTAGTTTGTAGGATGAATAATAGAGGAGGAGTTTTTAGAGGTTGTTAGAGCCATAAATTGGTGATTTTTTGTCCTTTTGGAGCTTAAGAAGAGTCTATATGGGGTCTTTTAGACATTCTGGAGCACATGTGAAGAGACTTTTTGCAGGTTCAAGTCCATGGGTGTATGGATCAATTAGTGTTTTGGAGAAGTTCTTGAAGGTGTTTGAGCATGGAGAAGGCACTGTAAGGGTTTTATTACCTTCAGAAGTTTACTACAATAACTGTGACTTGTAGGGTGCAACTCATTTTGTCTTTTCTCATTATGTCTTGTTGAGGAAATATTTCTTTTTATACCTCAATGTGGAATTGAAGTACTTATATGCTCATGTATGCTCATTTTCAGATGGAGTACTGGGTCTTTGTAGGAGACACCTTTTATTGCTAATTATTTCATGACTGACTATAGGTTGTCATATTGTTTATAGTAAGAGTTCGTTGCTGAAGAACGTTTCCTTGAAGGGGAAACTAGCCACTTGTTTTATCAACAGACTCTATGTACTCTTTTCACTGCATATATGGAGCGATCTATTATGTTGACAAGCCCAGTTATGTAGCCCAGGAGGGGTGAACTTCGTCACAAAATTCTTTGTTGTGTCTCTTCATGAATGCTTGTATGAGTTAAATAATGAGATGTTGATTATGTTTAAGTTTACATGAAAAAATAACTCATAGTCCTTGAAGAGACATTTAAAAACCCTCTCTTTCATAAGACCCATTTTTCCTTGCAAAGCATCAAGAGAACGATCACCTATTATGAAGGAGAAGTTCTTGTCCAATTTCAGATCAATTGGTATCAGAACAAGGCTTGAACAAGTTGCAAGAAATCGCAAGAAGAGTTTCCAAGAGCTTGAGGAGATGAATTTGGCTTTTCGAATGGAGAACATTGAATTGAGAAGAATGCTTGAAAATGTTGAATAGGAGAAGGCATATGCACCTTCAGTTGTAGCATGTGCTTGAGGAACAAGTTGATGAAATTTCCACTCCAGTGATAGCAAAGGAAAGCTCGAAAGTGAAGCCAATATGTGGATATGGTTCAAACAAAGGTTATGTACCTTATGAGGAAAATGATGCATGTGCATCTTGTAAGCATCTCATAAATTCTCATCATATACATTGGTAATATTTGGTGGCTAGATTCATCTACAAAGTCGTCATCATCATCTAAACTAGAAAAGGTGGATGGCAAGTTCAAGGAGGTGATAAGAATCTCAAGTTAAAATCCTTATATTTATGTTCATAACAACTCTTTTGCATCATTTGAACAACATACTAGAGGCATTGGTATGAAGCTGCTACCTAAAATGGGCTATGAAGGAGGAGGCCTTTAATGGCCAAGGAATTGCTAATCCAATCATGGTATAAGAGAGACCAAAATATCAAGGATTGAGGTATGGTCAAAGAGAGTTTGGAGAATGCTCTAAACAGTTTGAGATAAATCAGTCATCCGATGATGATATGTCACACCAAGATGGTGGTGACTATGTTCATTTGTCTCATAAGATAGATGAATGATTTAAAGGACCTTAGATTTCATCGTCCACTCCACATCGTCAAAGCTGCAGCGAAAGGGACAGGTATAAATATCATGGGTGTTTTCCAAATGTTGGTAATTTTGACTATTTGTGGAACATGTATCCTTGCATTTTCTGTGATGCATTTGACCATTCTGTGGTTTTTTGTGAGAAACAAATGGTAATGGTAAAAAAAATGGATCAAATTCTTGGCATCAAGAATGGTGAATCTCTTTCACATTTGAGGACTTCCTTGTCAGCAAGAAAGAGAAAGTAATTTTGTACCCATTGCAAGATGCATGGGCACAGGAATGATCGATGCTGGAAACTACATCCAGAGTTTCATTCCAAGAAGGATAAAGAGATTGTGAAAAACAATGCAAAGGAAGTACGATGTGGCAAAGAGGATTCACAACATTCCTAAGTCAAACTTCAAAGCAAAGTAGATGAAAAAAGAGAACCCATAAGCCTAGGAGAGGAAAAGATTGGGTAGACTGATTGTATAGTTTGTTGCTTTGTAAAATGTAAAAACTTGTTGTTGTTTACATGTTTTGGGTACTTTCGTAAAATGAACAAGAATAATCACTATGTGCAACAAGTATTTTTTCCATTGACATGTAATGTGTTGGCTTGTTTATAAGTCCAAATGTTTAAGGACTTTTGGGATGTACAATGTTTGTCATCCAAGTTTTTCTATAGTTTGTCATGTACTCATCGATGCAAGTGTTCAAGATGAAACTTATTGTGTATAGAATATTTTTTTAAGATTTTACAAGATGACTGTTACTTATGAGATTGATCTAATCTATCCATGCATAGATGTTCAATTAGAAGAATCTTTTGACTTGGGTAATATGTTTGTTGAGGTTGTAAAATCTAATCCAATCAGTGACGAAGATGGATGCCATCCATATAGTGGGGATCTTGTTTGAATTACTGATAGTAACTGTCAACAAACCATGCATGATATGATCCAATATTCACATTGCAATTCTACAATCTTTGAAAATTCTAGGACTTGTTAGGAAGTTGAGGCACTTCAAATTCTGTTGATGGTTATGCAAGGTTTTCGCAACTCTGGTTTGGAATGTATACCTTTCATGGATGCATGAAGTTATGAAGCTGATCATTCCAAATATTATCTTTGGCTTAGGGATTCACATTAGAGGAAGTTTCAACCTAAAACTACACATGAAATTTTCATGTAATTTCCATGTCATAATATTTAAACCAATCAAAATTCTTTAAATTTTAAAAGAGGTACATGTAAATATCTTGGAGGGAAAAGAAAAAAAACTAATTTTTAAAATTGTATTATTGACCTATATCCTTATAGGTTTACTCAATTTTCAAGTGCAGACACTCATTGGACGCGGAATTAAATTCCACATCCAACAAGTACCCATTATTAATACTTTTGAGAAGACTGACATTGATAAAAATTGAAGATACATTAAAAAATGTGTTCAACACGCTTTTTAAATGCATCTTCACTTTTTTTTTTATCAATGTGGGTATTCTCAAAAGTATGGATAATGGGTACTCATTGGATGTGGAATTTAAATATGCATCCAATGAGTTTGTACACTTGAAATTTGTGTAAACCTATAAGGAGATAAGCAAAAAATACACTTAAAAAAGTAGTTTTTCTCCTTTTCCCTCCAAAATTCATAATTCTTATTTTATTTATTTATTATTGTTTGATCTCATTAATGAAGTGATTTGATTCCTTGACAAAGGAGCTAATGTTCCCTACCATAGGTTTAAGCTTCTTAGAAATATGTTTCGAGAGATGGTAAGTAGTGTTGGGTATACGACCAAAGTCCCACATTGACTAGAGGTGGGGAGGATCATGGATATATAAGGATGGACAAATATCTCCATTGGTATGAGGCCTTTTGGGGTAAGTCCAAAAGCAAATCCATGAGGGCTTAGGCCCAAAGTGGACAATATCATACCATTGTGGAGATATGTGGTGTCCAGAGTCCAACAATTGGTATCAGAGCATGTTGGAGGTGCTGGAGTTGCTGCCTGTGCGCGCTAAGCACTGTAAAATCTGCGCGTGGAGCAAGGGAGTGCAGACTTGTGTTGACCGGAGCGCTAGTGGACCAAGGCGCTGGAGGCGATCCTGATATTAAATGGTGCGTTGTTAATTGCTGGTCGCTGTTTTTTTTTAATTGCTGGTGCTGCGTAATGGTGACTGTTTCATATAATATTAAATGGGGCGTTGAGAATGGAATTGTACGAATGTCATTGCCCAGATATAATTTGCTGTGGAGCACTGGTTTTTTATGTTAACGCTGCCTCATAAGTTAACGTTGTTTTTTATCTTGTTCTGTTTCAAATGAAACCGTGCATTGTCCAACAGTATCCAGCGTTGTATATATATATTTCTAAATAAATGCAAGCGTTGTATTTCGGGGGATCAGACTTGTTCAGAAACAAGCTGAACTTTAAATTGAATGAATCATTCATTATTTCGGATTAACTGTAGCTTTGGGATTCGGAGCCAAGCCTGCCGAAATATCTTCTCCCACCATATGCTAGGTTCAAATATCTTCTGCTGATTTAAAACTTGGAATTGCACTGTTGCCTAGTCCTATTAAGGAATCCGTTTGACAAATAATCAAAGGAAATTTGGTAATGATTTTAATGCCATTAACCAAACAAAGAGGAGTGCGTACTTACTTTAATGCCTTTAAACAAAAAAGGAGTACGTAATTATTTGTTAAACAAAAAATAGGAGTTATAAGGGATATTGAAGTTTTTTTTTTTGAAAAGGACGTATATTAATTTTTTTGTGAAGTGCAAAAAAATAAAAAAAGGCAGATTTTTTATTGTGTAAAATCAAAGGCATAGGCAAATTTTTTGTGTAAAATCAAAGGCAAAGGCATAGGCAGATTTTTTGTGTAAAATCAAAGGCAAAGGCAATTTTTTTTTTTATTGCTGGTTGGATATTGGAGATTATTGTGTTTTTTGCTGATACAAAATGGCGAAAACTCAAAGTGCCCGGTTTGAAATTGAGAAATTTAATGGCAAGAATAATTTTGAGATCTGGAAGGTGAAGATGCACGATCTGCTGGTTCAACAAGGTGTGGCGAAAGTACTGTTGGGGAAAAACAAAAGACCTCCTTCCATGACGGAGGATGAATGGGATGAGATGGACGATAGAGCTCTGAGCGCAATCCGGTTATGTCTGGCAGACGATGTTCTGTTTAACATTGTGTCAGAGAAAACTGCCGCAGGCTTGTGGTCGAAGCTTGAGAAGCTCTATATGACGAAATCTTTGACAAATCGGATTCTCCTGAAACGGCAGTTTTACAGTTTGCGGATGAAAGAAGGTACCTCAATTGCTGATCACCTGAATGTTTTTAATACCTTGTTGGTGCAATTAAACAGTCTAGATGTGAAATTTGATTCAGAGGATAAGGCAATAACTCTATTATGTTCTTTGCCTGAATCCTGGGATCACTTTGTTACTTCCATAAGTTTTAGTACATCAGAAATCCTTGACTTTGACGATGTTGTTGGAGCCTTGCTGGCTGAGGAGATGAGGAAGAGGTCGAATGCAGACACCTCTACATCAGAGGTAATGATGGCCAGAGGTCGCTCACAAGAGAGACACTCCGGGGGAAAGCATAGCGACTCTCGCTCAAAATCCAAAGGAAAGAAGCCCAAGGTGAAGTGCTGGCATTGTGGCAAGGCTGGACATCTGAAAAAGGATTGCTGGAAGCGAAAGCAGGCTGCTAAAGAAGGCTCTTCGACAGAAAAGAAGGAAGCCAACACCACAGATACAGGTTCAGTATCAGGTTCAGGTATGAGTGATGAGGTATTGTCAGTTAATATTTCAAAACATGATCAACATTGGTTGTTAGATTCCGGGGCATCTAACCACATGTGTATTCATAAAGATTGGTTTAAAACATATAGATCAATTGATGATGGTGTTGTGTACATGGGTAATGATGTAACATGTAATATTGTGGGAATTGGGAGCATACAACTGAAAATGTTTGATGGGACAACAAAAATATTAATTGATGTGAGGCATGTACCAGATTTAAGGAAAAATTTGATTTCATTAGGAGCACTTGATTCAAATGGATATAAAACTGTAATTCAAGGTGGAGTTATGAAAATCTATAAAGGTATCTTACTAGTGATGAAGGCTAAGAAAGTAGGAAATTTATTTCAGTTAGAAGGTAGAACTGGGTCAGATCATGTGTCTGTGTCTGAACATGACAGTAGTTCCATTCACTTATGGCATCAAAGATTGGGGCATATGAGTGAAACAGGATTGAAAATTTTGGCTGACTGAAAGTTACTTCCTAATCTAAGATCTGGAAAATTGGATTTCTGTAAACATTGTCTGTTTGGTAAACAAAGTAAACAAAAGTTTAAAACAGGCAAACATACTAGTAAAGGCATACTTGATTATATCCATTCAGATGTGTGGGGTCCAGCTCCTTTAGGCTGAAATTTCCTCTAATGTTCCTATCAAATACTTTTGAAAGTAATCAACTCCTAATATTTCTTGTGAATATGATGATGCCAATCATTTTCATTTTGGCACCATATCTCCTCTTGAGTGTTAATGAATTATTTTATTGTTTGGTGAATCAAGTTCCTCTTTTTGACCCATTATATCTCAACTAGTGCGACGTATTTGCTATACTAGCATTCCTTTTCAGTTATTTCAATGATTATGATGCTAGTACATTCTACAACAGGTTACAAGGAGATAGTTTGTCGCATTCAACATGTGAGGAAAATGATCATGTTATTCAAATCATTTGTAACACTTTGAAAGATGATTTATATTTTTGGTTCACTAATCAAGAGTCTTGTGCCTTAATTAGTTCATCTGATCATGATAACTATCATTCAATTTGTCATTTTCCCGCCAGTATATCTCATGACAATTTTTTTACATCAGTTTATCCTTGTGATTTATCATCTCACTACTCAGATAATTGTCAAGTAGTTGAGGCACTTCAACCTTCACTGATGGTTATGATATGCCCTCACTATCTTGACAAGCCTTCTGAACATGATCAGATTCATTTTTCCTTTCATTATTCTCACCCTGATTCCATGCCATTAATTGAAAATGATCTTCTCATAGATTTCAGGGTTTTCAAAATGATGATTTTGAATTTCGTAATCCAATCTATGATCAATTGGAAGCATCTTACTTAACAAGCCCATTTTCTAGAAGAAAGTATCAATCTTTCTTGATGTTTGCTAAGCAAGACAACACAAATGAATATACATTCACAAGAAGTTTCATAGGTTTGTTTGATTGTGATTTCAATCAAAAAGGTAAGGTGGAAAGTTGGTTAAGGTTAGTTGTTATTGCACATCTTTCTACATCTAGCAAAGACCTTCTATCATATGTGCAATATATTCAAGTTCTTATCTTTTCTTTTTCACATTATTATATATTGGTTTTAATCGCTCTTATCTTTGTGTTTGCAGGTCAGGAACAACTATGGCTACATTGGAAATTCCATTACACTTGACCCTAACCTTCTAGTTGGTTAGGTTAGGAGTAGGTCTAGTTGCATTCTAGTTCCCTTTTCACTCATCCTACACTTTCTCTCCATCTAGTCTCTACATTTGTTTTGTTTTCTTATTTTCTATTCTGCATGTTACCTTTTGTTTAGTTTTATTTTTGCTATATTCTTTTGGTCTTGATTTCTTGTTATTTTCTTTCGTAACATGTTTAATAAGAATTTGCATGAAAGATGCTCCTTGTGGCTCAAAATATAATGTGGCTAAACTTGAAAAGGAAAATTGTGATGACAAGCAATGCTTGTCTTATCTGTTATCCTCTTCTCTAGCTTGGGTTTACATATATTTAAAGTCAATGAGGTCTGAATAAAAAATATGATATGTTCCAAAAAGAAATCCTTTGGTCAAACTACAAAGCCTGTATCTTTATTATCATCTCCCATTCTAACTGGTGTTTCGACCTGTCAACTCAACCAAGTAGAGAAGGGAAATGAGAAAACTTTAAGTGAGCGTATAACTCTAGTTAGCTTTCAAATCCCTTAAATAGGGAACCAAACTCTCCTACTATTAATAATTCAATATATGTCTTCAACTGTCAAAATAAATAAGTGCCTAAGAACATTTTTGTAACTAAAATAAATAAAGAGTGAAGAAGAGAAAGACTTCATGTGTAGTGAGGTGAAGCAAGCAACTTCATCAAGGTACTGTTCAGGCTCGATGGAAATGAATAAATTCTTGTGGTTTCTTAAGGTGATTATGCTAGGGTATTGTTAAAGCTTTTTGGCAATAGAGTAACACCTGTGAATGTGCTTAGAAAGCTCGATATACTTATTATCCTTCTCCCCTATCGAAACAATTGAGGTATGAGTTGTCTTGTAAATGTGTTTCAAGTTGAGCAAGGAAAAGAAGAGACTATATCTTTAACCGAGATAAGTGGAAAAGATAGCGTAATATTTATGGAAAACCAATACTACTTGAAATATTAACACCTTTTACTTAAAGGTGGAACCTAAATATAGAAGCTGAAATTCTACTAGTGTGTTTCCAAGTGGTTATGATGCAAAAAAGCCCTCCAAAATTTTGGCTATACTGGAATTTTGGAGCCTACTAAGGATCTAATGATCTATCATCCATTTTCAATCAATCATCAATTGATGTTGTACTAAGTGTCTAATTATTCTTCTTTGATTCTAATGGTTACAATCATTTTCTTGTACATGCTCAGTCTTTGTTGAATCTATAAGCGCACTTCTTTTATGCAAGATTGAAAAAGAATAGCATGATCTATCAAGACAATGTCAATGCAATGTTAAATCCATGTCGATAGTTAGTTCTTTGTTTAATTAGAAATTTCTCACTTTGGTCGCATTTTTACTTCTATTTCGATGAGTTTTCCCAACAATTTGTTTTAGCACACCCTTGCTTTTACAGTTGTCGCTTTCACATTCATGATTGTCTCTTTTTCTCAATTTCACTTTAATAATTTTTGTTTTCATGCTATATTTTCTTTGACGTGTGTTGCTTTCAAGTTTGTTCACATTTTGCAAGTGTCATCTTAATATTTTCCTCTTGTGATAGACGTCAATTTTGTTGGATTTTCTCCTGCATTTGTCGCACCTTTGCATATCACCAAAGTTATTTATGGTGCATCCTTCTATGTTACATGGTCCCGCATATCATTAGAATATGTGCTAAACACATTGCTATAGCCTAGCATGATTTTAGGTCACAATCTACACATTTGTAGGAACTTGTATTCTAAGTGTCATGTTGTGGTGTTTCAACCATTGCACTTAGAAATGAGTGTCACTTCGTTGTTGTTTGAAGGTGTGATTGATGTTCATGAGTCTTGTGCATTTCATTGGCTTGTATCGATGGCATTTAAGTGTTTTATCCATGTTTGAGTCCTTAAAGATGCATTTCTTTCTCTTACTCTATTGGTCCCACACTTAGCCATTTTGGGAGCTCTTTTTGGTCCTCTTGCTCAATGCAAGTTGTAAAGGAATTAGCCCTCTTACTAGGTGATGAGAGAAACTTATTCATGAGCCTCACTGATGTATATTTTCCTCCCATACTTGTGCACTAAGTATTTTCTAATGTCTCCTCCCTCTCGTACTACATTAGTACTTCCTAGGATAAGTGACCTAGCCTTTTTCTGCCTCCCTTAGTGAAAAGTGCATTCGAGATGAACAAGCAGCCACTGTTGGAGAGAAATGTGCCCTCCCAAGCTTGAGTACACTTCAAACTCACAATGAGCTCACTCCAAACTCACAATGAGTGCACTTCAAACACACAATGAAAAAGCACACTCCAGAAGACAAGGACCTTGCCTTCCTTCAAAAGCACACTTCGTATAAACAAGGCATGCTTCATAACAACAAGGTATACTTTGGAAAAATAAGGCACACTTTTGAACAACAAGGCACACTTCTAAACAAAAATAATCCTATCTTTATTTAAAAGTGCATGGCCCATCATAGCATTCCTTCCCTCTTAAGGATGTGCCCTGTGTCCTCACCAATCCTTCAGTTGAGCATATGGCACATAAATAATGAACATGGACCCTCCTTCCACCTTCACACTATGCCCTTCACCCTCGTTGTGAATTAGGATTTCCTAGTTGAGTGAATGGCACATAAGTAAGCATCCTTGAGTCCCCTTCCCTCTTCCCAATGGGATATGCGCTCAATCCTTATCCTATCAAGCCTTCCTTTAGTGTATGGCATAGTCTTAAGGGATAGTGGACCTTTTGATCCAAAATGGATTTTGGATAGACTCCTAAGTCTAAGTATTCCTCACTGAGGAAAAATGAAAGTCCAAGGAAGTTCCTGGAACTAGCCCCATTGCAGAGATCATCTCATTCTGAATCTACTGCAATTTGAATGGGAAAAAATGGACTTCAGATACAGAAGCTATCATAAAATGAAGCTGCCCTTTTTCAAAGGAAAAAGAGGCAAAATCCCTTGAATAATGGGTCTAAAAACCCTCTAAGTCTTCCAAATCTCCCAAAAGGGAAAAACCATCGCAAAAGGAGGAGTTATGGAAATATCGGATTACACTATCAGGCCTTAAAAACATGAAGAAAACCATGAAAACAAGGCTATCAAAGGCTTGAACAGTGGTTGCACAGGGGCCGTCGGATCTGGCTGATCAATGGTCCAGATCCGATCGGAAATCGCAATCGGTGGTGATCGGCGGGTCGGATCGGAGGCAGGTATGCGATGGGATCGGGCCGAGTGATGTGCCAATTGCCAATATCGGCGGATCGCAATCGGCGATACCACAAGGCAGAGGCGGGACCCCGGGCGATGCGATGGTGCGATCGCCGAAATCGGTGGATCGCAATCGGAGCATTACAGAGGAGCGGCCATATATATATATATATATATATATATATATATATATATATATATATATATATATATATATGTATATGTATATGTATATGTATATGTATATGTATATGTATATATGTAAATATGTATATCTATATGTGTGTATATCTATATATCTATATATATATATATATATATATATATATATATATATATATATATATATAGATATGTGTTTGTGTGTGTGTGTGTGTATATATATATATATATATATATGCCCGATGCGATAGCCGGACCCGATGGAAAAATAGGTGCTATCTCATAAGATTTGAGATCCACCAAATTCCATTTTTAATGTATTTCGCATGTTTCGTTGATTAAACGAAATACAAAGGAGTTAAGCCCGATGCGATATTACGGACCCGAAAGGGTTCCAAAATGCCTCTGTATAGTATTTCAAGTCTGAAAAGCGGGGTTTTTCCATGTTTATATGTATTTTCGCAGTTTTAATGTATTGTGAAATACAAAGGGGCAAGCCAATTGTGATATGAGATAGCGACTCCGCGGTGGACCCAATAGAAATATAAGGCAGGATTCAAGGAATTTTGAAGTCCGAAAGGCTGTGTTTTGGCAAGTTTTTCCCGTGTTTTACAACGTTCTCTATGAAAACATAGAATTACTATTTCTGAATAATTTCAAGCACCAGTGGCTCCTTCCGTTTTGGGATGGGTGGCATTCATCCCTGAGGGCGTTTAGCAATGATGGATAATGCTCAGAGGTAGGATTTGAGTGGACTGTGGCTAGAAGACAGACAACCCGAGAGGGAAGATGAACCAATAGCGCCGATTTGGATTAAACAACCACAGAATGACAAAGACAAGGGGGGATGGCTGCTGAGTTGTTGATGATGGCCGAGTTGTTGTTTGTTACTGAATGCTAAAAGTAGTAGTAGCAGAAGCCCGAGAGAGCAGAGAGAGAGCAGCGCAAAAAGGCAGCAGCAAAACAAGTAGCGCAGTAAGCAAAAGCTGAAGCACATGCAGCCAAGGGAGTCACTTGGAATTCAAGTGGAAAGACAGAGAGCTGTAAATTGCAGAGAGCCAAAAGGTCAAGACAAAACCGAGAAGCCAGAGCCCAACAGCCAAGAGCCTAAGATTTGAAGCTAGAGAAAGAAGTGTGGAGCACTTGGAAGGTATGCTTTTTGACAAGCAATCTAGTGGTTTTTCAATAATATTTCTAACCTTTTCTGCATTATGAGTCTAAAGAATATAAGGGTTTTGATAAATTGTGTGAAAATGGACAAACGAAGCTCAATCACTAATAATTGATGTTTTCTATGCAGAAGGATGCGGAAACAGGGAATCATCGAGTAAAAACAAGAAGCGAAGGGAAAGTAACTGCTGTCCCGTCGACAGGGAACCGGATGCGGACAAGATCAAGTAAAATTAGAGCCGAATAGTCCAGGAAAAGAACGCAGGATACCGAGACGGAGAACGCAAGAAAGGAAAGAGAAGAACTGAACGATTAGCGAATCCCTCAGGATCTTCGATCCTGAGGGATCGTTGCTTTAGCTTATCTTTTGTATCTAGATATCTCTGTCATTTCTATTATATAAAGGTACCACGCCATCGAGCGTGGGGGACGACTGTTGTTGTAATTACAAGCTTCAGAACAACTTTGATCATTAAGTTTTGTTAAGACCTGATTTTGTATACTTTTGTTAATGCAATCAATATAAAGGACTTGGTGTTCACTTCGTTTTCGCATCTGAAGTAACTTTAAGCAGTGTACCATTGGTAGCCAAGGGCCCAGCTCCGACGGTCACTTGCTGTTGTATCATACGGTGATTTGTGTGGTTTGCTTATTTCTCTTGTTTCAGTAATCCGATATATCTTTTATATGATAGACTATGCTTCCTAATTAATATCTGAATCTGAATAAGTTCTTTAACCCACGTCTCTGTACTACACAAAGTGAATCTATTCGAATTGCATCCATTTCTATAGCAAGATATTGGTATGAATGTTATCATCATTGGATTCATATAAAAGGCTTGAAGATAATATCACTTTGTTTAGAAACATAGTCACATCATACATTACTCTCGGATTGCTACAGTAGTCTAGAACGTGTACATACATCGGAGTTTGCTGTTCCATTTGAGTTTGCTGTTCCAATTTATATGATTGACGTTTCCTGTTTATGATAGTTTGCTGTTCCATTTAATTACTGCTGTTCCATTTGATTACTGCTGTTCCATTTTAGAATTGTTGTTCCATTTTACTTTCGCTAATCTGCCTTTATTGCTTTTGTGTGATAGCAGGCCTAAGGCTGTCGTGAGCCCAGCAAGACGCTGCCTAGCTCCCAGACCTATAAGTCCATGCTTTGGTTTTCTTTCTTTATCAGTTTCTAAAGGGAAGGGTTATTGTTTCCGTACCCTTGACTGATCAACTGCTTTGTGTGATTTTATCTTTTAAGTTGGTTTAGTTACAGCTTAGTGTTTGTTTCCTTTCAAATCATTAGAACGCTATACTACCGAGCATTACTTGGACAAAACAGCCTCAGATTGAGTTACTCCTTGAAAGAACAAAACGATCCCGGATTGACTTAATAATGTGGAATAATTGGTGGTGTGAGAGACCCTAGTTATCGCTCTACAAGAAGGTCGAGAGCTTCAAGAGCCAGGGATAAGATGGTGCCGCAACCCATAATGTTTAGTGTAATCAATGGAGCTAAGCCAAAGAGCTTGTAAAAAGATTGTTTCCATAATCCTAGAGAGCCTAATCGAGTTGGCTAGGGCTCACGGAGATGTAGCCCAAGAGTTGTGGGTGAACTCCTAATTAATCTGTTGTCTTATGTGTATGTTTTCACTGCTGCATTATTTACTGTTATATGGATTTATATATTAGTTCAGGCACAGTTACATATCAACACAAATAACATATTTTAAAGCATATAATCAATTTAAAATGAACATCAACATGCACCCATATTTTCAAGCACACATTGAATTCCGCATTGGTTAATCAATAAGACTTAGGGAAATTTAAAGGTTTGGAAGTGGGATAGGTTCTTGTAAGTTAGACAAGAAGCCTAAGAGCCCCATTTTTTAGACAAGATGATATCAGATCTTTAGGTTGATTAACCACACCTTTAAGAAGGTTATATCAAAATGCTTGATTGACATAGCAAAGATTGCTTGTATGAAAGGTGTTTGGGTAGTCAAGGATTGAATATCTGATTGATTATATGCTTGTTTGCAGACTGACTATTTGCTGAGTTTGCAGAGGTGAAGGGAAAGCTATTGATAGCTCAGTCTAGGAAGGACAAGAAGGAAGAAGGGCTGAAGGCATTCTTCTATCCGAAAGGACCTCAAGGCAATCCTTGAAGCACAAGAGGTTGGTTGCAAAAGGTTGCTTAAATAAGCTCTTTGTTAATTTTGTTTGAAGTTCTTTGTTCATTGACATAATGACAAATTCCTCAAGTGTATCCTTGAATTCCTTCTCCATCACAAGACTCTTTGATGGAGACATGAAGCAAGACTTGTTCATCATGATGGATATGGTGAGAGAAATGTATGAGGATGGAAGGAAGAGCAGCATACTTAGAGAGCAGTTGAATTCCATGAAGGAAGAGAAGTAGATGCTTTTTGACAAATTGCAGGAAATGGTGAGGCAACTTCATAGTGCAAATATGAACCTAAAAAGGATTCATGAGTTGGAGTCACAACTCTTTGTTGCCCAAGAAGCCTTAGTCAAGTATCAGCTTGAAGAAGAGGTAAGCCATTCCAGTCTGTCTTCAAATTCTTATGAGAATGCTTGTATTGGTTCTTTTGAAAAAGATACTAGAGGTATAGGTTCCAAGCTAATGTCCAAGATGGGCTACGAAGGAAAGAGCTTGGTAAAGCATGCACAAGGTATTGTTGAACCAATAATGGCTAAGGAAAGACTTAAGTATTTGGGTATTGGCTATGGACAGTCTTATGGAGAGAGTTCCAAAGTTGCCATGAAGGCCATTGAAACCGTTCCAAGAAGGAGTTCCATTACAGGTCCTCTATCTCAAGAGTGTGAAGATTGTGTTCAGGAGGAATGCAATGGCTTGAAACATTATTTGCAAGTTGCAAGTGTTCGAAATCACACCCTTGAATTAGAGAGTTGTGGAAACTCTGAAAGCCTTGAAGAGATTGATGGTGTTTCAAAGGGAGCCACTTCTTCATTTGCTCCACCTCCTCATGAAGGAAATAAAGGTGAAAGAGGTAGGTATAAATCTGGTTCTAAACATTTTCCTTTTGATTTTGCAAAGCATGAAAAATTTCCACATAGATATGGGAAAAGAGTTGCTTGTTCCTTTTGTGGTTTGGATAACCATCATGTTTATAGATGTTGGAAGAGAATGGCCACATACAGGAAGCTTTTGAAGGAAAAGAAGCAAAAAGCCAAAGGTCCATTGGACAAGGCAAATCATGCTATCAAGAGGATGCACATGTGTTGCACTTACTGCCATAAGCAAGGGCATCTTGTTAAAAGATGTTGGACTTTGAATCCAGCAATGCTTCCACAAAAGATGAAGAAGAAGGTGGAAAGAGAAGATGGCAGGAATGGAAAGGAAGATTCCATGAATGATGTGTCTCAAGATGATTCACATATTGATGCTGATGTACAGACAAAGGAAGGACCTTTGAAATGGATTGGTAAGAAATGGTTAGAGTTCTTATCCAATTAAAAGTTGCATGCCTATTGATATAATGCATCTATTTACATTTCTATGGTAGTTGGAAGAAGGTGAATGGAAAAAGGTTGGGTAGGAGACTCACTTTTTTATTGCAACATTATATTTCATTTTAGCTTCAAAAGTACAGTGTGCTTAAGCGAAAGTTGAAGGATGAAATGCATACATGAGATGATGTGCATGAACATAGGGATGTTGATGTATTCCTTGTTTTTGGAACATGTGTGTGTGATTGACTTGAAGGGTTGGTTGCTTTGTTGTAAACATGCATGTAATGTCGATTTGGGAAAGGTTCAAACTACCTTCTATGACCATTTCAGTAGAAGTTTTGCAGGGAAGCAAGGAGGAAGACAGTTCTTCCCAAGAAGACCAACCCATCCAAGAAGGGAAGTGATTAGAAACTTTGGTTTAGAGGCACTATGCAAAGGAAAGTTTAGGGAGGCTGAAAAAGAGGGTGAGTCACTCTCATTTACTGTTCGGATCAGTATGTCAATCTTTTGGAGACCAAAAGTTCTTTTAGTGGGGAGGCATGATCCAAAATGGATTTTGGATAGACTCCTAAGTCTAAGTATTCCTCAGTGAGGAAAAACGAAAGTCCAAGGAAGTTCCTAGAACTAGCCACATTGCAGAGATCATCTCATTCTGAATCTACTGCAATTTGAATGGGCAAAAATGGACTTCAAATATAGAAGCTATCATAAAATGAAGCTGCCCTTTCTCAAAGGAAAAATAGGCAAAATCCCTTGAATAATGGGTCTAAAAACCCTCCAAGTCTTCCAAATCTCCCAAAAGGGAAAAACCATCACAAAAGGAGGAGTTATGGAAATATTGGATTAGACTATCGGGCCTTAAAAACATGAAGAAAACCATGAAAACAAGGCTATTAGAGGCTTGAACAGTGGTTGCACAGGGGTCGTCGAATCTGGTCAATCAATAGTCCAAATCTGATCAGAAATCGCAATTGGCGGTGATGGCGGGTTGGATCGGAGGCAGGTATGTGATGGGATCGGGTTGAGCGATGTACCGATCGCCGAAATCGGCAGATCGAAATCGGCGATACCACAAGGCAGAGGCAGGACCCTAGGTGATGCGATGGTGCGATCGCCGAAATCGGCAGATCGCAATCAGAGCATTACAGAGGAGTGGTCATATATATATATATATATATATATATATATATATATATATATATATATATATATATATGCCTGATGTGATAGTCGGACCCGATGGAAAAATAGGCACTATCTCATAAGATTTGAGATCTGCCAAATGTCATTTTTAATGTATTGCGCATGTTTCGTTGATTAAACGAAATATAGAGTTAAGCCCGATGCAATATTACGGACCTGAAAGGGTTCTGAAATGCCTCTGTATAATATTTCAAGTTCGACAAGTGGGGTTTTTCGGGTCCGTAGATATATATATCTATATATATGTATATATATATATATGTATATATATATATATATATGTATATATATATATATATATATATATATATATATATATATATATATATATATATATATGTATATATATATGTATATATGTATATATATGTATATATGTATATACATATAGATATATATATGTATATGTATATGTATATGTATATGTATATATATATATATATATATATATATATATATATACATATACATATACATATACATATACATATACATATACATATACATATACATATACATATACATATACATATATTGTTGTAGATCTAACCAGAAATATTATAGCTCTGATACCAATTGTTGTAGATCTAACCCAAGAATATTATAGATCAGATACAAAAATATAAAATAATGCAAATATACCCAGAAATAATATGAAATGATTCTTTATTGATCAAACCCTTAAGGTAGGGCAACACCATACATTCACTCCTTAAGGAAGAAGAACACTCCACAAGCCATATGCTTGTTCATATAATAATCCTTCACTATATTCCTTGACTTGGAGTCTCTAGCCTCTATATAGGCCTCATACATACAATACCATGGGTCATTACCATGGTTCCCTCATACCATCAACTAATACCATGGGCCCATTACATTATTACTAACTACTTGTGGTCCCTTACATGATATGGGTTAACCACCTTATTTATTACTATGTCCCATCCCATTATTACATTATTACCTTGGGTACCTCCCTTGGTACCCCATATTATCCCCCTTAGGTATATAACATATATACATACATACATACATACATACATATATATATATATATATATGCCCGATGCAATAGCCGGACCCGATGGAAAAATAGGCACTATCTCATAAGATTTGAGATTTTCCAAATGCAATTTTTGATGTATTGCGCATGTTTCATTGATTAAACGAAATACAAAGGAGTTAAACCCGATGCGATATTATGGACCCGAAAGGGTTCTAAAATGCATCTGTATAATATTTCAAGTCTGACAAGCAGGATTTTCCATGTTTTATATGTATTTTTGTAGTTTTAATGTATTGCAAAATAAAAAGGGGCAGGCCAATTGTGATATGCGATAGCAACTCCCAGGCGGACCCGATAGAAATATAAGGCGGGATTCAAGGACTTTTGAAGTCCGAAAGACTGTGTTTTGGCAAGTTTTTCTCATGTTTTACAACATTCTCTATGAAAACACAGAACGACTGTTTCTGAAGAATTTCAAGTGCCGGTGGCTCCTTCCGTTTTGGAATAGGTGGCATTCATCCCTGAGGGTGTTTAGCAATGATGGCTAACGCTCAGAGGTGGGATTTGAGCGGACTATGGTTGGAAGATAGACAGCCCAAGAGGGAAGATGAACCAACAACAACCATTTGGATTAAACAGCCACAAAATGATAGAGATGAGGGGGGGACAGCTGCTGAGTTGTTGATGGTGGCCGAGTTGTTATTTGTTGCTGAATACTGAAAGTAGTAGTAGTAGAAGCCCGAGAGAGTAGAGAGAGAGAGTGGCGCAAAAAGGCACCAACAAAACAAACAGCGTAGTAAGCAAAAGATGAAACGCATGCAGCCAAGGGATTCACTTGGAATTCAAGTGGAAAGCCAAAGAGTTGTAAATTGCAGAGAGCCAAAAGGCTGAGACAGAGCCGATAAGCTAGAGGCCAAGAATAGAGAGCCTAAGAGCTGGAGCCAGAGAAAGAAGGCCGAGAGCTTCAAGAGCTAAGGATAAGATGGTGCCGCAACCCATAGTGTTCAGTGTAACCAATGGAGCTAAGCCAGGGAGCTTGTAAAAATATTGCTGCCATAATTCCAGAGAGCCTAGTCGAGTTGACTAGAGCTCATGGAGATGTAGCCCAAGAGTTGTGGGTGAAATCCTAATTAATTTGTTGTCTTATGTGTGTGTTTTTACTGCTGCATTATTTACTGTTATATGGATTTATATATCAGTTCAAGCACATTTACATATCAGCACAAATAGCAGATTTTAAAGCATATAATCAATTTAAAACAAACATCAGCATACACCCATATTTTCAAGCACACATTGAATTCCACATTGGTTAATCAATAAGACTTGGGAAAATTTAAAGCTTTGGAAGTGGGAGAGGTTCTTGTAAGTTAGACAAGAAGCCTAAGAGCCCCATCTTCAGATCACCATTATTGAGAAAAATTTCACTTTCCTTAATCCTTAGTGCAATCTTAAGCCTCAGATCACATAGTGCAGTCTTAAGCCTCAAGCCTTCATCCTCCCCTCTTCCCCTTACGCTCTACACTGAACACTTGCCCAAGCCTCCCTTTCATAGTGCATGGCACATTAACAAGGCTTAAGGAGGCCCTATCTAAGCCTTTGACCAGTCAAACACACTTTCCAAATATTCCTTTCTTTCTTCTTAGCACATGGTATAGTCTTAAGCAACAAGCTCACCACCTTGTCCCTTCAGCTTCCCCACTACACTAGACCAAGGAGAGCTCCTCTTCATAGTGCATGGCCTATAATAATGAATAGTGGAGCCTTCCTAAGCCACTGTTGAGTTTGAATGTGCCCTCCTAATCAAGCCTCCTCCTTTCAACCCTTCCATAGGCCTATCATAAGAAGTTCATTCCCTAAGCTAGGTAGTGATAGAATAAATGATTTTAAGACTGATTTTGCTTTGTCATGGATAATTTTCATTGGTAGGAGTACCTTCCTAGCATGAAAAGGTAATTATAAAAGAATATAGCAAGGATAAAGAACAAATAAGCACTTGCAAAGAAGAAGCACATAGGAGAACCATCAAGAAAAAATGAAACATATCCTAGACCAGGATGAAAAGAAGGCATTGCATGATGATTCAGAGGATTCTAATACTGACTCAAGACCCTTTGGAGGGTGAATATGAATAAAAAATGAGATCTTCCATGAAGATGAAGTACTGATCAGATCTACCATCAAGATTGAAGACACAATAGTAAGGAGAACAACTTGGCATTTCCACCTCATCATGAAGTCCATGACATCATTTTCCAAGTTGTGACTTGTACAAGTGTCATCACTATGTCATATGTGTCCATGTGTCTTGCCACATCATCATGTGGAATGTAATGATGTATTTCTAAGGAAAAGATAAAATTGAATGTGTGGAAGTCCAAGAGTAATATGTGGAATATGAAAAGTCACTTAGTCGTATATGGACAAAAAGAGTCTTTAGGAGAAGTCCAAGAGTCATGAGGGTAATTCAAGAGTCAAGGGGAGATGAAATATCACTCCTCTTGTTAAAAAATAAACCTCATAACTCACGAAAAAGGATTTTGGAGGCTTAGGATTTGGAGAGCTATTATTGGCTTCTCTAACTTGGCACAAGAGAGAAAACTATTCTTTGGAGAAGCAAGACATGACTTAATGTTCCACTACTAGAACTAGTGCCTCACTATTGTAACTGTGTACTTGGATCTTATACCTAATATTGAAGCTCAATGAGGCAACACATTTTCATGCATGTATTGTGAATGTTTTAGGACTATTCTTGGGTTGTTTATGGTATATGTTGTATTCATACATACTAGAGAAATTGAACTATTTCAATGGCTTTGGTACTCATTTTGTTGAATGTGTTTATTTGATTTAATGATCCTTATGTCTATGTGAACTATTTCGCTAGATTACTAACGAATCTTTTCATTCTCTCGTGTGTCTATATTAGGTTAGTACTATTAATTCCTTACAAAAACTCACTCTTTTCTCCTACTCATGAAGGTATCCTTCTACACATTGCAATCTGTGTTTCACAATGTCAACTTACTTGCTTGTTCAAGGGTTATGTATATAATCTCTTATGTTATTGATTGAAATCGAGGTGAACCTTACAGTTATGGTGGTCGGGCCGATACTCTTGATGGAGATCCTACTCCAAATGGTGTGAGGTGTAATTGGGAATTCACATTTGGGAGACCCATTGTATGTTGGTGGTATCCAACACTATCAACAGGAGACAATAACTAAACTACATCAAGGGACTAGGTGCACACTTGAAAAACCTTCTTGCACTTGTTTGACTACTGAATATACTTGGAGAACGTAGTGTCAAAAGGAAAATTACACTTGATAAAAGAGGTTGTTGCTTCCTTCAGAAGTTTTTTATTCTACTCATGAGGAGAATGAATGGAAGGTGCATCTGAATCAATACTTGAGATATTTGTTTCCTATGGAGAAGGTAGCAAAGAAGGGATAATACAAGGTGTATTTTCAATAAGAACAATAGAAGGTGGAAACTCTTCTATTATTGGGGTCGACTTAAAGGGTTTAGTAATATCATCATCTTCAATCTGAACAACTTTGGATGGGCCCACAATAGAACGTGTTGGTTTAGGAACTAGGGTAGGAGAAATATACACACTTGGAAGTGAGGATGGTGTCACCAATGAAGCCATAGGAAGATGAGGTGGATGGAAGGCTGTGCCCAGAAGAGGAACAACAATAAGTATGGATGAACTTCTAACTTGTGCAAGTCCACTAGGTTTATCACTAGATATAGGGGTTAGGGTAGGAGTAGAGCAAGTGCTAAGTCTTTTTCTCAAGGGTTGAGAATATTTAGGATTAGAAGTAGAGGGTGTAGATGAGTGTATACAAGCATATGAGGTAGAGGATGGAGGCGTGTCTCATTGCGTTAAACTTCCAAGAAGTAATAAGTTCCTTTGGTTTTGCAAACTTGTTGGATTCTAGGCTAGCTCATAACTTCTTTGTAGAATATCGTCAATGTGAGATAAAAAGGCAAAGAGAATGTGTAGAATTTTTCCTTCTCCATGGATTTGGAGTGAACATAAGAATGGTGGTGATTGATGCTAAACCAAATATGATATGCATTCTTATCAAGAAGAGACTAGGGGACTCATGATCTAGGTAGTGTCAATGAGTTGGTTGTAATAGGTGGCAAAATTATTGTGATTAAAGGAAATGTTATGGGAATTAGAGTAAACTTTCAAGGGATCGAAAGCATGAGATAAGGTTTGTCTATCCATAGGTGCATGTAGAACACAACCATCATGGGCATGCCATTTCATCATCTCTAAGTAAACACATAGATACGAATATATAAAATAACCCCCTTCTTGTACATATATTCATAAGCTAAAAAGAATTCATCCAAAAGAAATTTTCACCAATTTAATTGTACGCCTTGTGTGCAGAACTCGATCTCATAAATGGTGTCGAGTGTGCACTCACCTTTGGTATAGTGGAAGGTGTTTTTCCCTGCAATGAGATGAAAGGTGAATTTAATTTGATCATTGTTGATAATATCGATAATTGGTCCATGTCCTCCTTGCTTTGTTCAATATTTCACATACAGGTTAGTAGAACCCATCTTCTTACCATACTTAGATGTCCCTTGAAATGAAGTAGAAACATCCTATCCTTTCATGGATAACTCTATTAATGTATGAAAGTTGTGGAAATTAATGTGATACTACTTATCTAGCCATAGCGAACGTTGGTGAATTTTTCTAATTAAAAACTTGGTACACCAACTGACTTCTATAGCATTGCCAAATACCAATAGTTTTTAAAGCATATGGAGAGTATATTACTACAATAATTTGAATGAGGGCTTTACTTATGGAAAAATTTAACCTAATATCGCCAATTTCAAATTCATGTAGACTTCTAGTCTCAAGGCCAGGAACATATCGACATCAGTAAAATCATTATCAACATGGATAACTTTCTCATACTTCCCATGCAAGTCTTCAAGAGGCTTGAATTGAGGGTCAGATAATTCATGAGGGGATATTTCTTTTACAAAACAACCCATACTGAGATGCTTGTGAGAATATACATAGGAAATTGGTGGGTGATGGTGGAACTAGGAAACTAAAGACTCAAACTCAGACACAGATGTCATGGCTAAGAATCAACCAAAATCTCAAAAGTAAATGAGTGACGAGGATAAAACCCTTGATAAATATAGACACTCATATCAAAACTTGAAAGTTTATTTTACATTTGGGTATTTAATAAGGTAAGCGAGGAAAGGAATGAATAAATCAAGCTCAATTCATAAAATCAATTATGATAGAGACCCATATCCCAAGGCATCATATCAATGATTAGAAAACTAAAACAAACTAAATTTGTTGTACTATCAAGAGGTTGCACAAGTACACTCCATTTTAGTCATATGGGAAAGAAGTTACGGTCCCTACAGAATTCGTCATTCCTAAATTATACATTTCACAAGCCGCCAACATGACAAATGATGATTCATTTGTGGAACAACTCTAATAGTTATGGGAATTGGATGAACAAAGGTTTCTAACATATTTTCACTAGAATGTGGAGAAGTAGAGGAAGAAGGGGTGGCATGATCATCACATTAAAAAAAATCTTTTTCTGTTGGGGATCAAGTTCTTCTCTATGATAGTGATTATTTGAAGCATCTAGGGAAACTCTAAATGCATTTCCTAGGACCTTTCATGGCTATGGAAATCAGAGATTCGAGAGCTATTAAAATTTCACAACTTGATGGTATTCTTTGACCTAGTTGGGTGAACGAAAGTCACCTAAATTCATACTATGGTTCTTAATTAATATATTTTTGTTGCTTTTTTTCCAGGGGCATATGTTAGGTCTTAGGTTAGAGTTCAATCAATATTTTCAATTGGATTATTATTGTTAGTTCCTCTTAGTTTCGTCAATGGTTTCCTACTTTTTAGTTGTGTTATATCGCAACTAATTGTGGTCAAGGAGGTATATTCTATGTCATTTAGTGTCAGTTTCAGTCCTTTACATGTCAATTATGTTTAATCATGCCTATTATAATGGTTAAATATGTTAAGTTGGCAATCAATTTTTGGTTTCCATTTATCATACTGTTATCTATTCTTATATAGGCCCAAAGTGTTGTGGGGACTCTCTCATCTCAATCATCTCGATTAGATTAGCATACCTTGGTGAAACCTTTCTCTAGAATTTTGTTGAATGCTTCTATTGTTCCATTAGCCTATGGATGATATGCCTACACTTATGATGTTGAATAAAGAACTCCTGTGACATCCTCCTCACACATATACCCAAGTAACCAGCCAACCAAGGTAAACATGCGATGAGAGGATACTATGATTGGATTCGATCTTCTATGTGACCTTAAGGAAGTGGAATTGATGGAACACATCAACCAACCTATCCACATCAACAACAGAATCCCTAGGAGGCATGTCAGCCACTCAGATATCCTATCCCTGGGTCCTATTGATGTTCTGGACATCTTAAGCCTCAGTTTCTCTCATGCTATAGGCATGAGAGCATCCAAAAACCCAAAGTAGCTTTCACAGGCTTGCCTACCAACATCTAGAGACCCATTTTTCTAGTTTTATGCCAACAACCTTAGGATTTGAGCCATTTTTTCAGGTCCAAAGCCCAGGTCACTACCAAGAATGGAATGATAACTTAAGATCAATCAAAGAATAGGGGAAAAATCATGGAAAATCAATAAGTTAAATAAGACCTTAATCAGATCCCTACTAACCATGACAGGAATTTCGTTAAACATATCATCAACATGTAACCTATAGGTGTAAACAATAGAATTAAGTGTATGGATCTCATATTTATTTGAGATTTGTTAATAGCCATTGTTCCCTCATGCCATTTCCTTCATTACCATCTATTATACCATAGATACATTATCCATTCATTCACAAATGAAAACATGTCGAGAGCCATACATAGTTGCTATCATAAAACACACATATAACTAACATAATAACAACATAAATACTCATGAAAGGACAACCATATATACCACATACGATCCATAAAAATACACATAGAAATACAATGAGAAATAACCTTTTATTAATGATGCAAAAACCAAACCCGGGATTGGACTTCCATGTTCGACCCGACCATAGAATGGTTGATCCAAATCTCTCTTCAGTCATTCACCTTCGTGCCATATTCTAAGCATGAATGTCAGACTCAAACCAAAAGAACCAACCAGGGCATACCGAGGCTAAAACACCTCACCCTCATCAATAGAAATTAGGCTTTACCGTAATCCATCCCGGATCACTATGCCAACACAATGAGCACATCATAATAGGCTTTACGTGATCTCCACCTGATCACTAGGCCAAAAAAGCATGGATGCCACCAGATTTCTCCACCTACAATGTGAGGAATTTTTCTGTCTCCTAGTCTCTTAGGCTTTACCACAATCCAAACTTAGATCACTAGGCCCTAAATCGAGACCCACTCTCCATGATTTATCGCATATCCCAAACCCATGATTACTAGGCCCAACAAAGAGAAAACCACCTCTTGTCTTTAACCTATATCATGCCATTCACCGACAAGGATTCCTAGGCCTACCGAGGTAACCCAATCATGGCTTTACTGCAACCCACAGTCTGACTCAGGGGTCGCTAGGTCAGTGGCTTTACTATGTTCCACATTCCAGTTCAGGGACCACTTGGCCATGTGCACTATCATTCGGAGATCCACCCAACTCAGCTTCGAATCCATCCGGCAATCCAGCTCAACCAAAACATGAGAACCCCATCACACCATGGCTATCCGGAAATGGTAAGACCATCCTAAGAACATTGTTACACCTGGAAAAACCCATTCCACAACAGCAAAAGAACCACATGAAATACCATGCATGCCAAATATAGCAAGGAAAATACACATGGAAGTCGATACCTGCAATGAAGCCTATTGTAGTTGCTTGATCTTGCCTTTCCCTACTTGATCTTTGCTTCTTCTTGCCTTCTTTGCCTTTCTTGATCCAATGAACAAATGCTCCAAGAAAAATATAAGTGTCCAAGAGTGAGAGAGAGAGAGAGAATAATGAGAGAGCTTCAGAACTCAACTAGAAAAAGGTTACCAACTGATCCTCATACGCCTTTTTATGAATGAGGCCTCTATTTTCTTAATTTTCCATTATTTTCCTTCAATTTACTCCTCACATGCAACTTGTGACCTTTCACCTCCCTTTTCTCCTAATTTCCATTATTTTCATAAATAAATGTTCCAAAAATTCCATTTTGCCTTTCGAAAGCCTTAGTCATTTCCTTTGCCAATTTCCTTAGCCATAAACAACCAAATGAACACCTCCTAGGATGTCTTGCCCAACATTCAAATTGGAATAAGTATCCCATCAATCATGGTTATTATTTTTTTCTTTATTAACTTTTAAAACATGGAATTTTGACCAGGGTTGTTACAGAACCCTCCTCCTTAGGGAACAACATCCTCGGTGTTAGACCGCACCAAGACCTCAACAAAACCGTAGAAAAGCAAACATACTGATCATGGAGCTTTATAACATAGCTCGATACAGTATTTACAATGATCACCCTATTGAAAGAAAACCATCATGACAACATAACAACATGATAAAATAATAACATGACATCCATATTTCTTATTGGAGCTTTATAAATTACCTCATGGTGGTATTTACATCCATATACAAATGTACATATAGAAAAATCATCAAAACATATACTGGAACATATACCAAAGCATATACAAAAATCACACCAAAACACCAAGTCAAAACTACTTTTCCTCAACTAGCAAACAAGGAAGGATACATAACCCAAATCTAATATCCATCTCCCATGTAGCTGCATCGGGCCCAAAGTGCTTCCATTGCACTTTAACTTGCTCTATTGCTCGATTTCGGAGCATGAGCACCTTTTTCTGCAATATACGTTGAGGCTCTGGCTGGAATTATCCATCTGGTTCCACCTACAATATAGACCAGTCAATGACATGATCATCACCTTTAACATACTTCTTAAGTAATGACACATGGAAAACATCATGGAATTTCACTGCCAGAGGCAGTGCAAGTTAATACGTTACTGGCCCAATCCTCTCAATGATACTAAAGGGTCCATAAAATTGTGCTGCCAACTTGGCACATGGTCCAATCTGTAAGGAGATCCTCTTCAGTTTGATGCCCAAGTACACTTGTTCCCCAACCTGGAACTCCTTAAACAACCTATTCCAATATGTATATCTCTTCTTCCTATCCTGTGTTGCCTTTAGATTCTTCTTGATCACCTGCATTTCTTGTTCCATGTTTTTCAACATCTCTGGTCGAATCAAAACCGTGTTAACCATATCAATAATATTGATGGGAGTATTGCAACTTCGCCCATACAATGCGTCAAAAGGACTCATCCTTAATGAATCCTGATAACCGTTGTTATATGCGAACTCTAGCAAGGGGAGATACTCTTCCCATTTTCGACACTAATGCATCACATACATCCTCGACATGTCCTCCAATATCATGTTGACCCTCTCCATCTGTCCATCTATATAATGAGTTGTACTGAAGGCCAACTCTGTGCCCAAACATGCAAAAACATCCTTCCCCAAAACTTGTAAGTGAAATTTGCATCTCTATTCAACATAATATTCTTTGGAACACCATGCAAACTGACCACATCTCGGATGAATACCTATGCTACATTGCTAGCTAAGAATGTAGACTTCACAGGAATGAAGTGTGCAACCTTTCTTAACCTGTTGTTATAGAAATATTTGGGCACTTCAACCCCAATCTTATATGTTGATAAACTAGGGATCTTTAACCCCTAAAAGTGTTGTTTCATACCCTAAAGGATCATGGACAACTGATTACATCATTCCCCAAAAATTCCACTTGAAAAACCACTCAGAACTGACCAAAACTGGACCATACTGACTGCTCCACTATCAAGGTACGATGCCTACTAAATTCTACACAAGCCAAGTGCGATGCATACTGAAGAGGCCTTCTATGGGGTGTGATGAGTGAGAAGGGACAAATGTCCGAGACAATTTGCTAAGTGGATGCTCATGTAATCTTCTAGAAACTTCTCCTATGACACTTACCTCTCTGAATTCACCCAGGAATGAGTAAGATATCTAAGAAATCTCCAAGTGGAACCAAGAACAACAAGTGGAATGACACTAATCAAAAACCCAGAGATGAATCACACCCTTGCATACATCTATAAATGGATCCGTCATCTAGGAGATCTGGAGGCTGGAATTTTGTAATTTGCAAGGAAGTGCTGATAGTTTGTGTCTGATAAAGAGCATTATATTGTTGGGTGATCTTGTTTTTCATGAGGTGAAGAGGGCTTTGATGCTGGGAGGATGATGCTAGATCAGACAGCTGGGTTGTAATTCTCCCTTCTATTTTAATAAAGTTCTTTGAGTTTTCCTCCATACAATTGTGTATTTGTGAATGTTGTTATTTGTGAATGCCATTGTATGTTCATTGTATTTCTGATTCTACAATGCTTATGATATAATAGATCAAGATGCTTTGATGGTGTTTTGTTACTTTGTTTCTACAGGTATTCTCTAAGCGGGATAAGTAGGAGAGAAGTTGCAAGCTCTATCAAGGGGGAGAGAAATCAAGCAAGGAGTCAAGCGGAAGATCCAGGTTGGTTCCTTTGCTTCTTTCTTATCTATCATACATAGAAGAAATCCCAAATTTCTTTGATTGTTTGTTTGCTAGGATAGCTGCCAATCCTAGAGGGCTAGCAACTCCACTGGGGAATGAATAGTTTGTTTGTTTGTTGTTTTCGTTTGTTTTATAAACTATAAACGAAGCCTGAAGTTAGCCAGATAGCCTTCGAACTTCTCTTGCTCTGCAATTGCAAATTAGATGCATGCTGCTTCAATCAATCTCCAGTTTAGTTTATGAATTGAACATCTGACTTACAAGCATTCTAGATGCCCTGTTGGTAGCTTAGTAACCTCTCAAGATCATACCTTTGTACTTTTCTCTTTACTGTCCATCATAGATCAGCTTAAATCAGCTTCAAATTTGAGCCAAAACCCACTTTAGTTGTGCTCTCTGGCGCATCTCACTGTCTGTCACTGTCAACCAGTATTCCTCGCACTTCTGGAGTGTAGCAGGTGTGATGGATACTTGTTTCTATGAAGCATAGGTGCGATGACTGACTGAACCTATTTCCATTCTTGAAATTTGGGTTTTTTGTCCTTATTTTCAGTTCTGTTTAGTTGATTTGCTGCTTATGAACAGTGTCTCATTACTGAAGCCTACTTGCATTACATAGATCATCCTCCATTGATTAGGATTAGTAGATGTTTTTATTTATTTTTCCATCATTTACGATCATTTGTCGAAAAGTTGCTTAAATTGATCTGTTGTTTTGGTACAAAAAGTGTCATAACTATCGTTTTGTGTCAAAGAGAGAAGTGTCGTTGAGTCTTCCTTCCTTGGATAGTCGATTGAACTTTTTGTCATGTACTTGATTTGATTTGTTGATATTTGAAGCGTTGAAATCATTTTCTATTCGAAATCGAAAAGTGTCATTTAGTCTTCCTTTCTATTTTGAAAAAGAAATTGTTGAAATGTCGCTTTGAGTAAAATATTTCAAATCTTTGCTATACTTGGTTTTCCTTTTTTGGCATTTTTCACATTAAGGGGAATGAAAAACAAATACATGCATTTTCATTTGCATTTAGATTGTGTGCAAAAAATGATTTAGGAAAGTGCATTAGTGTGTACTCTTTGCTCTTTGTTTGAAAGAATCGTAATCTTCTTTCCTTAGTAGCTAGGATTTTCATTGCTAAAAATAAACAACATTTGTTTATCATTGTAGATTGCATTTTTAGGAATTTCAAATAACATCACGTGGTGAACCATTGAAAGGAAAACTTCTAAACAAGATCAACTCTAAAATAAATTTCAATGAACTTAACAACGCTTTGGAACCTAACGCAACACATCTAGAAGTCTAGGTTAGAGACGTGTTCTGGCGTCGTAAAAACTAGTAACTATTGTTTTCATCAAAGGTTGGGTGATTCCTCCTCTTTGATACGACAAGTGCTAGCACGGACTTGTGCTCCCTGTACCGTCGAGTATATATTGGGAGACCACAATAGGCTTATATCCTTTATCCATAGGAAGCCGTGTCTGCCGCCCTATCGATCACAATGAACTGAACACAGCATTCGGGAAGATTAACTGACTTACATAAGTCCTTGGTAATTTCTCTTTAATTTATCACCAAGGTGTATTTTGTAGTTTTGTGATTGGTTTGGTAATCCCTCTGTCTAGATTTCCAGAGTAGTCACTTTCCTTCCTTTTTGAATCCTTAAAGAAAAGGTCCATTTGAGCACTTGTCACTTCAAGCTCATTAAAGATCGAAGGGGACTAGAGTCATCTTTAGCTTTTTTCAACTCTTAAAAATTGAAAAAGCAAAGTTGTGTCAAAGCGTCATTAAAATTTATTAAATTCGAAATAACATCCTTGTTCCTTCGTTGATCTTAGGTTGAGATAATGGAGTCCACCAATCAAGTAATTCATCTTGAGGGGAATCCTAGTCCATTTTCTTCTTGGGGAAATATTAGTGCTCCGTATATGGCCACATTGTCCCTTCCAGGAATCACAATTGGTCTGCCGGTATGGCTATTCTCAACCTTTGTCGTTCAAAATACCGTAATTCCTTAGCAATTGAATCAACAACCAGTTGATACTGAAGTTGACCCTCCACCTTCTACTTCATTTGTTTCTCCCTCCCCTTCTTCCTCTTCGCTTGGTGAAAATATTGATTCTAGTAACCGAGTGATTGAGAAGAAGAAGAAAGGGAAGGAGAAGAAGAAGAAGCCAGTTAAGCAAGGGGGCAACCATGCAGCATCTGGTGAAAATCCGCACACTGAACTTTCCAAACCCAGACATCCATGCATAATTTTCAAAGGAGACCATTTTCATCAAGAATGTCCATGCATCCCTTGGATCTTGAGAGAATGGTCTCCCCGTTCGCACCGTCAGGTGTCATCAACCTCTGGTGATCATGTTGACAACACACCATCAACTAGTAATAGTGAAGTCAATGGACAGAAAGGGAAGGTCAGAGTTCCATGTAGGTTATGTGAAGGTAGTCATTCTCTTCACCGTTGTCCTTTTTTGGAGGAAGCCAAAAGAGTTTTGGATAACCATCCTGTTTCACCACAACGACTTCCATCTAGATATAGGAAACTCTCACTAAGTCCTTTACTAGTTGAAAATCCAACTGACATAACTTAATCATCGGTCAAAACACCTATCATTGAAAGTGAACCTTTTGAGTCCATACCGGACGAAAGTCAACAGGTCGAGATTACAGTCGACCCAATTTTACCTTTAGAAGGTTCACCTTCAAATGATACCCTTCCTAAAGAGAGTGAGAACAATACAATTCAAATTACTTTTGTCACTTTAGAGTCCGACGAACTTGGGGGAAATCCTCCCATTCCTTCACAACAGGAAGAAAATCCCCCAGTTCCCGCTACTTAAGGGGTTAATTCAACCATTTATTCGGTATCCCCTCCAAGCAGTCTGGTCACTTCCTTTGATTGGGATCGACTAGCAAGATTCTGCCTTCCTTCTAATGTACGATTCTGGATCATAGTACAAGTTTACAAAATGATTGTGTCTGGCACTATCATAGATGAAGGGGCTTCATTGAGTATCCTTTCCTCAATTGCTTGGAAAACACTTGGCTCGCCATCGCTTATGCCTATTACACAGAATTTGTTAGGCTTTAGCAAAGGAACCAGTTGACCATTAGGGATCCTTCCTAAGTTACCAATTACTTTGAGAAGGAAAACTGTTCACTTGAATTTGATGGTAGTCCAAGGGCCGTTAGATTACAGTCTACTCCTTGGGCGTGACTATGTTTACAACATGGAGGCTATTGTTTCAACACTCTTTCGAGTGATGTGTTTCCCACATGAAGGAAAAATTGTCACTATTGACCAGCTTTCGTTTCTAGGCTTAAGCATAACGCCAAGTCAATCATCATCCCTAAATGGTCCTTTTGCGTCAAGAGTGTCTCTCGAACCTTCATTCCATCCACCTAATTACCACGAGTAATCCAATGAATGTAACGAAGCTTAGGGGGTATGCACCCTTGTCTATTTTGAGATGAACCCAGCTGAGAAGATAAGTTTCCCGATAGGTTATGTGATTGGTCTAAAACACCATTCACTTTTGTCCACTATGTGGACGAAGCCATAGAAGCGTTTTGTTACTGTGTTTTCCAAGGAAGTGTTTTGTCTAACTAAAACCATCTTGCTTAACCACAGTTATTTCCATATGGTTACTAGAGACTCTCATTTTCTCAATGCTTGGGGGCATGCAAACCTTTTTATGCAAGCTAAAAATGACCAATTTCATCTTTTAGCTTTTTAGTTTTTTTAGTTTTTTAGCTTTTTAACTTCTTAGGTTAGGTGATTGGTATGAAACACCATTCATTTTTGTCTGCATCGCAAACGAAACAAAGGAAATGTTTTGTCCAACTGCTGATGAAACCATCCTACCTAACCTCAGCAGTTCCTTAGCTTTCTAGTTTCTCTAGCTTTTTTAGCTTTTTAGTTTGGTCATTTCTAGTTCGCATAAAAAGAAAAGCTAAAAATGAGCAATGTTATTGCATGGTTCAAGCTCACTAAAAAATAAACCTACCACTGAGCATAGTTTCTCCCGATTCAAGCTCATTAAAAAATGAATCCACCCTTGGTAAATAACCTTTGTGATTGCCCTGCTATCAGCCTTTTGAGCCTTGGTTGTGTTCCTACCATCACCTCCATTCTTTTGGCCGATCATACACTTCCACTTGATTGTTTACCTTTTTGAGGAACAGCTGCGACGAGTGGTCCTGTTAGCCACCCTCTTCACATCACCATGTTTTGAGAAGTTCCAAGCTTACCCGGAACTAGTTGCTACCCTAAATGCCACTTGTTCCTAAAAAAACGAATCCCCTAAAAACTCTTTTCGGACTCATTAAATATGAAAAGATTTTCGAGCTGTTGGCCTTTCCAGCTCGTTAAAGTAATTGAAAGTGCCATCCCTCTTATATATTTTAATATTTTTCAGACCTGAGGGATTATCTCATGAAAAAGTTTGAGTGCTTGTCTTTTCGGCTCGCTAAAGTTATTGAAAAGTCATCCCTTTTGTATTATTTTATCCTTTTTCAGACTTAGGGGATTATGCTATGAAAAAGAACTACTGGAGTTTCCTTTTCGTCCATTTTCAAACTCTCTAAACATGAAAACGATCGATTTATCCTTGTCGTTAAACTCGTTAAAATAATAATGACAAACTTGTCCACCCAGACAAGAACGAGTTTCACTGTCGCTAGGCTTGCTAAAACATAGCAACAGGTTTGCCCGAAGGGCAAATTATAGAACAAGCATATGTTATCCTCCTCAAAATTGACAAAAATAAAGAGGTACTGGTCAACAATGATTGGGGAAAAAGGGAAGAAAACGTGAAGAATTTTATTGGTAGTAGGTCACTCTTGAACATGACACTTTCAATCCATCGCCATGATTGAGTCGGGTTGGGTTATTCCATTCACCAGTCATATCACCATTGGTCCTCCACACCATCCATTTTTTGGGGTTAATTCTACCAATCCATCTCAGTGTCGCCAATATGTTCAAGAGAAGTCATTCAGAGAATTCACCTTCCAACTAATGCCTCATCCACTGCAATACCTTCACCCTCCATTTTTCATGACCGCCACTCCTAAACCTTGTGTTGTCAAATCGTTTTCACCTCCAGAAAATCATTTTCTTCGTTTCGTGTCGTAGATGTGGGATACATTAAGGCCCTCCTACAACGGGTCACTTCTTGTTGACATCAGCTTATTATCCAAGAAGTTGACTTAGAAACAACCCTTTCAGTACTTTGAAGCTTGCATGCCTCAATGGCAAGTTTCTCACTTCCAGCAACAGGTTGACATCAATGGCCTTTGACCAAAAGATTTTGCGTGGTGTTCGACATCAGATCATATATTCACACCACGTGAATTGTATAGTAGTACCTTGAGGGTCATCATCATTATCAATGATTCCTCTTGTGTCTGTTAGTGGCTTACATTATTGGCTAGTAATCAGGCGATGTCTTTCCATGTTCGACTTTAGATCATCTTTTCACATGGATCGACTTGTACATTGGGTGAAGATTGAACGAGTTTGAAGATCTCGAATCTAGTTTCATCCATTCGGGCTATGATATATCCAGGAATATAAAGACATCAAATGTACACAGAAGTTGCATAGACAGTCATCCAAGCCAAGGATGATGACTCTACATATGAAGAATCACCAATCTGCAACTGCAGACAACTATCTGTTCTATGTACATGAAATGAATTTATAAATCTGAGCATGGGAATGCTCGCCTTAGCTAGATCATGAAAATAATACAATGATGATGTATTGTATTGTATCTTATGCAGGTCACCTTCTGGTTCGAATACCTCGGATCCTCATGATAAAGAATTTCACCCGACATCAAAAGATTTACAACTTCATGCCTTAGGGGGCAACTGTTATAGAAATATTTGGGCACTTCAACCCCAATCTTATATGTCGATAAACTAGGGCTCTTTAACCCCTAAAAGTGTTGTTTCATACCCTAAAGGATCATGGTCAACCGATTACATCATTCCCTAGAAGTTCCACCTGAAAAACCACTCAGAACTAGCCAAAACTAGACCATACTAACTGCTCCACTATCAGAGTGTGATGCATACTGACTTCTACACTATACAGGTGTGATCCATACTAAAGAGGCCTTCTATGGGGTGTGATGAGCGAGAAGGGACAAATGTCTGAGACAGTTTGCTAAGTGGATGCTCATGGAATCTTCTAGAAACTTCTCCTATGACACTTGCCTCTTTGAATTCGCCCAAGAATGAGTAAGAGATATAAGAAATCTCCAAGTGGAACCAAGAAAAACAAGTGGAATGACACTAATCAAATACCTAGAGATGACTCATACCCTTGCATACATCTATAAATGGATCCCTCATCTGAGAGATCTAGAGGCTGGAATTTTGTAATTTGCAAGTGCTGATAGTTTGTGTCTAATAAAGAGCATTATATTGTTGGGTGATCTTGTTTTCCATGAGGTGAAGAGGGCTTTGATGATGGGAGGATGATGCTAGATTAGACAGCTGGGTTGTAATTCTCCCTTCTATTTTAATAAATTTCTTTGAGTTTTCCTCCATACAATTGCGTATTTGTGAATGCCATTGTATGTTCATTGTATTTTTGATTCTACAATTCTTATGATATAATAGATCAAGATGCTTTGATGGTGTTTTGTTACTTTGTTTCTATAGGTATTCTCTAAGCGGGATAAGTAGGAGAGGAGTTGCAAGCTCTATCAAGGGGGAGTTAAATCAAGCAAGGAGTCAAGTGGAAGATCCAGGTTGCTTCCTTTGCTTCTCTCTTATCTATCATACATAGAGGAAATCCCAAATTGCTTTGATTGTTTGATTGCTAGGATAGCTGCCAATCCTATAGGGCTAGCAGATTGAAAAGACACTAGTTTTCCCAGAAGCACCTGTCCACAATAATCATGATGGAATCATGTTGTCTCATTGTCTTTGACAACCCTGTGATGAAGTCCATGGAAATGAACTCCCATTTCCACTCTGGAATCGTAATCGGCTATAGCAGTCCACCTGGATGCTTAAACTCTTCTTTCACTCGATGACAGTCGAAACACCTAGCCATAGAATTTGCTACATCCTTCTTCAAATTCAGCCAATAATAGAATTTCTTCACTACAATCAATTTCTTCTAATAACCTGAGTGACCTAAATATGGTTTTGTATGAAACTCTCTCAAGATCACCTTCTTGAGCTCACTTCTATCTGACACATATATCCTATCTCTGAATCTGACCAATCAATCCGCTATAAGACGATAATCCACATTCTCTGCACCTGTACATGTACCTATACCTATACCCGTTCCTGTACATGTACTACCACCTATACATGTACCACTACCTACACTTGTACCTACACCTATACTTTTACGACCACCTATACCTGTACCAACACCCTATTGGAACCTGTGCACAACATCCATATACCTGACATCCTTTTGACCTATCTGCAAGATCCTATCTTGTAAGTCTGTCCCATAGGCTCTCATAGTTGCCAGGTGATTTACCTGTACCCTCCTACTGAGAGCATCTGCCACCCTGTTCTCCTTACTTCAATGTACTTGATCTATAAATCAAACTCATTGATTGTGGCCAACCATCTAGCCTACCTGGCATTCAGATTTGGCTGGTGAAACAAATACCTCAACCCAATATGATCACTCATAAGGACAAACCTCCTGCCAAGAAGATACTGCCTCCACATTTTCAAGGCATGTATGATCACTGCTAACTCAAGGTCACGTGTTAGGTAGTTCTGCTCTTTCTCATTCAGTTTTTGGGACTCATAGCATACCACATGTTCATCCTGCAAAAGGAATCCACCAAGTTCTCTCTTGCAAGCATCTATTCATACTACAAACTCTTTGTTCGAATCTAAAATTTGTAGCATTGGTGCATGTGTCAACAATTGCTTAAGCTGCTCAAAGCTAGCCTCACACTCCTCTGTCCATTCTAACTTCTTACCTTTCCTCTATAATGATGGGATAGGATAAGAAATCTAAGAGAAGTCCCTGATGAACCTCCTATAATATCCTGGCAACTCGATGAAATATCTCACCTCATCCACATTCTTATGATCTACCCACTCCATGAAGGCTCTTATCTTCTCTGGATCTATTGTAATTCCCTCCTTGGAGACAACATGCCCCAAGTAGTGTACCTCAGTTTGAAAGAAACTAAACTTGTTGATCTTAGCATACAATTGATGCTCCCTCAAAAACCTCAACACTGCTACCAAATGTTCGGCATGCTCTTCCTCATTTTTAGAATATACTAGTATATTATCAATGAACACAATAACACACTTATCCAAATACATACACAACACACTATTCATCAAGCACATAAATGTAGCTGGATCATTAGTTAAGCCAAATGGAACAAAAACAAACTCAAAATGCCCATACCTAGTCCTGAAAATTGCCTTGTAGATGTCCTCCTCTTTGATGCGTACCTGATGGTATCTGGATCTCAAGTCTATCTTCGAGAACACTACTACTCCCTTCAACTGATCGAACAAGTCATCAATCCTTGGTAAACGGTACTTGTTCTTGATGGTCACTTTGTTCAACTGCCTATAGTCAATGCATAATCTAAGAGTACCATCTTTCTTCTTCACAAACAATACCAGTGCGCCCTAAGGTGTTACACTTGGCCTAATGTATCCCTTATGCAACATTTCCTTCAACTGTAGCTTTAAATTAACCAACTCAGGTGTGCTCATCTTGTAAGGTGCATTTAATGTTGGAGATGCCCCTGACACTAACTCAATAGAAAAGTGCACCTCCCTCGGAGGTGGCAACTCTAAAATGTCCTCAAGAAATACATCCTTGAACTGTTGTAGAACTGGGTACTTGCTAAACACATCTTCATCCTCAAACTCCTTAGCCTTGTCACTAGAAATGTGCACTACAAATAGCATGCACCCTTTCCCACAGCTATGATTTTCTTGCATAGCTGTCACCATCCTAACTAAGGTGGCTTTCTTCTTACCCTGCAAGACTCTTGGTTTCCCATTGTCATCAACACACTCAATGGATTTTTCATAGCATTCTACTTGGGTTCTATGAAGATACAACTAATCCAAGGCCAAAAACATACTGTACGATCCCAATGGTAATACATTTAGATGTGCTGCAGTAGGCATACCATTTAAATCAAATGCACAAGCTCTTACCCAATGATGAGCTCGCTTCTTTGTACCTATAGCCAACTACACTAACCAAGACTCTGCATGCAATTCCTTACTCAAACTACACTTAACCACCAAGTCAGGACTAACATAGCTATAATTAGATCTAGGGCCAATCAAAATATATATAAATTGATCACAAATCTTACCGTCCATATCAATGATAGATGCCTGATGGTATCCCTGCCTGTTGTCCACTACTGCATAGATATGCGGAATACTCTGACCAACATCCCCAATAGTATGTGCCTCCTACACACTATATATGTGAGGCATACCACCTTGATTTTGTGGACAATATCTCTTAAGATGTTCCTTGCCACATGTCCAACACTACAACTGACCAGTACCAACAACTCTATGATGATGCTGTGACTCATGTCCCTATCTAGATGCATTAAACCTATTTTGCGATGCCACATTTTCTTTCTCATCTACATGCTAAGGCCTTATCCTCTTAGGCTGTCATTTTCCTTTACCTTTGTATTTCCATTTCCATCCTCGCTGAGATTCATTCTTATGCTTTGATTGTTCATAACAATTATTCAATTTCCCAATAACTTCCTGAAGTGACCAAGGCTCAACATACTCAATACGATCTCTAAATGATAATGGAAAACCACTGACAAATCATTGAATTTTAGGCTTCTCATTAGTAAGATATGGTACATACCTCAATAGCTCCAGAAAATTGGTCTTGTACTCTTAATATGTCATTGATCCCATCTTTAGCTCATAAAACTATTTAGCCTTTCCATTGTAGTACCTTTTTGACAAGTACTTCTTCCTGAAAAGCCTCTTGAAATCCCTCCAATTCAACTCATCGGTCCTGTTAGAGCCTAGATTTACCCCAGGCTGAAAAGGTAAGATTCTAGGTCCACATCAAACCACACTCAGCCTCGTAGCTAGCCCTACGAGGGCAGGAGAGGGCTCTCTCTGGGTCAATCTCAACAAAAGATAATCAGATGGGGTTTGAGATGACTTATTTAACAACTAATCTTAGGCTATGTATGAAGTGAAAGGATTTAATTCGAGTTTTTGGGAGTTTTGTTGGAAAAAAGGGAAAGGCAAATTTTGGGTCCGGGGATGAGGCCAGATTTTTGCAGAGTTCAGGTAGGGGCAAGATAGGTAGTAGTTTTGATGCTTTGGATTGAATGAATGGGTGGATCAGACTGGTGAGGAGCCAAGGAGGGAAAGAGGGTCTCAAGAGTCCTCCTCAAACAGATGAAAACATGAAGAATTAAACAAAATATCTAGGCAGAGCATAGCAGTCCAATGAATTCTACCTTAATCACTCATTTGTTTAATTGAAGAAGACAAGAGAAGGGAAAATGATACACATAAACATCAGTGAACTTACAAATACATAGAGAAACACACCATCAAAACATAGATCCACATGGATCCCAACAAGCGCTGCAAAACCCTGGTCTTTCCTTTGCCAAAATTGCAGAAATGAAATGTACAATAGGGTGCCAAGCAATCCCAAGTATCCAACCTTCTATCAAAATCCAACCCATACACTATAAAATTCATAAAATATATACATTTTCTCATCCTTGTACAAAGGGATTGAGCTCAACCATTTTCTTCAAAATAGAATTAGTTACTTTAAACTTGGGCCGAATTTCTGAAAATAGGTGTTGAAGATGAACTTGTATCTCCTAAACCATAGCACCTGTTACAAAACGGAAAGAGGTTTTTGTAGATAAGGTCATGATGGAGAAAAAAATATTTCAAATTTTGGAAATTCGTTTCCAGTAGCTCGCAATCTGTTCCACAAAATCATCTCTAAAACAGAAAATCATTAAAAATTCAAATATGTGAAAATGAGCTGTAAAGATCTAGTCACATATCCCAATCCATGACACCTGTGAATAAACTGAAATAGATTTATGTTATATGGCTTGTGCTTAACAAAACCCTCCTTGGGTTTTGCAAAATTACTTTCCATATGTTGTAAAATGGCCCTGTACTAAAATGACTAAAACAGTAAAAAATATGAAAAATTTGCTTTGTTTTAATGTAGGCTCCAAATATCACTATATATCTCCCACATAGTAGTACCTGTGCATAAAATGAAGGAGGTTTTTGTTATTTAATATGTGATGAACAAAAACCTCTTTCACTTTTGAAAAATTCCTTACCATTATTTCAGAAACTGATTTTGTACTAAACTTGTCATTATGTGCAGCAACTGACCTCAAAACATGCATAACCAAGAATCACTCATTCATTTCTTCTAATCCAGGAACTGGTTACAGGAGTGTGATATACCGTTGGAAATATTTTTCCGAGCTTCTTTTGATGGACACACTTGTGACATGTTTTGTGCTGAACATCATGTGCAAAACATCTAACAAAACCATACATAGTAAGAGCTCATGTTGATCCCTGGTGACAGGCTGCGAAGACTGGAACTAACATCAGCTCCAATGGGGATGGTAGCTCCTTGGAGGTGCCAAGAACTACAGATATCTGGAAAGTAGACAGTGCCTCTTCCATTGGGCATGGATGGTCAAACAACTAAAAACCCAAAACAACTCATACCAATCCGAAAACATATACATACTGCAACTTGTACATAAACAAATACCGAAAACTGAAATGCTACCTTGGGTAGCTTATTTATGTACAAATCTAACCCACTTTGCTGCAAAATTGATAGATCAAGTAATGTTGTAATGCCATATCAACCAATCAAGTAACTGTGACAAGGATGCTGCTTGAAAGTGCTTCAACCATGACACAAATGTAAATGATGACAACCATACATGCTCATAACGAGTCTGGTTATGTAAAAGACAATCTAACTTATCATTCAAACTGAAAATATACTCCATATATGCCACAATGGGATCAAAGAAACCAGACTCTATTTGCTGCCCTAACTCCTCAACACAGACCTCCAACTGCAAACTGTCAATGCAAACATCCACGGGCAGCTCTATTGTTTCTTGTTTTGAAGGAGGGAGAGTTTCCAAGAACTTTTTGGGATCTCGAAATTCATATGATTGGATCTGATCATTTAAATACTGAATCTCCTTCTCAAATTTTTCAACAACTAACTCAAAGAAACCAGTTTTAGTTTTAGGAGGAAACTTCAGAGATCTCAAACATTGAAGCACGGCAATGAAAAATACTTCATCAATTTCAAAATCCACTAACTGATCTCTAACTTCTTTTAAAGCTTCACAAAACATAGGGTCTGCCACATACCCTACCATTTTATTTTAGTGCATGAACGGATCAGTGAGTGTTGGAATCTCTGGATTGAGTTGGAGTCACCAGGTGAATGTTTCGGCCTTCATATGTATCTGACTCATGTCCACCATCAACAATCATATCTAACTTGATAGATGTACTGGAGCAATTTGCAAGTTAGATGTTCCGTTTATAAGACTAGACCGGAGATTGACTGAAGTAGCTTTTATCTACTTGCGCTAATGCAAAGCAAAAGTGTTTTGAAGGCTACCTGGATAACTTCGGGCTCCGTCTGTAGTCTATAAAATGAAGAACACTAAGAAACAAACAATTTCTTCCCCAGTACAGTCGCCACTATGTTAGTGCCTAGATTTGCCTCAGGCTGAAAAGACAAGGTTCTAGGTCCACATCAAACCACGCTCAACCTCGTAGCAAGCCCTATGAGGACAGGAGAGGGCTCTCTCCGGGTCAATCTCAGTGAAAGATAATCGATGGGGCTTGATATAACTGATTTAACAACTGATCTTAGGCTAGGTATAAAGTGCAAAGTTTTGATTTGAGTTTTTGGGGTTTTGCTGGAAAAAAGGGACAGGAAAATTTTGGGTTTGGGGATGAGGCCAGATTTTTGCAGAGTTCAGGTAGGGGCAAGATAGGCAGTAGTTTTGATGCTTTGGATTGAATTAATTGGTGGATCAGACTGGTAAGGAGCCAAGGAGGGAAAGAGGGTCTCAAGGGTCCTCCTCAAACAGATGAAAACATGAAGAATTAAACAAAATATCCAGGCAGAGCATAACAGTCCAATGAATTCTACCTTAATCACTCATTTGTTTAATTGAAGAAGAAAAGAGAAGGGAAATGATACACATAAACATCAGTGAACTTACAAATACATAGAGAAACACACCATCAAAACATAGAGCCACATGGATCCCAACAAGTGCTGCAAAACCCTAGTCTTTCCTTTGCCAAAATTGCAGAATATGAAATGTACAATAGGGTGCCAAGCAATCCCAAGTATCCAACCTTCTATCAAAATCCAACCCATACACTATAAAATTCATAAAATATATACATTTTCTCATCCTTGTACAAAGGGATTGAGCTCAACCATTTTCTTCAAACTAGAATTAGTTACTTTAAACTTGGGCCGAATTTCTGAAAATAAGTGTTGAATATGAACTCGTATCTCCCAAACCATAGCATCTGTTACAAAACTGAAAGAGGTTTCTGTAGATAAGGTCATGATGGAGAAAAACCTCTTTTAAATTTTGGAAATTCATTTCCAGTAGCTCGAAATATGTTCCACAAAATCATCTCTAAAACAGAAAATCATTAAAAATTTAAATCTGTGAAAATGAGCTGTAAAGATCTAGTCACATATCCCAATCCATGACACTTGTGAATAAAATGAAAGATTTTTTTGTTATATCTCTCGTGCTTAACAAAACCTCCTTGTTGTTTTCAAAATTACTTTCCATCTATTGTAAAATGGCCCCGTACTAAAATGACTAAAACAGTGAAAAAATGAAAAATTTGCTTTGTTTTAATGTAGGCTCCAAATATCACTGTATATCTCCCACATAGTAGCATCTGTGCATAAACTGAAGGAGGTTTTTGTTATTTAATATGTGATGAACAAAAACCTCTTTCACTTTTGAAAAATTCCTTACCATTATTTCAGAAACTGATTTTGTACTAAAATTGTCATTGTGTGTAGCAACTGACCTCAAAACATCCATAACCAAGAATCACTCATTCATTTCTTCTAATCCAGGAAGAGGTTATGGGATTTGTTGAGCCTCAAACCTGCACCTTCCTATACACCCTCTCAGCCTTCTTTTTCCCACTTACTTCATCCATCAAGCTGTTAAATCATTGCATTATAGTCTAAAAAGAGCTCCTGACATGGTTTTCTAACTATGCTTATGACTGTTGTTTGGTTTAGATTTTTGTTCAGGCAGCTGTGGAAACTTGTCAGTTTCCGCAGCCAGCACAGGTTTCCGCAACCAGCACAGGATTCCGCAGCCATTTTGTTAAAGGCTATGCTACAGGTGTCCTATGAAGAAACGAGCCACATGGGCAAGCTACAGGTGACGGGTACATGGAACGTGTCCCTTCAAATCAGCCAAATCATCCATAGAAGGTCACGGTCAACAAGGGTCAAAGGCAAAGCCAACCAAGGAATTTAGCGGTGGCACGTCTCTGTTTTGAGCACGTGAAAGTTTACGTGGCACAGTCCTCAGCCCACGGAGACATTGGCACACCTGGAGATCATCCCCGTAACCTGAATCCAACAGCTACCACTCCGAAGATTTAATAGACATGATGACCGTTACGCTAGATCTCGGCTGAGGAGATCTACGTGTCTCTGGCAACACAGTTAATAGCATAGGATTCAGTTAGTTAGTTTCAGCACTTTTTCATTATAAATAACGCGTTGATGAACGCTGTGTAGAAGCTTTATGAGATGTAATTTTTGAACAGTTGCTATTATCACCCCACTGTACTCTGTTTTATATATTTTGTTGCTGCTTTAATACATGAGAAGACTACTTTTCTGAGCTCGTTCTTGTGACTGTTCATTGACTGGCTGAGGTGGTAGAGGGCCCCTGCGCACTAAAGCCCTGTATAGTTGTCATTTGATTTCATTATGTTTCTGTTTTCATAATTACTAGCTTGTATATAACATGCTGTTTTGATGTTTTTAATTCACTGTTGTTTACATTTTCACTTCTGTTTTCTTATAGCTGTCAGCTGATCAATGTTTTTCTACAGGTTTTCTTAGGCAGCCCGGGCGAATTTTTCATCTTTTTGATAACTATTGACATATGAGATCATCTTGTCCTTCCTGCTAATTTCCATTTTCTGAAGTTTAATTCCAGCACTGTCCTTTTTCAAGTTGTGATTTGCTTATTTATTTTTCTGCTACTTAGACATCATACTACTCATTTGTTTATGGTTTCTTTCTATAGTCAAGTGACTCTATTAGTAAGGAATCAGAATATTACTTATTTTAGTGTGATTTAGTTATCATATTGCTTAAACTTATTCATGATTGCTTTCCATAAGGTAGATTGAGCTGAAGGGTAAAGGATCAGAAGAGTTGAAGTAGTGTGATTAGTTTCCTTTATGCAATTTAATTTCTTGCCATTTAGATATCATATTGCTTGACTTGTTCATGATTGCTTCCCACAAGGTAGATTGAGCTGAAGGGTAAAGGATCTGAAGAGTTGAAGTAGTGTGAATTAGTTGCTTTGCTTTTAGTTTGAGTTGCTTTAAGTTCAATTTTTACTTTCTTTTTCATTCAGCAGCAAGGATACTGGGCCATTGTCATTAGTTCACTTTTTGATACATTTACTTCCTCTTAAGAATTGATTTCATTATAGTTGTTTTAAATCTTTCTTTTTGAACACTTTTAAGTTTGGGAAAATCACTGTAGAAATCACCATTACCATCCATACTTAACATTCATTTTCGCCATCACACATTAGGGAAAGATAAATCCAAAAACAAACTAAAAAACTCAAAAATGACAAAAGACTAAGGAAATGGTTATCTTGTACATATAGTACACTTCACTTCGTCAGTTTACGAATCCCAGATTGACATTTTAAATAGAAATTTAGAACACACTAAATTGACCAAACAGGAGTGTGATATACTGTTGGAAATATTTTTCTGAGCTTCTTCTGATGGACACACTTGTGACATGTTTTGTGCTGAACATCATGTGAAAAACATCTAACAAAACCAGACATAGTAAGAGCTCATGTTGATCCCTGGTGACAGGCTGCGAAGATTGGAACTAACAGTTCTTATTGTCTCTGACCCGCTTAACATATTCCCACCAAATGTTTGCTTTACCTTTCAAGTTGAAGATCACTACTTTGGCCTTCATGTTATATGTGTAATCATGCAACTCAAATTTTTTTCATGCCAAGTATCCAAGCCTCTGCATATTTCGGATTCTTCACATCTCCATCAAAAGTTGGTGCCTTTGCTTTCTTAAACTCATCTGGTAAGTATCCCCTATCATTCCTCCTGTAAGGATGATAACAATGATGATCATGGTTTCTGTCAAAACCAGAACTAGAATAGTACCCGTACTCATCACCCCTTCTATCCAGAGTGTCCAAAATCTTGCCATCTCTCACCGTGTTAGATATATACAACTCGTGTCTCCAGGCGACCTACTACCATATGCCCCATTAGTTCTATCCTCATGTCCATGGCTGATCCAAAGTGGTCCTTGTCACTACAATTATGACAAACTCTGAAGGGGTGTAACATTAACCTTTGCATGCTTCTCTTGTGCCTATATGATCTGCTCATTATCGGCCTTACAACTCCTTATCTCTTCCTTCAAGGTTCTCAATGTATCTGCCAAATCAGAATAGTGTTCCACGCCACACTTCTCATCTAATGCATAGGGAGATTCTATGTAGTCTACCACATTGCTAGGAATTTAGTCTCTTTCCTACAATGCATAATATGTTAGATAAGCCAAATCACAATAAATCAACGTACCTTATCATAATTTGGGGAGGATACCTTGCCTGCAAGATCAAAAATCAATGTGATACATGTATAACATAAACATAATAGCATATAGACATACACAAATAAATGCATCAACACATAAACATCACTCTAGTTAGAGTCTAGTCATTAATGCAAGGCCATATCAACAATGCATTCTATGACCTCATGCATGACAACAACAATTACTCCATTATACACATTACCAAATGCAACCATCAACATGCATAAGCAATACCAAATCGACTACACATACCCATAAATGCATGTAGTCACACATAAGAAATCAATCCTTGTAACCTTCCTACAATACTAATACATGAAATCAAACCTACAATAAGATAGCCTAACATACAAGGATGTAAGTAGGTAACATAAAATCAACATGTAAGCAACCTAGAACATTATGTAACCAATCATATACTCATGATGATGCATTCCACAAAATCAACATCAAATTATCCATGACAACCTTACTACCATCATGATCAACATCAAGCAAATGAAACAAGCACATGGAATGGAAGCGTAAGAGACACACATGCAACTGACATGCATACATGACCAACACACACTGCCCATCCAGTCTAACGGGTGAACCATGCTATGATACCACTCTATAACACGCTCCTCACACATCTACCCAAGTAACTAGGAAACTAGGGTAAACATGCGACGAGAGGCTACTATGATTTCATTTGACCTCCTATGTGACCTTAAGGAAGTGGAATCGACGGAACACATCAACCAACCTATCCACATCAGTAATAGAACCCTCAGGAGACATGTCAGCCACTCTGACATCCTGTCCTTGGGTCCCACTAATGTTTTTTACATCTTAAGCCTCAGTTGCTGTCATGCTATAGGCATGAGAGCATCTAGAAACCCAAAGTTGGTCTCACAGGTTTTCCTGCCAATGTCTAGAGACCTAATTTTCCAGTGTTATGCCAGTGAACCTGGCATTTGAGCCAATTTTTCAAGCCCAAAGCCCAGGTCACTGCCCAAAATGGAATGATATCTTAAGATCATTTAAAGAAAAGGGAAACACTGGTGCAAAAGCAATAAGTTAAACAAGACCTTAATCAGATCCCTACTAGCCATGAAAGGAATTTCATCAAACATATCATCAACATGTAACCTACAAGTGTAAATAACATAATCAAGTGTATGGATCTCATATTTATCAGAGAATCCCTAATAATCATTGTTCCCTCATGCCATTTGCTACATTACCATCTATTAGACCATAGATACATTATCCATTCATTCACAAGAAAAAACATGCTGAGAGCCATACATACTTGTTGTCATAAAACACACATATAACCAGCATAATAACAACATAAATACTCATGAAAGTATAACCATATAGACCACATATAATCCATCAAAATGCTCATAGAAATACAAGGATAAATAAGTTTTTATTAATGATGCAAAAATCAAACCTGGGATGGGACTTCCACATTCCACCAGACCATAGAATGGCTAAGACAAATCTCTCTTTAGCCATTCACCACTATGCCATATTCCAAACATGAATGTGGGACTCAAACCAAAATAACTAACTAGGGCATACCGAGGCTAAACTACCTCACCCTCATCAACAGAAACCAGGCTTTATCGTAACCCATCTCAGATCACTAGGCCAACACAATGAGCACATCATAATAGGATTTACCATGATCTCCACCTTATCACTAGGCCAAACAAGCATGGATGCCAACGGATTTCACCACCTACACCGTGAAGAATTTTCTTGTTTCCTAGTCTCTTAGGCTTTACCACAATCCAAACCCATATCACTAGGCTCTAAACCAAGACCCACTCTACAGGCTTTACCGTATATCCCAGACCCAGGATTACTAGGCCCAACGGAGATCCAAAAACCTCTTGGCTTTACTGTATATCCTATGATTCATTGGCTAAGATTCCTAGGCCCACCAAGGTAACACAATCTTGGCTTTACCGTAACCCATAATCTGGCTCAAGGGTCACTAAGCCAGTGGCTTTACCATGATCCACACTCCAGTTTAGGGACCACTAGGCCATGTGATCTATCATTCGAATATTCACCCCATTCAGCGCCGAATCCATCCGACACTCCAGCTCAACCAAAACGTGAGAACCCCATCACACCATGGCTATCCGAAAATGGCAAGGCTAGGCTAAAAACACTGTTACACTTGGAAAAACCTATGCCACAATAGAAAAATAACCACATGCAATACCATGCATGCCAAATCTAGCAAGGAAAATACACATGCAAGTCGATACCTACAATGAAGCTCATTGTAGCTACTTGATCCTTCCTTTCCATGCCTAATCTTTGCTTCCTCTTGCCTTCTTTGCCTTTCTTGATCTAATGAAAAAATGCTCTAAGAAAAGTTTATGTGTCCAAGAGTGAGAGAGAGAGAGAGAATAATGATAGAGCTACAAAACTAAATTGACAAAAGGTTACCAACTGATCCTTAGAGTACTTTTATGAATGAGGCCTCTATTTTATTCATTTTCCATTATTTTACTTCAATTTCCTCCTCACATGCAACCTGTGACCTTTCGCCTCCCTTTTCTCCTAATTTCCATTATTTTCACAAATAAATGTGCCAAAAAAGCCATTTTTCCTTTCCAAAGCCTTAGACATTGCCTTTTCCAATTTCCTTATCCATAAATAACCAAATGAACACCCCATAGGATGTCTTGACCAACATTCCACTTGGAATAAGTCTCCCATCAACCGTGGTTATTATTTTTCCTTTATTAACTTTTATTACATGGAATTTTCATGAGGGTTGTTAAAACTCCTCAGTCAAATTTGTGATAGTATCATTAGTATGTCTGATCCTCTATAATTAGTTAAGATCCTTAGACAACCAAACCTAGTAAAGATATCCTAAAACATGAATCGAGCTATATTACCAATAATACAATCTCTTACTGGAGCATCCTCTACCCATCTTGTGAGATAGTCAATTAAGGTAATAATATATTTGGCTTGTGAATGTCATGCAGGAGGATTGATAGGTCCAATGAAGTCAACAACCCACTTCTAAAAAGAATGTAATCCTCAAACTCGATGTAACAGAAGCTAATCTCGATGAGAAGGTCTCTCAAAACTTTGGAAAAATTCACAAGTTTTAGAAAACGCTTTGGTATCCTTAAATAAATTTGAGCACCATAATCCCTCTTGCAATAGCCTATGAGTAGTATCTTTTCCTCGAACATGTCCTCCCCCAACTCCACTATGACACTCCCATAGAATATCATCCTTCTCATGATTAAAAACACATTTGTGAAGAATACTATCAAGACCTAATTTGTATAACTAACCTACAATAAGTTGATAATTAGTTGCTTTGACTACAATTTCCTCTTTTGCATTATGGAATAGCCCTGACGATAGGTACCCATAACCAGAAAAGTGAAATTCCTTTACATATTAGGAACAACTTCAACTCAAAACAAATCAACAACAAGAAGACGGTCATCAACAGAACCTCCTGATTCACATGACTCCAATCGAGAAAGACTAAGCCTCCTATCAACAACATTATCCAAGATCTCATCCTTAAAAGGAGTAGGGAAGGGGTCATGAACAAATGAATTAATTAGGTTGTGATAGTCTACAAAAACCCTAATCTCCTCAAAATCCTTCTTATATTGGATGACTATGGGGCTTATCCAAACAACCTCATCCATAACAAAAAACAGGCATGTTTCCAACATTTTATCAATATCCTTATTAACTTTCTCCTTAACTCTGGGGTTCAGCTGATATGGACGATGCTTCACTAGGAGTAAATATATCTTCAAAATTATCTTCATTCCCTCTATATATCGCTTGATGCCTTTTAATTCTGACATAGAGGTGGGAAATAAATCTTCATACTCATTGAGAAAATCAAATATTTCCTTAGTTGTTTGCTCATCCCAATAATCTCCTATGAATGCTAGCTAGGCTTCTCATTAGGACCAATATTTAACTTCCGCAACTTGAGGGGATACAAGTGAGGATCATCTTGAGAAGGATCGTCTTCGATGCTTCATTATACTTTATATTCTTTAAAAGAGAGATGTCTCAATTCTTCCAAATTATCATCATATGGTTCTTTATCAATCTTCCCGCAATTGTGTTGAAAATAGTAACAAGAAATGTTAAAAATAACATTAAGAAGAAAATCCTAATTTAATTTGTCCTTGAATTGAATTGGGAATTAAATTGTAATTCTAATTCTCATAGCAACTTGTAATAGTTAACTAAGTTAATTTAACTCGGTTGGCTCAGTTAATTCAAGTTGGGAGTCTATCTAGAGTCATGTAGAGTGGTTCCTAAATTTTAGGGGCCAAGCATGAGTTCTTTTGAGTTGTAATTATTTAATTCAGTTTAACTGAGTTAAATTCAATTAAACTAGTTGGAATTGATGGAGAATTAGTGGGAGATCAAAAAAGTGGAGTGTAACCAACATTGTTAAACCAGTAAACTTAAGACTCACTCATAATTAACTCATGCATGTCATATCAGAGAGAGGCCTAGTTGAGATTGGATTTCAGGGGATGTGTACTATTAGTTGTAAAATCATCTAAATTAAGCAGATGGTTCATGCAATTAGAAGAAGGCGTAAAATAAATCATTCCTTAATTATAAAACTTATTAATTTTAGCCATTCAAATTTCCTTTAAAAGGAGGAATGAAAGCATAAGTTTATTCATTATTTTGGTGAGCACAATTTGGTGAGACCAAGCAATAGGAAGGACAATATTGTGCATGGAGATTATGAGAGAAAGGTGTGCCAAGAGAAGCTTGTGCTCAAGTTGGTAGTGAGAGAGATAGAGATAGTTCATAGGTTTCTCGGGCTTGAGCAAAGCATTGTAATCTTCTCATATTTTCTAATTAATGCAATATACAGATAACAAGGGTTTTTAGCTGTGGCTTTCCCCAGAAAATCATTGTGTTTTGTATGATTGAATTATTTCTCTTTTATGCTTTGTGATTTCATTGATTGTTTATCGTTTCTACTGATGCGTAGAGTAGATTCAAGTCAATTGTTTTAAAATATTACAATCTGTAGTTTGAATCTACAAGGAATTTCTAGATGGTATTAGAGCTGAAATCACTATAGAAGAGGATAATACGAGTTTGTATTTTGAAGGAGGAATCAAATTTGCATTATCATACTTCAGAGCCAGCAGTACGTCATTTTACAGATTGAGACTCAAATATCTCCTTGAGGGTAGTTCAAATTATATTTATTGGAAGGACAGGATGGAGGCACTGTTGGAAGACAACAGGCTTAAGGAATTCATAGACAAAGATATTCCTAAGCCAACTGGTACTCAGGATCCGGCAGAGTGGAGAAAGTGTGTGGAAAAGGCAAGAAGGAATATCTTAGAAGGAGTTTGAGATTATATTGTCTCGAACCTCCACGGTAAGGAAACTCCATTTGCAATGGGGAAGGCCTTGAAAAACTTGTTTCAAAACAATAGTGACCATAGGAAGCTGACACTGAAGGAAAAGATCAGAAAGATCAAGATGGATAATGGAGACACTATCCCAATGTACTTGACCAAGTTCGCCCAATGTCAATTTGAGCTTCCAAGTGTCGATGTTATAGTTGTTGTAATAGTGTTTTTGTGGCAATGGTGTACCAAAAGACATCTCTTTAACAGTTGATTGTTCTCTGCAAAGGATCACAACCCGAATTGATGTTGTTAGTGGACAAATTTAGATAAACAAAACATTGTAAATAGTGGAAAAAATGCATACATAAACATAAACTAAAACCAAGAGGTAAATACACAAACAATGGTCAATGGAGAAAGTCAACAAAATAATGGAAAAAACTCCCTTTATTGACTACTGGAGTAGAGGTTGAATACTTGAAGAGAATTCTTTGAGATATGGTGCTCAAAAACCCTCAGCAAGGGGGTTCTTTTCCTCAATCTCTTTGCAAGTTTCTCCTCTCTCTCAAAGAAGTATGGAGAATCTCCAATGGTGGCTTCCTCTTTTCTCACTAAGATGATAGTTTGCTTAGAATCATATGGCCAACATGCTAATGCTCTTCCCTTCTTTGGCTTCGACAATGGAATGATGGTTTTTTTTAATAGCAATTTGGCCAGCATAACAATGTCTCATATTTTGGCTCTCTCCTAGCCTGTTTATATAGAATCTCTATATCCATCTTCCCTCTCTTGGTTCATGCATGATAATGACACATGAGTAGGACAAGATGATTCCATCAAGGGCTACATATCTTCAGGGTGACTCAAATTCGACTGTCCTAGACTAAAATCATATCAGAGAATCAACTCCAAGTGTGTGGAGTGATCCTGAATCCCGAGTCATCCATTTCTTCGACCATGCAGATTTTGAAGGTACACACACATCCCAGTCATTCTGTTGTGCATTTTATATCTTTGTTAGCACATTCTCCAAAATCTTGTTAAAGGATTCAACAGTTCCATTTGCTTGCAAGTGATATGGTGTACTCTTCTGATGGTAGACTTGAAAATCCTCAGTCAACCATCTGATCATTTCATTCAGAAAGTGCGTACCTTTGTCACTCATCAATACTTTCGAGCATCCAAATCTGGTTAAGACATATTTAAACAAGAATTTTGCTGCCGTAGCCCCTGTACAATCCTTAATTGGCTATGTTTCTGCCCATCTAGTTAGATGTTTTGTTGTAGTGATAATATAGTGCGCACCCGTTTTCTTTCTAGGGGGTTGAATTGGCCCCACAAAATCAATCACCCACTTCTCAAAGGGTTGTAAAGATATCTGAGGGTGTAGTGGTAGCTCATCTCTTTGCGACAGTCTATCGGTTCTTTGACAGGCATCGCATGCCTTGGAATATTTGTGTAATGTTGGCCACCATAGACCTGCACGCAAAATCTTCTGCACAGTTTCATTGTCTACATTATGGCCTCCAGCTGCTACCCCATGAGCTTCAGTGAGAATGCTGTCCTGCTCAAAGTCTAGTACATACCTTTGCAATATTTCGTTTGCACCCATTTTATACAAATGTCCCGCAATAACTAAAAAATCGGCCGTGTGCACTACTAATTCCCTCTTATGCTGACTTGTATAACCTTCCAGTGCCATCCTCGTAGTCAAGAAGTGAATAATGTATTCAAAATGGTCATCTGCTATGCACACCGCAAAGAGCTTCACATCTGACAACCCTTCCTCCAAATTATTAGGTTCTTCTCCTGTTTCGATTTGCGATAGATGGTCAGGTCAAACATTTAACCTCCCAGGCTTCACAATGACTTCAAAGTTATACTCTTGAAATAATAGAAACCATTTGCAGATCTTCCCCCCCAACAAAGGCTTGTTGACCAGGTATTTCAAGATAGAATTATCTATGTACATCTTGAAATGTCCTCCTAACAGATAATGCCTGAATTTTTGCAGCGCGTATAACATGGTCAACCTTTCGCGCTCAGTCATTGAATAATTTTTCTCGACCTTCGATAACTTCCTACTTGTGAAGGCTATAGGATGGTCGAGTTCTCCTTCACCAGCCTGTGTTAGTATTGCACCTAGCGCAATGCAAGAAGCATCCTCATGCACATGAAACTCCTTTTTCCCAATTGGGAATACCAAAATCAACGCAGTGACGATCTTTTCCTTCAACACATCTAAGCTGCGCTGACATTCTTTGTCCCAACAGAATGTTGCGCCCTTCTTTAGCAGCTTCTCCATGGGTGTTGTAATTTGAGCATAAGATTTGATAAATTTTCTATAGTATCATGTATGTCCCAGTGTTGCGTGCAACTGCTTGACATTCCTAGGGGCCTCCAAGTTCACAATTACCGCAATCTTTGCAGGGTCCACCATCAATCCTTGCTTGCACACAACATGACCCAGCAAGATCCCAAAAGGAACATAGAATATGCATTTTTTCAAATTCAGCGCGATCCAATATCTGCGACATATATCCAACATGAGTAGGCTTGTTAGAAGGCGCTTCACTAATCTAAACATTGTCCAATCATCAAAGTATACCTCCAGAAACTTATGAATGAACTAATTGAACGTTGTTATGACTATGCGAGAAAATATCACATGCACATTCTTTATTCCAAATGGCATCACAATGTATTGGAAACAACCCCACTCCATGGCGAAGGTCATTTTGCTTCTATCTTCTGGCGCGATCTTGATTTGATGATACCCTGAAAACCCGTCAGTAAAGGAATAGGCCTCCTTCCCTCCAACATTGTCTAGCACTTTATCTGTGAATGGCGTTGGGAATGGATCGTGGACACATGCATCGTTAAGCTTCCACAGATCTACGCAGATCCTTATTTCTCCCTTTTGTTTCTTTTCTTGAACCACCATCGAGCTCACCCAATCGGATTCTTCAACAGGTTCTATGATGCCTACCTCCAGCATCTTATCTAGCTCTTGGCAAACCTTTTCCTTATACTTAGGATTAAGGTGGTAAGGCCTCTATTTAACAAGCTTCGCGTCTAGCTTCAGTGTGATCTTCATAATGCCCAAATCACTGATTATGCCCTTTAGATCTGAAAACTTAGTTTGAAAGAGATCTTGGTATTTGCGCAGTAATTCAACAACTTTATCTATTGTAGCGTCGTTCCGGTAATCTCCAATTTTCACGAACTTCAGTTCTTCCTTAGTGCCAATGTTTACTTTCTTTGTCTTTAGAGGTGTGGAGATGTCCGATTTTTCTATTTGGGTTCCTTTGACTTCGCGATGCCCTTCTGCCTCTGCAATATTGATGTTCCTTAGGTCTTCTTCCTCCTCTTCAGTGGTCAAATTATAGCATTCCAAGGCGTGGCGTAGCTGGGTGCTCCAGTTTGGTTGTGTCCATTCCATAGGTTCCTTCGATGTTCTAAAGATAACCGCTTTAATCTCTTGCAATCCTTCATTGATGAAAAGTTTTGGAAGTGGTCCCCAAGTTAGGCCCCTCATTTCAGAAGGATTTGATGTGCAAAGCCATATTCAAAGATGAAAGTCAATAAGAACCCTTCCTTCAATACATCCCACTCTATAGCACCATGGCAGAGCTCCATTTCCAGATACCAGTTCATAGGCATTGTGTCGAAGGTATGAAAAAATATTTGTACCCATTCTGGTTGCGGTTCTATTCCCTAAACTTTAGTCCACTTTGCTAGGTGATTGCGCGGATCATCCCTTCCATTATACTTCTCAGTCATTCTGGTGTTAGCATGCCTGAACCGTAGCTTCATCATTCTTCTGTAATCTCACCATCCAACAAAACTATCCTTATGCATACCCCACCATCATGTAGGCGTAGCGCGCAGTGCCAACTCTAATGCTTGGAAGCAGTGGTCCTCAGGGACCTCTCGCTCAAATTCCTCCAAAAATATATCTATGTCAGTTAAACCATCATAATAAGGTAATTTTCTTACCTCCGACAAAACACAACGCAACGACTTCGTCATCATATTGCATCGCAATGTAGAAACTTCATGTAAGCGATTCTGCCAATGCTCTAACTCTTCGTCTAAATCAGAGGTGTAGGAACTCTCTCGGTCCCATGCAATCTGCCCATCTGTCGTCAGATTAATCCAGTCCTGGTCTCATGTTGTTATTTTGTAAATTGATCCAGTTCATTGTCACTTTCTTCATACTCATGGATTGGTTCAGTATAGTGCGCCCATTCTGCTGGGTCTAGTGGCAATATAACTCGAAGCGACTTTCTTTCAAATGACATTGTCCTCTTTTTTAGATTAATGACCCCATTCATATCAATAGCCCAGTATATTCCCAGGAGTGCGGGGTAGGGATTACTGTAATCAATGATTTCTATAACTTCAAATTCTGCCATTGCTCTCACGCCTTCAATATCAACTGTTACTCCATATAACTGTCCCATGGGGATGATATTCTATTGGTTCGCCATCCTGAGCTGAATTGGAGACCACTGCAGCGTAAGTCTCCCCATCCTTTCCCATGTATGTTTTGGTAATACATTCGCATTGGAACCCATATCCAAAATGACCTGGTCCATCTCATAGTCGCCTATCTGCACTATTAGCCTCATCTCTTGCCCTTTTCGTGCCTTATGCTTACCAATCTTTCTGACCACATGATGTTTACCAAGGACCTTTTCCTTGCTAGCACATTTATTTATTAGTTCTTGTAGGCTTTCCACAGCCTTGCTATCATGTAGCAGTTTCATCCAGGTCTCCAAAAATGTAGTGAGTACAAAAGGATCAACCTCTGCAGGCACATTGAGTTCTTGTATCTTACCTTGGCTTTCTGAGGTGGAGGCCTCCACGAAGCTCTTCTTAGATTCTAAAAAAGTTTCCTTAGCATGGCTTAGATCAAAGCTGACTTCTTTCTCTGGTGCTTTGTGGACCCATCCTTCTTCTTCAGGCTATTTACCTTTATCAGCGTCGGTTGTCCCTCCACTTCTTATTAAAATATTTACACTTTGATCTTCTTCGTGAGTCTCAACCCTCATCATCTACAAATTTTGTGTAGGCTGCTAAGGCTGTGTTTTCTTCTCTTGCATTTTAGCTATTAGCACCAGGCATTCTTCTATAGTATGATCAAACTGTCTGTAGTATTGACATGATGGGTGTGTACGATTATGGCAGTCTCGTGCATAGTGCCCCGACTGTCCGCAGTTGTAGCAGATAATCTAACCACGACCTCTACCAGGTCCTCCTCCTCCTCAACCCTGTCCTCGACCCAGATAACCTCCATGCGCTCCTCCAGCAGCTTGTTTTGGAGGTCGAGTTTCTACTTGCATACAGTACGTAGGGGTTCTTTCCATCATCATTTCATAGCTTCGATAATGGCGCTCATCGTGGCCCATGGATTTGCAGAAATTACAAAACAACTGCTGGGGTGTCTGAACAAACTTCTGAAGTAAATGGCAATTATCTGTCACATGTTGCCTAATAACTTGACAAATGGCGCACCACAACGCAACCCCCATGCTTGGCCCTGCTGGGGCTTCTGGTTTCAGGGGAATCGACCCCCCTCCTATAATATAATTCACATACATGGGACAATGATCCTTATCATGTCCATGGCCCTTGCACTTCAAACACCAAACTTCTGCGTGCACCTCAAGCTTAATTTCCTTTTCTTTCTTCAAACTCTATATTTCTAAGTGTAGGCTTTCTAACTGTGAGTGGATCTACTGTACTCCTAGGTTCGTATTCTGAATAGGTGATGCATGCAGCCTCATTGCAATCTCCAAGGCTTCTGCCTATGTTTCTATCTTCTGTTGTGACAGAGAAATTCTCAAGTGGGGAAAAAGTGACGTTATAAACCATTTGCGATGCTAGCTATTTGTGATTTGCATGTTAGCTTATTTGAATTGACATTTCAACCTCTAATCGAATTCCCAAGGCGTTTCTTCGACCCTCATCATGATCTCTTTAAATCCAATTACTGACTATGAGTCAGATTTAGGTTTACTAAACTCTTTGTTGAAAGTCGTCTTAGTCTTTGCTAGCGTCGCAAGAGGATTATCAAAACAATACTTAATGTAACACGTTTGCACATGATCCTGCAAAGTGGTAACAAATTGTGCCTTCTTTATATTGTCATCAGTAATTTGTTGTGCTGTCCATACAACATTTGCAACAAACCAGAACTACTTCGGATCTTCACTTCCTATGCCCTTGAAGATCGACATCTTCATTGCATTCGCCATATTGAAGGGTGGAGGTGGAGGTGGAGGGGTGGGTGAAGGTGTATGCGGTGGAGGTGGAGGCAGAGGTGGAGTGGATGGATGGTTTGTTCTGGGAATCCCCTGAGTGATTAGCTGAACAACACTTCATGGCATAGTCTACCCCGCCCCTTTGTCATCACTTGAAGGAGGTCCAGTCAAGGGGCTATACTCTGGTCCTAATTCTTCATGCTTTCTCAAGAAACTTCCACTTCGCGTAGACCCAAACTTAAAGGTAATGGAATCACCTATTTTTCACATAACAACATTTTAATCCAAGTATTCAATGATCTTATATACTTACCTCGTGGTCCCTTGAAGAATCTTCACTCTGCTTCGGTATATGTGGATGAGGTATCAACTGCAAATTCTATAACAAATCCTCCTAGAATTCGATTGAGCTAATGATCAACAACCCACATGAAATTTTTTTCAGAGGCTTCTAGTCGTCGCACTAATTCTGGAGTCCACACTATAGGACTATCGAGCTTCCACCTTCGTTGACTGGCTGTCAACTTGGCTAACCACTTGTAGAGTTCAATTGGGAAGGTGTAGAAGAAATTTCATGTATCTCTATATATAGATATATGTCCAACCAATATTCATTTTACAGGCGCGAATTCCTGTTTTCTTGCGCTGTGAACTTGTGAATCTTCTAATCCAACCACTTTTCAATTTAATTCCTTAGTTGGGTTCCAATGATGCGACATCACACGTCTCTTTCAAGTAGATCCTTGTCCCGGCAACGAAACCATGTGTTGGCTTAGGGGGTCCTGACCCAAGTTTAGAGTTAGTTGCGCCAACCAACAAAACCCTACACTACTGGCCCTTTCAGCAACAACCCGCGTAGCGCAGGCTGCAGTCTCACCCGAAGCAATATGGGCGGATGCAAGAATCAAGTTTCCGCATCGAGAGACTAATGTGATGTCTTCCAGGGCCTTGGATTTTCCCTCGCGTAGATTGATAAACTCTTAGGGAATGCTACTGCAACTCTGTTAAAATAGCCTTCTTACCTTCATGGAAGTCTATGATCAGTCCTTTCGGACCTTTAACAATCAATTTACCTACTTACGTGCATCCAAAAGCAATCCTAAATTGGTGTTCGCGCATATATACTGAATCGGTCAGAAAACATAAGAGAACTTACTAGAAACTTCGTGGAATTATTTAAACATGCATTGCGTACATTATTAATACTTATTTAAGAGAATTGCATAACATTCAATCAATATTTCATAAAACAAATCATTCATCAGCAGCATATAATATAAATAGACATGAATATAAATACTCAATAATTCTTTAGAAATTTGTCTTTATTTATATCAATTGACAGATTACAGACTTAAATTACCCTGCGCACATAGCTGTTGGGGTCCGCACACTCAACCACGGATTCTACCTAGGCCTTCGTGCACTTAGCTATGGAGCCTTTCTCTCTCTATCTAACCATAGGAAGCAAAGCCTTCTTGCCCTAGCTTCTTCAATCCACCCAATTCCTTATCTTGGTTCCACTTAGTTCTATCTCTTCCTTTCACTAACAATCACTGTTTATTGACTTTATCCATACAATTCCATGGTCCGCGAACCATGGGTGAATCTCAAAATCTGACTCAAAACTTATCCAAAACAAGGGGCTAAGCCCCTTTAACTCCTAATCATCTACAGCTCTGCATCCAAAAATCGTGGAGACTTTATATTATTTACAAAATTGTACCACAATTTGAGTTATCTTAACCCAAAACTAACCCATGGGGGCCCATCCCAACACTAGGGGTCATGATTCAAGCCTAACAGACAAAAACCAAACTTTTGGAGCAAATATGGTTAAGTTTACACGTGCTACAGGAGGAGATAATTCACCAAATGACCAAGTAAATAAAATGAAAATGGGATGGGAATTTTTGTTTATTAAGCAAGATTTCATAACACTCCATCCCAAGTGGAATCACTCCAAAATAGCCTTGTTAACATGTGCTAAAAAATAGCAGAAAATTGCTACTCTAAAAACTAGAAATTCAAGAACTAGTGAGCTAGTTAACCTATCAAATGCCTAACCTAATAAAGTTAAAATTCATTGGGCTAATTTTTTTTATATTAAATTGAATTTTTTTATAGCCTAATACAAGTGGAATAAACTCAATTTAAGCTCATTAACATGTTCTAAAAAATAGCATAAAATTACTACTTTTTGCTACAAGGGACTTCCAGAAATTATAGATTTGTGAACTAGTAAACCAATACAAGTAGTTCAATGATGAATATGACTTTTGAAAGATATTATAAGTATGCATCATTCTGGTGACTCTGTAAAAAACCTGAAAAATAAATCACTTCAATGATTTAACTCAATCCTGCAGCAAAAGAAGCATCAATACTAAATGCAGAAATAGAAAAAACAAGAATAAGAGATGCATGTGAATAAGAAGTGAAAAGAAGAAAGAAAAAATGTAAAAAAGGCTTTGAGGCTCCTAGGATGGCCAAGCCCAAGGATACTCAGAGTCCTATGAAGGAGAACAAGCTTTAGAATCTAAAAATGGCACCAAACTTCATTATTTGAATCAATCCAAGTACATCCTTGCTAGAAATGAAAGTGGAGTTGCAAAAATACAAGTTTTCTCCACAAGAAGACTAAGAAATACATGCCTCTAGAGGAAAATTAGAATTGGTACTTATAAAAAATGATGAGGAAGCATTATCTTTGAAAGGAGGAAGCTTTCCCCTCCAAAATCCCTCAAATAGTGAATTTGGCTCCCAACACTAGGAATCTGCATTAAATGACAGGGAACACATTCCTAGATTTTCTCAATAACCGGAGCTCCAGAATTTGTGCAATAATTTCATAATATCGTGTTGATTTATTATCCAATCTTGATCATCCTATAGCAGGGAAAAATTCCCTAAATTATCTCATCCTCTAAATCTTCACAATTTGCCCAATATTCTTACAATATTCTACAAAAATAAATAATATTAGGCACAAATATGCAATTATATCTAAACTTTGCTAATGAGAATATTAAAATTAAAAATATGTCATCAAATGCAAAAAAGAGAGGTTTAATGTGCTGAAGGATGGTCAAATGGGCCTTAATTTATGTCTAATTTGGAGACCCATCATTATCTTCTACATAGCCCCAGAATATGCATCAAGTGTTTGACATCCATGCAATATTTACACCAATACTTCTCACATGTCATCCACATGTATACTTCTATAGATATTTGGGAAACTGAGTATATCCAAACACACCCCACACACAAATCAAGTATATATTCCTTCGAGAGAGGAAAACTCTTTAGCTCCCAGGACGTTGATACCCTCCTAGGAACCCTCTCCCATTCACCTTCAGGCGACGATCAGAGAGATACTCCCACTAACTAGTGTTGATGACACACAACATCATATTCGATTAATTTCTTCTTCGATAGGAACCATGATTAAAATTGTTAGTGGTGTTGAGATCAAGACAAGTTCATCTATACCATGGTACACTCCTTTCAATTCATCAAAAGTTTTCATTTTTGGGCCCATTTCACATTCAAAGTATCCACTAGATGTTTCTTTCTGTGTTTGTGTATACATCATTTTAGTATTTCTAGTAGACATGTTTTAATATGAAGTTTCTTTCACTTGGGGAATTGATTTTAAAGTTGCAGGTTATTGGTATCTTCCACAGTGAACTCAGTCCCCTGGTACTTACCACCGCCCTCCTAGGCCACCATTCTTTTCAGAACATGATGAAGGCACCATCACATTTCACACTTGGCCTACCATCCATCCACATTACATTAGACAATTTATGTTATCACCTCCTCTTCACCAACCTCACACGTAAACCAACCAATGGGACCCCCACCCTTGGTAGATAGCCACCTACATCATTACACATGACAACGTACTCTTGGGGCACCCATCTCTTTGTTTGTACATCCAACACCATTTTTTAATTATTTTGGCAAGTATACAAAGATTGTTTGGAAAAGGATTCTTACCCATATTTTGTGTCAATTAGCTGGCGGCAGTCCCTAGTCACCCTTGGTTAAATCTTGCTTTTTATTTAGCTCACACCCACATCATCAATCATCATATGATTCACTCATCCACCATGATAATCAGACCATACATACCCCTCCCCTAGACGTCCTACCAACTCTAGTCGCATACACCTCAACACTCTTGTTTTGACTTCTGCCACCTACATTACAACTCCAACCTTGGGAAATTTCCCAGTATCTCTCATATGTTGTCAACTTTCATTATCATGCCTTTGACCCATCATGTTAGAACATCTTCCTCAACTTCATGTGTATTTCATAGAATCATTTTTTGGGTGGTTTGTGCTTCTTTCCTATCGATATCAATATTAATATTTATTAATCGAAGCAATACCTTGATTTCTCCCCATCTTTTCAGGACAGTGTTGGGTGAAACAATGGGAACCATTATTTCACATTGACTTCACTGATCTCCTTGACGTTCGAAACTAGCATACGTTTTCACATCACAAGTGTATCTTACTTTATGACCATTGCAGTTATCTCATTTAGTCAAAGACCCATGAATATAATCACACCTCTTTTGGCAGTGCTTTGTATGTGATTCATGGGGGCACATAGTTCAACCTATTTGTTAGAGACATCCCTCAGGGAGAAATTAGTTATCTTCTACATCTAGAAGCATGTTAGCCACTTCAATGCTGACTTGAAAACATTTACCTATATGTTTGTAATATTTCAGTCACAGTCATCATAATGAGCATTGAATATGCATGCCTCGTATAGAAAATCGTATCAATATTTCTTCAAAGTGTGATCTTCTTTTAGTTCTCAGTCAAGTTATTTTACCATAATCATCCCCACAGAAAGTGTCTCTCTCTTAAGAAGTAGGTAATACTCATCATCATAACAACAAAACATGATGTATCTTGGTTCTATGCTTGCTCCTAACCTCAAACATCAGGGGGCAACTGTTATTATGAAAAAATGGTATACTCATTTGTACATAGTAGAAAGAACTCAGAGTCAGCAAGTAACATGTACAAAGGATACACTTTGACCTAAAAACATTATGAAAATAAAAAATCAGAAGGTTTCCTAAGGTTGACTTAAAAAATCAACTCTTTCGGGTGCTCTAAAGACATTTATTCATGACCTCACATCTATTTCATCGATAGTTGCAAGGGTCACTAGAAGCCTAATCAACACTTCGAGATGTAAACTTGATTGAAAAATACTCACTATCTTGACATGATGGGCTAACCATTCAAGCCTTGAGCCCCAAGAAGACTTATTAGCAAGAGGATGGTAGCTCTCATCTTATTTATGAGGCAAACAACCTCATTGATGAGCCAAAGGAGGAAAAGGTGTCCAAAATTTCAATATTTACAAGAGCATGGAGATCCAAAAACAAGAAAATTTATGCATTTTTATGTTTCCAAAATTTCTCCAAAGAAATCAAGCATACCATTGTCGAGAGAATTCCACCATTTGGGAGTGTTTTCTTTGCTTGTTTGAGAGAGCAAGAGCTTGCAAAAGATATTTATAAGGGGAAATCCTTGTTGAGAACTATTGAGTACCATTGCTCAATCAACTCTCCTCAAGTGCATTTAATATCCATTTGTAACTCTTACACTACCAACAATCAATAAAGAGGATCCTTTTCCTACTCCTTTGTTGATTTTTTTTGCTTCACAAGCTTGTTTCATTTTGTTCTAATTACCTTTAGTTTATTTTGTTAATGCATTTTTTCCAATTGATTAAATGCTTTGTTAGTCCATGTTTAATCACTAGCACCACTCATTGTTTGTCTATTTCCTTATAGGAAGCAATTTTTTACAAGGAAGGTGGATTTGGGACTCATACGCTACCAAACACACCATATTATTGCAACCGTTGATTCAACCTACAACATTGATCTCACCTTGGTAGGGCTTGATACCCACTTTCACTTCCATTTTAAACCAAGAATATGAAGGAATGATTGCACTAGAACTAGCTTTTGCTTTCTTTGAATTTTCTTTTGACTCCTTTTACGGGTCTTCATTTTCTATTTTATTCTCATATGATCCAAATTCTAAGTTATAACCACCAACCTCCCTAAAAGGTCCAAACTTATTTATTAGAGTTGTCATGAAGAGGTGTTAGAATATTCCGACACATAGGAAATAGTTAAGTACAACTTGGTCTAGTATAGAGTTCGGTATAGAGTTAGGTAAAGTGTGTTTCTTTACCTTGTACATTTTGTAACTTACAATCCGACGGTCACGATATGTAGTGATCCGACGGTTAATTCTCTCCTCGGTATTACCGACACTTGATCTGTGGCTTGACACCCGATTGGTCCATGAATTCTATTTAAAGCGCATGGAGGGTCATTTGTAGGGTAATCCGTGCATGAGAGAAACATATGTAAATTTTCATTCTTTTATTAATAAATTTCCTGAAGTGGCCACGTTGGCTCAGGCCGTGGACTGTTTCCCTCTTTGAGGGTTTTAACCACGTCAAAAATACTAGTGTATTGATCTGCGATCTGGTTGTGAGCGGTGTCCTTTGGTGTTCTGTCTGAGGAACTTACCCTGTAAATTCCTACATGGTATCAGAGCTATTTGAGGGCCGCGTCCGTTGGTGATCCAAATCTGAAGCCGGTAGAACTGCATCCGACTGTTGTTTCCCAGATCTACTGTTTCTGACTACTTTCGGGCTGAGAGGACTACTCTATTGCGTTGGGAGCATCTGTTCCAGTGAGGAACCCCTTTCGTTTCACGCGAAAAGGTTTCCGGTAGCCCTAGCTGCGTCATTTTTAAGATCTGGAGGTATACAGTGTTTATTTGCAGTTTACAGTTATTTTCTCTCTGCTTATTTCGGTTTCGGTTTATTTAGTTTTTTTTATTACGGGATCTATACCTTTCATTTCTGCGTATGCTCTTTGCCCTGCGACTCTGTGTGATCTGGGCAAATCAAAAACAGAAAGGAAGGATTTTTCTCATGCGTATGCTCTTTTCCCTGCGCCTTAGTGCGATCTCGGAAAATCAGAAACATTGAGAAAAATATGTAGTTTCCGTCTAAAGCTAACTTTGAGCCGCAAGGTTCATTTTTGAAAATATTTAGTTTTTCGGCTAAAGCTAACTTCGAGCCGTAAGGTTTGTTTTCTTTGCATGTCCATGTTGGGTTTTGTGTTTTTTGTTTTGTAGGGAAAAAGAGCTTTCTCAAAGCAAGCACGCAACCCAAAGCACCCCCCCTCCCTCCCTCCCTCCCTCCCTCTCTCTCTCTCTCTCTCTCTCTCTCTCTCTCTCTCAAATTTTTTGTATAGCTCAATTGGTTCAAAGCTATTTTAAGAGAGAAGAGGTCTTGGGTTCAAGTCTCCATTTTGTGGGGGCAGATTTTTTCATTTCCGCACATTCCCGCACTTCGTCGGCAACTTCATCAACTTTTTTTCAAAAAGCCATAACTTCTTCATCCGGAAGCTGTTTTCAGAGCCATTTTTTTTAAACCAGCCTAATTTTTCGAGATATATCCATTGGAACACTTAGTTTCAGCATATTTAGCTTCAGTTTCCGTTGAAATGGAAAGTCAATACCAAGTTACCCTTGACAGCACCAACTACTTCCAATGGTTGTCCTACATTGAGGATTTACTTAGAAGTAAAGGTCTCTACAGAATAGCCTCAGGCCAAGAAAAGAAACCAAAGGATGAAGATAAGGCTGCTAAATGGGAAAATAGGCAAGATCAAGCACGTGGATTGATAGGGATGTCTATTTCTCCAGATCTTAGATTCCATATTGCAGAACTTGATACTCTTGATGAAGCGATGAAACAAATCAATAAAGTTTTTGGGATTAAAAATGAACTTAGAGCCCATCAACTTGAAAATGAGTTGCTTACATTGGACCCTAATAATTTTTCTTGCATTGAAGATTTCTTGTCCAAGTTCAAGACCCTTAGATATCTCTTGGAAGGTGTTAAGAAAGAAGATAGTAACCTTATCTATTCCATTCTTACTAAGTTGGGACCAGCCTACTCTGTGTTTGTTTCCACCTTCCATTCTACAAGAGAAGCCTTCATTTCTCAAGGAACAGACTACAAGTCCCCTTCCTTTGACTCTTCTTGTGATTCTTTAATAAGAGAACAAGAAAAACTCTTACACCTTGGTCTTCTTAATCTTGGAAACTCTTCCAAGAAAGCGTTAGCCGCCCAGCAACAACCAAATTCAAAGAATCCTAAGAAGTCATATCCTAAAAAGAATGGTCCTAAACCAAACAAGGGTCCTAAGCAATCTCAGCCTCAAAATGAAAAATCATTTCAACAAAATGATAAGACAAATAAAAACAAATGGAAGAAGACTCATAGACATTGCAACTTTTGTAATCGAGATGGCCACTTAGAATCCAAATGCTTTAAGAAGATGGAAGCCTTGGAAGCAGCGATGAAGAAACATAACATCCATTTGGAGCATTCTTCACCTTCAACTTCATCTTCAGGAAGGGCACTTTCTGCATGTGGTTGTCAATCATCTCGGTCTGGTTATGCATTAAATGTATCCTCTTCTTCTCATTCTCATGAGTGGCTCATTGATTCTGGAGCTTCTTATCACATGGCCAAAAACAAAGCCATGTTTTCTTCTTTAAATGATTGTAACACCAAAAATATATATGTTGGTGATGATAGATCTCTAAGTGTTGTAGGGACTGGAACTGTTCATCTAGACAATGGTCAGTTTAATGATGTATTATGTGTTCCAACCTTATCCTGCAACCTTCTATCTGTATATCAGATAACTCATTCAGGTGAAGGTAAAATCGTTGAATTTTCACCTCATGATGTTGTAATCAAGGACTTAAGAGATCCCAAAAAGATTTTGGCTACTGGCATTGCTGATGATTCTACAAGGTTGTATAAGTTTCACAACTTTGGGTCATCAAATCTTCCCTCAGTATTTGTTTCTCATAACGATGAAGTGAGAAAACTTTGGCATGAGCGATTTGGTCACTTAAACTATCGTTCCCTTCAGCATCTATGTAAAGAAAATATGGTGACAGGTCTTCCTATGGTATCTTGCAGAGATGGTGTTTGTTCCGGATGTGTACTCGGAAAACATCATCGAGACAGTTTTGAAAAACGTGCCTCTTGGCACGCCTCAGCCCCTTTACAGCTTGTGCATAGTGATTTATGTGGTCCACTTCCTGTTGTTTCATTCTCTGGCTGCAAGTATTTCTTAACTTTCATTGATGATTTCTCCAGACGCACTTGGGTATACTTCTTAAAACTCAAGAGTGAAGTATTTAACACATTTTTGGCCTTCAAGGCCTTTGTTGAAAAACAATCTGGACATCAAATTCTTAAGCTAAGATCTGATAATGGCGGAGAATATGTTAAAAACACATTCATCAACTTTTGCACTGAGAATGGAATTCAAATGCAACATACTGTTCCATATACTCCACAACAAAATGGTGTAGCTGAAAGGAAGAATCACACCTTAAAGGAAATGGCTAATTGTATGCTACAATCTAAAGGACTTGGTCTTAGTTTTTGGGCAGAAGCAATTAATTGTGAAAATTACATAAGAAATCGCACTCCTACTAAGGCTTTAAAGAATATCACTCCAGAAGAAGCATGGGGCTCAATCAATCCAGATGTAAGTCACTTTCGTGTTTTTGGAAGTGAAGCGTGGGCCCATATTCCAGATGAAAAGCATAAAGCTTTAGAACCTAAGAGTGAAAAATGTACTTTTGTTGGATATTCTGAAGATGTCAAAGGCTATAGACATATTCCATTTAAGTCCAAAAATGTTATCATTAGAAGAGATGTAAAATTTGATGAAAATATATCGGCCTGCGAGCCTAGTTCAGCGGATGTGCCACCTCTCCCTATCTCTTCTACTTTTGAAAACATTTCTTCTTCAGATGATGAAAGTGAGGATGACAATCCTCCCCCGCCATCTCAGGATCCTCCTTCAGCTCCTCAGCTTCCAAAATGGGTTCGTGCTACTCGAGATGCAGCAGGTGATCTTGCCGGTGATCCTACAGATCAGCGACGTACACGTTCTCAGTTCGAGAGAGCCTCTTCTTTACTGGCTCAAGCTCCAGTAAATTATGATCCTGATACCTTTGCAAAAGCTTCAAGCCATCCAGATTGGGAAGCAACTATGAATGAAGAATATCATTCATTATTGGCAAATGATACATGGGATCTTGTTCCTCTACCAAAGGGACAAAAACTTGTTAGATGCAAATGGGTTTATAGAACCAAGTATGGACCAGATGGGAAAGTTGATAAACATAAAGCTCGTCTTGTTGCTAAAGGTTTTTCACAGGTTGAAGGCATTGACTACACTGAAACCTTCTCCCCTGTTGCCAAAATGAACTCTATCCACCTTGTTCTTTCCCTTGCTGCCTCGTTCAAATGGGAAGTCCATCAGATGGATGTTAAATCTGCCTTCTTGCATGGGGACTTGCATGAAGAAATCTACATGGAACAACCTATTGGCTTTATCCAAATAGACTCCAGCCTTGTATGTCGACTTAAGAAATCCCTTTATGGTCTCAAACAAGCTCCTCGAGCTTGGTATGCCAAAATGGATAACTTTCTTTTAGAATCTGGCTTTTCTAGGTGTCATTCTGACAATACTGTCTACACCAAGAAAGTGGGCAAGTCTCTTATCATTCTTGTTCTTTATGTTGATGATCTTATCCTGACTGGTAGTGATCCCAACCTTATCAACCATGTGAAGTCTAGCCTTAAAAGGAAGTTTGAAATGACAGACTTAGGACACTTAAATTATTTTCTCGGTCTTCAAGTCTTGCAATCCAAGGAAGTATTTCCCTTTCTCAATCCAAGTATGCCTGTGATATTCTACGCCACTTTCACATGGAAGACTGTAAGCCAGCCCCCTCTCCCTTTCAGTCTGGAGTCAAACTTTCAGTCACTTGTACTTCTCCTGAAGTTGATGCTACCTTATACCGTCAACTTGTAGGAAAATGTTTGTATCTAACCCATACTCATCCTGACCTTTCCTTTGCTGTTGGCCTTGTTGCTCGGTTCATGCAAAACCCCCATGAAAGTCATTGGAAAGTAGCTAAAAGAATACTTCGTTATGTTCAAGGTACAGTTCAGTTTGGGATTCATTACAGTGCCGAAGCATCTCCTCTATTGGTTGGTTTCACTGATTCCGATTGGGCTGGTGACCCTGATGATCGTAAGTCTACTGTCGGTTATGTGTTCACTCTTGGTTCAGGACCTATTACATGGGCTTGAAAGAAACAAGGTGCCATTTCTCTTTCATCAGCAGAAGCAGAGTATCGTGGTGCCATAGAAGCTAGTAAGGAAGCCTTGTGGCTTCGTCAGATCCTGTCAGAGTTTGGCTTTGAGTAGCAGCATCCGACTACACTTTGGTGTGATAATCAAAGTGCCATTCAACTATGCAAAGATCCAGTCCAGCATCAGCGTAGCAAACACATTGAAATGCACATGCACTTCATCAGAAAGCTCATTCACAACCATGTTCTTGAAGTGCAATATTGTTCAACAGATGATCAAGTTGCAGACATCTTCACAAAGGCTCTCACAGAGGCGAAGTTCACTAAACTTCGATTTATGGTTGGAGTTCAGGAAGTTGTCACTAAGGGGGGATAGGCTCTAGTGCCTCCTTCCTTCTCCTATTGTGTCATATTTGTAAATCCTTCAATCCTATCCCAAGTTGTTCTTAAGGGGGGATGTTAGGATATTCCGACACATAGGAAATAGTTAAGTACAACTTGGTCTAGTATAGAGTTAGGTATAGAGTTAGGTAAAGTGTGTTTCTTTACCTTGTACATTTTGTAACTTACAATCCGACGGTCACGATATGTAGTGATTCAACGGTTAATTCTCTCCTCGGTATTACCGACACTTGATCTGTGGCTTGACACCCGATTGGTCCATGAATTCTATTTAAAGCGCATGGAGGTTCATTTGTAGGGTAATCCGTGCATGAGAGAAACATATGTAAATTTTCATTCTTTTATTAATAAATTGCCTGAAGTGGCCACGTTGGCTCAGGCCGTGGACTGTTTCCCTCTTTGAGGGTTTTAACCACGTCAAAAATACTGGTGTATTGATCTATGATCTGGTTGTGAGCGGTGTCCTTTGGTGTTCTGTCTGAGGAACTTACCCTGTAAATTCCTACAAGAGGGACATGTTTTGAGATATATCATTGATTTGTTCTTCCAACCTAACAAATATCTCTTCTATTAGATCCTGAGGGTTGTTATGATTGGACTCATCTATCATGGCTAGGGCTTTATTTCTAACTTGTTAATCCAATTCCTAGATTACAACAACTTTCCACAATTGTTGAAACAAGTGGTATCAGAGCTCCGAGGGCCGAGCGATTGGGCGTGAAGGCGTGAAGACCCTGCCTGCGTGTGGAGACCAGAACGTGTCCTTTCAGCCTGCGTGAGAGGGAAGATCTAAAGTCGGTGTGATCTGAAGTTTGCGTGAGCTGTTCGCACCGTTCAGAATCTGCGTTGGAGCAAGGGAAGATCTGAAGTTTTCCAGAATCTGCATAAGTTTGCCAGAATTTGTCTGCGTGTTGGTGTTGGCTGCCAAACCTCTGCTGCATTGGAGCAAGTGGTCTGCGTTGGAGTGAGGGAAGATCTGAAGTTTGCCAGAATCTGCGTAAGTTTGCCAGAATTTGTCTGCGTGTTGGTGTTAGCTGCCAAACCTCTGCTGCGTTGGAGCAAGTGGCTCTGAAGTCTGCGTGCCGCTGTTTGCCAGAATTTGTCTGCATGTTGGTGTTGGCTGCCAAACCTCTGCTGCGTTGGAGCAAGTGGCTCTAAAGTCTGCGTGTCGCTACCCAGGACCGCTGCTTCTGTTTTGCGTGTTGGCTGCTGGAATTTGTTTGGCAAATCTTCTGCAACAAACCTCTGTTCTGCGGGTTGGCTGCCAGAATTTATTCGGCAAATCTTCTGCAAATCTGGGTATTTTTTTTTTAAAGAAATTTGCCTCAGAAGTTTTTTTTCGGAAAGCAGTGAAAGTAAAGTTCTTTAAAAAAAAAGAAAATAAAGGTTCGAAGTGAGTAAGTTGAAGGAAAATTTTCATTTTTTTTATTGAAGAAAAACAAAGGCTGAAAGGAAACAAAGGATCTGAAATTAAAAAAAATTGTTGAGTTGGGAATTATTTTTTTTTTACACTTTTTTAGAAAGACAAACAAAATTATAAATAATTCCTAGAAAGACTGAAGCCCTAGGAAGGAGGAAAAATGGCCAAGATGTCGAATGCAAAATTCGAGGTGGAGAAATTCACCAGAAAGAGCAATTTTTCTCTTTGGAAACTGAAGGTTAAGGATCTGCTTGTGCAACAAGGGTTGCACAAGGCATTGGATGGGGCAACTAAGAAACCTGCAACCATGACTACTTCAGACTGGGAGGACTTGGATGCCCAAGCTCTCAGTACCATCCGGTTATGCCTAGCGGATGAAGTTCTCTTCAACATTGTTGAAGAGACTACGGCGTCAGGATTGCAGGAAAAACTTGAAAACCTCTATATGACAAAATCATTAACCAACAGAATTTATCTCAAATGACAGTTATACAGTCTTCGAATGAAAGAAGGTTCAAGCGTTGCAGAACATTTGAATTTTTTTAATACACTAATTTGTCAATTAACAGATATGGAAGTCAAAATACAGGAAGAAGATAAAGCCATAACCTTGCTGTGTTCTCTGCATGAATCATGGGATCACTTCGTAACTTCAATTAGCTTCAGCTCTGCTGATCCTTTGAAGTTTGAATCAGTCGTGGGAGCTCTTCTGTCTGAAGAAGTACGAAGGAAATCCAGCACTGAAATAGCTGCATCAGAAGCCATGGTCGCTAGAGGACGCTCAAAAGAAAGAGGAGAAAAACCAAGGTGGTCTTCCAGGTCGAAATCGAAGGGCAGGAAGTGTAAGGCAAAATGTTGGAACTGCGGTAAAGTTGGACACTTGAAGAAGGACTGTTGGAAACAGAAGGAGTCCTAAAACCCGAAGAACGAAGTGAATCAGGTAGATTCAGGTATGATAGACGAAGTTTTATCTGCTGAAGAATTATGTATGATAGATGAAACTTCACCTGAATGTAATGTCTCTCAGAGTTTTGATAGCTAGCTGTTAGACTCTGGTGCTTCACATCACATGTGCCCACATAGAAATTGGTTTACCTCGTATGAAAATGTAAACGGTAGTTCTGTGTTTATGGGTAACAATGTGTCATGTCACACTGTTGGGACGGGAGATATCAGGATTAAGATGTATGATAACACAGTTAGGACATTAACTAGTGTTAGACATCTAGCTGATTTGAAGAAAAATTTAATCTCTTTGGGAGTGTTGGATTCAGATGGTTATAAGTTTACAGGTCAGGATGGCGTCTTGAAAGTCTTTAAAGGAGCCCTTGTGGTTATGAAGGCAGAAAAGGTTGGAAATCTTTACAGGTTAAAAGGAAGTACTCAGGTCAGTGAAGCAGCAGTTGCGTCAAAAAAGGAAGAAGCAGGTACTCGTCTGTGGCATCAGCATTTGGGTCATATGAGAGAGAAAGGTCTTCATATACTGATGAAATGTAAATCTCTTCCAGGTCTGAAATCCTTGAATTTAGATTTCTGTAAACATTGTGTGTATGGAAAACAGTGTAAACAGAGATTTAAAGTTGGAAATCATAATAGTAAAGAAGTTTTAGACTACATTCATTCTGATCTGTGGGGGCCTTCCCCTGTTGTGTCATATGGAGGTGCATTGTATTTTTTAACGTTCATTGATGATCACTCCCGTAGAGTTTGGGTCTATATGCTAAAAAGGAAAGCTGATGTATTAAATGTCTTTAAACAATTTAAAGTAATGGTAGAGAAAAGAACATGCAAATCTATTAAATGTCTAAGAACTGACAATGGTGGTGAGTTCACTTCTGTTGAATTTGAACAATACTGTAAGGATGAGGGCATTGTTAGACACAAAAATGCTGTTTATACTCCTCAGCAAAATGGTGTTGCTGAGCGTATGAATCGGACTCTTATGGAAAGAGCCAGAAGCATGATCAGCAATGCTAACTTGCAAAAGGAGTTGTGGGCAGAAGCAGTATCTACTGCTTGTTATTTAGTTAACAGATCACCTTCAATAGAAATTGATTGTAAAATTCTTGAAGAAGTTTGGACAGGTCAGTCTTGTGACTATTCTCATTTGAGGATATTTGGCTGTGATGCTTATTCTCTTATTCCGAAAAATCAGCGTTCAAAATTAGATCCAAAGTCGAAATGTTATGTCTTTTTTGGGTATGACTATGCAGTGAAAGGATATAGGTTGTGGGATCCTACATTGCCGAGTCAACGAGTTCAGATGGAGGCTAGACCTTTCAGTGACAGTCAAAAGGAAGGAGAGACTTCTGGAGAAAAAGGTGTTGAAGACACAAAGGAAGCCGTTGAAGCTTCTGAACCAGTGCAAGTTTCTGAACCAGTTCAGCAACCAGTCGCTCTGAGAAGGTCTACAAGGGAAAGGAAAACTCCCAAAAGGTATGAAGATTCTACTTCATCTTTTGCTTTGATTACTGAAGATGGGGAACCTTCTTGTTATCAGGAAGCAGTAGATGATACAGATAGTGAGAAATGGAAAATGGCTATGGAAGAAGAAATGGACTCCTTAGCCAAGAACAATACCTGGGATCCTGTAGAGCTTCCTGAAGGGAGAAGTGTTGTTGGATGTAAATGGGTCTTCAAGTTGAAACGGAAAGTTGATGGTAGTATTGAAAGGTATAAGGCGTGACTGGTAGCAAAAGGGTATTCTCAGGTTGAAGGTATAGACTTTCATGAGATTTTTTCTCCAGTTGTAAAACTTGTTTCTATATGTACTGTGTTGGCACTAACTGCGTTGCTTAATCTTGAGTTAGAACAGTTAGATGTTAAAACGACTTTTCTACATGGTGATTTGAACGAAGAGATATATATGGAACAACCAGAAGGTTTTGTACAAGGTCGTAGTAGAAGATTAGTTTGCAAGCTCAGGAAATCATTGTATGGTCTAAGGCAGTCTCCCAGACAATGGTACAAGAAGTTTGATTCCTTCATGGTGAGCCAGAACTTTATAAGAAGTGAGTATGATCATTGTGTGTACTTCAAAAGTTTCAATGGCATATTCATTATCTTAGCTTTGTATGTTGACGATATGCTTATTGCAAGCAAAAGCATGGAAGAGATCAACAGGTCAAAGGCTCAACTCTCTAGGACGTTTGATATGAAGGATCTTGGAGCAGCAAAACATATCTTGGGCATGGAGATACACAGAGACAGGAAAAATGGTAAGCTTTGGTTGTCACAGCAGAAGTATGTGGAGAAGGTACTTGAAAAGTTCTCTATGAATAATGTGAAACCTGTAAATGTTCCTTTAGCTTCCCATTTTAAGCTTTCTTCGGTTTTGAGTCCTAGAGCTGATGAAGAAAAGTAGTATATGTCTCATGTACCATATGCAAACGCTGTAGGCAACTTAATATATGCAATGGTATCTACAAGACCTGATATTTCACATGCAGTTGGAGTTGTCAGCAGTTTCATGGCAAATCCAGGTAAAGAACATTGGCAACCATGAAATGGGTGCTTCGATATCTAAGAGGAACATGTGACCATTGCATCATCTTTAATAGTAGTGAAGGATTAGTCTGCGGATATGTAGATGCTGACTATGCAGGTGATTTGGACAAAAGAAGATCTACTACAGGTTATGTCTTTACTCTTGCAGGTGGAGCAATTAGTTGGATGTCAAAGCTTCAAGAAACAGTTGCATTGTCCACTACCGAAGCCGAATATATTGCTGCTTCAGATGCTAGTAAAGAAGCAATCTAGTTAAAGGGTCTGCTCAATGAAATTGGAAGAACGCAGGAGAAAGTGAATGTACTTTGTGACAGTCAAAGTGCTATTCACTTGGCTACAAACCCTGCCTATCACAGCAGAACCAAGCACATTGATGTAAGGTATCATTTCCTAAGACATGTGATCGATGGCGGAAAAGTAGCTCTTAAAAAGGTCCATACACGAGAAAATTGTGCAGACATATTCACAAAGCCAGTTACAGTAGAGAAGCTGCGGTGGTGTTTAGCTTCTCTTGGCTTGCAGGAAAGATGATGAATGGGAAAACCCAACAGAATAACCAAGATAAGAAACTGAATTAGAAACTGAATTTGTTATTCAACAATGATTCTCTGCATTACATTTCATGGGCATTTGATAGTTTTATATCACCAACTATCATTACATAACTAATTATTCGGTATACAACTGTCTATTTACATTTTACCTAAAGTTACTAATTCGTTGTCAAACTAACAACAATTTCCTAAAGAAAAATGCTCAGATACCGATCAATAGGGGATTTTGAGATAAAAAATGGGCCTCAAAATGAAAAATATACTAATAAAATCAAGTTTAAAAGAACCAACATGATTCAAGATGAGGATATCATCCCCGGGGATAAATATTTTTGGAGGGGAAAATAAGAAAACTACTTTTTAATCATATTTTTCACTTATCTTGTTATAGTTTTACTCGAGTTTCAAGTGTGGACACTCGTCAAAAGAATAACTAGATTATGCATACAAAAAATACCAACTTTTCATACTTTTGAGTACACCCATGTCGAAAAGATTGAAAACACATTAAGAAACATTTTAAGAAACACATTTTTTCATGAAATTTCAATTTTTCTCATTGTGTGGTCACTCAAAAGTATGCAAAGTGGGTACTAGTTGGATGAAAAATATAATTATGCATTCAACAAGTTGCCACACTTGAAATTTGAGTAAACCTATAAGGAGATTAATTGAAAATACAATTTTAAAAAAATAGCTTTCTTTATTTTCCCTTAAAAATTCATAAATTTTAGTTTATTATTTTATTATTTTCCTTACGAGGCCTATTTTATAACTCAAAATTCCCCTACTGATAATATATAAAATATCATGGATATCCCACTAGAATAGTTCATCACAATAGATCTTGGAATATTGTGAAATATTTTCCTATTAAAATTTATTTCCTTAAATCCTAGGTTTATTATTACGACCTTATTGCTCAAGTCTATAAAAATAATTGCAATATGAAATGAAAGAAAAATCAAATGAACACACCATTCACACAAACTGACACAAAACATATCTTATGAAATTTGACACAAAAGAAAACCCAACTAGAAGGTGAGGGCTTTTCTCTTGTCTCTTTTCTTTAGCAATGAAAATGCAAATAGAAAGAAATGGGAACTCGCTATGGTGTTTCTTGTGAAAATTGTGGCCTTAATGGTTATTACAAAAGTATTCTGCCTACTGTATTTTTATCTTGAATACCATTCCTATATTCCCTTCTCAATTATGGAATAAGTATAATGCTAAAAAAATCAAATATCCTCTCCTCCTAGTAGCCCAACATTTGGAATGTTTTGATAGCTATCCAGGGTTAGGGATTTTTCATACTTCAACCCTCCCTTAGTGTTAGTTTTTTGACCTCTTATAATTTTCATGAAATTCCACATGTGGCTTGTACCACATGTGTGAGTAATGGGGTTTACATGGCATGCACCTTATACCATGTTGGTCAACTTGCAGAATGCATAATTTCAACATACAAGCTTTGATTGAGTAATTTTTGAAATGTTGGAAATGTATTATCATTTAGAATAATATCAAGAGGCTAGGAGTTATCCTTCCAATTTTTTTACCATGAAATTACCATTAGACGCCTCAAAATAGTTATGGAAGGCTCTAGACCCTAAATTTTCAAATTGTGGCCTCTCACTAAAATGGGCCCTTCAAGCCATTTCCTTTAATTTTCTAATTGTAAAGTACCAATATAGATGAACAATTATATAATGACATATTCGGGATCTACAAATAGTTTTTTTTTTTTAATATATTAATTTTATAACAACTATATTTTTTTATGCAACATAGATACAATAATAACATTAGATTCTATCGTTAATTCACATCATTGTATCTGTCATATTTAATTTTATAACACTAGCTCCAATTTTATAATATTATAGAATATAAATGATAGATAAAAAATATACTTTTCATAATTTTAAAGAAACCAACTTAACCATATCATATGTTCTATTATATGTTTCAAATCTATGGAAATGTCAAATTTTTTAATCTCATGAGTTGTGTTATTTCATTTTAACACTCTGCAAGATGACTTGACTGTGTTCAAAGCATAGAACGAATTATAGCTCCCATCTAATTTTAACATGGTTTGAGAGTCTTCAATGGAACTCAATAAAAAAAAAATGGATCTTGTTAATATATTGTTTTCATCTTCATTACATCAGTAGGTGTGACTATTTTGAAATAGGCTTCTATAATTTTAATTTCATTATCAAATAAATATTAGGTGGAATGTAGGAGATTTGACCTCCATGGAATATTATATAATATTCATAGCAATATACATAAAACAATGGTTGAGTAGTTATGTCATTTTTACTCTTTTCATTAAATTGATTGATTAAAAAATTATCATATGAACAAGTGTCATAGGAAGTGAGATATGTTTTTTTAGGCATGTAGTATTAATAAGCCATTGTATTGGCCCATGGCATTGTAACAAATGCTATTTTAAAATTAAACATTTTCATGTTAAAGTGAGGGTAAATTTCCATGATTACGAATATCGTTCCATATTTTTTAAAATGTTTATATGTTTAACTTATATATTAATTATTTTAAAATAATTTAAAATAAAGTTAAGGTTGTAATTAAATTTTGGATTTTCCTTGTGGGGATCTAAATTTTTTGTTTATGTCATCTAACCCAAGTTGTTGTGTTGCTGATTCCATATTCTCCTACTCTTACTATGGCTAACACCATTAGAGGGAGCGATAATCCTTCCTATAGTACGATTTTTGGAGGCAATAATATAGATTATTCCTTCCCTTATGTTCCCACATCTTCTCGTTCTAACCCTAATGGAGAATAACACAACATTTAATGTCCTATTTCGCAACCCAGTAAATGGTGACCAAGAAGCTACCTACCAAAAGTTGCAATAGACCCAAAATTTTAGGTTCGCTCAAATCAAATCAGAGAATATATATAGTATATGTTAGATCATGTGCACATTGGGAAATTTCTAGGGGTCTCGCCTTCAGAAGAAGCCCTATCTCAGTGGGTGCAAAACAAATGGAAACCCAAAGGCCAAATCAAGCTTGAACCAGGAGCTAATGGTTTCTACATTATTTTATTTGCGAGCCTAGAGGAGCACATATCGGTATTTGAGAATGTCCCAAAATACATTAATTTAGTTTGGCTTTATCTACGCTTATGTATAGAATAATTGTGCCAAACAAGGAGGACTTCACGGTGGCACTAGTCTAGATCTAAATGTACTCTTTTCCATGAGAGGTCTAGGATGAAGAAACCATCAACGACATTGGAAATTCCGTTGGCCACTTCATCAAAGTCTATGAAGTGATCAAGAAAGAAAGGTACATATGTTATACCTGCATTTTCATTTATATGAACATTTATGAACCACTCCCATAATATATGGATATTTACTACCAAGATGAAATAAGGAAGCAAACTCTTGATTACGAGCACTCATCCTTTTGTTTCCATCCCTTCCATGAATATGACCATCCCTATCGAAATTTCCCTCTACTAGCCACAAATGTAAACCCTACCCTACCTCCTATTCAAGATAATGAAGGTGTAACCATAGTGGAAAGCAAGCACAGAAACCTCAATGCTCATTCCTCACAATCTCAATCCTTTGAGGGGAAATATACAAAGTCTAGGCACTATGAACCACTCACTTTGCTTGAACCTTAAGGTCCCCCTCCAGTCGAGAAACCTTCTAACTTTATTATGCATGAATCCTATCTTCCCCTATTTTCCTCTGACCCGCCCCCTCCCTTAGATGTTCCCTTTTTTCTTTCACTTGTTAACCCTTCCTCCTTTGCCATGGAAACTCCTGCGTTCATTGTCTTCCTTCCTCCATTGTCCTCCTACCTCTCCCACTAGTAATCCTCTACACTATATTAGAAGGACTAGATCAAGTCCCAACCAGAGTAAAGACATGGAACTTGACTCGATCAACCTGTAAGAGTTAGTTAAGGCCTAGAAGGAAAAATATCCCTTCTCTCTTTTGGAACACCAAGTCTAACTATTGGGTCACACTTATCTCAAATATTTTCATGTAGCCTCTAGATCAAAATCGAAAATAGTGAACACTTTTTCGCTTGGTTTCCGAACTCATCAAGTAAAAGACTCGACCAAACCTCATCAAGATGAAAAGAAACAAGAAAAAAATAAATTTGAAACTCCTTAACGAACTAAGTGTTAGAAAGTGTAGCAAGAAAGGCTCAATTTGACTTTAGCCTTAGTTAAATTGAGTAAATTGAATTTCCACATCAGCAGGATAACTTGGAAGCATTTAACTAGTGTGTCATGGCTCTTGTCACTAAGTTAGCTCAATAAATTTGAGTTAGAGGGCTTGGAGTTCAGTGATGCGTGTGTTGATAGCTAAATTTTAGCAATCTAGTTTAGTTATTTTCAGTTGTACTCAATTAACTGATCTCTAACAATTAATAAGGTACCTTGAAGGTCAATTGAGTAGTGAGACAACAATCTAACTCAAAAATGTGCTAGTTAACTGATCAATAAACCCAAAATATCTCATGCATGCATGCAATTCAAATTCCTCAATTGGAGTGGAGGAATTAAGGCCAATGTAAAATTATTAGTATACTAATGGAATGTACATAAATTTGCATGCAATCAGTTAATTAATCCTTGGGAATTATGCAAGGAAACAAGGACTTCCCTATTGTTTAGGAGCTTGAATTAGCTTAGATTTGTGCAAGGAAATAGGATGTTGGAGGAGCAAGAAATTGGCTGAGTGTTGGTCAAAAGGTCTCATTCAGTAGTGAGAATAGTTATTCTTTTGTAGGTGGTGCTCAGAGTTGGAGCATGCAATTGTAATAGTTTCTCTACTCAACTGATTAATGCAAGGAGTCTTGAGGTTTTTTCCCTAGTTGGGTTCCCCTAGAAATCACTGTGTAATTGTGAATTTGCTTATTGCATGTATTTGCATGTGTCTCTAAATTATGATTTTCATTCCGCATAATTGTAGAGTAGAATTGTGTCTCTTGTTTTTCAAATTGAAATCTTGAGCAGTTGCAATTTCTATCAAATTTATACACTAGGGAATATGCTGGTTAATTTAGAGTTCATTAGAGTAATCACAAATTTTTTCGATGCATCCAACATACCCCAATTATGAAAATCGTCTCTTGGAATAGTATGAGCCTTAATTGTAAATGAAAATGGAGGCTCCTCAAAGAGAAATGGTACTCAAAAAACCCTGCAGTAATGATGTTCCAAGAAATAAAAGAATTTGGTGAGGTCCTAACCAATATGACAAGAAAATGGAGGAGAAAATATCAAGAAATTGGAATAAATGTGCAAGGACTTTCTGGAGGTCTTTCTATGATCTGGAGTGGTGAGGACATTAGAATTCTTAATATGTTTGCTACATTCTGCATATTTACCATACGTTTCCATCCCATTAGCTCTATTGAATCTTGCTACCTATCCAATTTCTGTGTTTGTACTGTTCCTAAAGACAAACACCTTTTCCTTCACTCTATTGTCAACACTCGCAAACTTCTTTCCCACTCTCCCTTGATCCTTGGTGGTGATTTACACCTCATCAAATCATTAGATGAGAAGAAAGGTGGAATACAGAGGTTGTAAATAAACTCTGTCCTCTTCCAGGAAACAAGTCCATCTTTACAGCTTATTGATATCGATACAAAAAATGGAAATTATATTTAGAATAACAGATGTGGAGGAATGCAATATGTAGCTTCAAAAGTGGACCACGTTCTATATCATAATATATTATGAGGTGGGATCTCTTCTTGGAGGAATCCATCGTCCTTGGTCATGGATAAGATCATTGACCCATATTTCTGAGTATTTACTTGAAGTCTCAGCCCCAGAATAAACCATTTCATTTCGAAAAGTTTTGGTTTCTCCACCCAAAATTCTAAGTGAATATACAACAATGGTGGGGAGAGTTAGGTATATTGGTTTGTTTAAAATGTTCACACTTCATCAAAATATCAAACACATAAAATGGAGGCTTAAAGGTTGGAATAATGAAAAAATTGGCAATATCTTAGAAAAAAATTGCATACTTGAACACAAAATCGAAGTCATCCAACGTGAACTTATTCTATTTTTTAGATATGAGGCATTAATTAAGAAGAGGCATCCACTCTTAATGATCTGGAGGAATGGTGTAGTATGCCTATGGGGGATAATATGGGGTACAAATGAAGGTACCCAAGGGAATAATATGATGTAGTGATTAAGGACGATAAATAAATGGGCCGTAGTTTTTAAATAAAGTGGTTAAACCCGCATTATGCAAGGGACCACATTGAGTAGTTAGGAATTAATGTGATAAGCCCATGGTATTAGATGTATGGTATTTAGAGACCCATGATAATGACCCATGGTATTGTATGTATGAAGCCTATATAGAGTTTAGAGACTCCCCATTGAGGGTGTCAAGTATTGTGTATTGACAAGCATATGGCTTGTGGAGTATTCTCCTTCCTTAAGGAGTAGTTGTATGGTGTTATCCTACCTCAAGGGTTTTTCTAAAGATATCAATAAAGAAGCATTTTCATTTTAGAAATCTCTTGTACTAGCTCTTGGGTTTATTTTATCAAATAATTTATTATATTTGTAGGTCAGATCTATTACAAGTGGTATCTAGTATTGTTTAAGCATATTGCTTGTGGAGTGATCTCCTTACTTAAGGAGTAGTTGTATGGTGTTACCCTACCTCAAGAGTTTTGATACTAATAAAGATCTAAAGTTCTATCATCTATCATGTTATTTCTGAGGAATATTTTGCATTTTAATATATTTGCAGTTCATATCTACTACAAGTGGTATCAGAGCACTTTCTTGGGCAAAGAGGGGGAGATTTTTTTTTCATTTTTTGCAGGAATTATTTGGGCAGTGATATTGCAATTAAGATATGTAAATTTTGGTGCAAAATTTGGAAACAAAAATAGAAGATCTGAATTCCTTGCAAACAAATACCCAATTTCAAAAAACAAATAAGTTGAAACAGAGTTCAGATGAGGGAGATATTGCTGATTTAAAATCAGTTGTTTTGTAGAATTTTTTTTTACGACAATTCGTGGACAATGGCTCTACAGTATATTTTTACAGTTTTTATGGAGAATTTTAGAAAACTAATTCTAGATATGAGATCCTCTTGAAAAATCACTGAAATTCAAAAAAAAAAATAGGTCGAATTGGAGTCTGGATGAGGGAGATATTGTTGATTTAACATCAACTCTTTTTTCAGAAATTATTGTAATGATAGGACAATTGTAGAGTGAATATGAGTTTCTAGAGTGCCCAGCTCATGATTTCAAACATATGGAATGATGCAGAATGACTGTTCCATTTTCGAAAATAGGCTATAATAAATATTCAGAGCCATATTGAACAAGTTGTAGCCATTTTAGAGTTGCCGCATAAAGTAGGAAATTTTTTTTCCAAACCCATATTCTTCTTCATGGCTTCTACTTAGTTGCGTTTTACAGGAAAAGATGATGACCCTACTATTAACGAATTCCTAAAAAGGGAAAAGTCAAAATTTCTAATAGATTGGAAAAATGTAGCATGGATTCATTTTAAAGATGAGGTTGATATATGGTGGGGCTTACTTGACAAAAAGAAGTTGGTAAGCCTTCCTACTAAAGAACTTGAAATGTTTTTTTGGACAAATGGTCTCATGCTAGAAAACATGAGAATGAGACATGTAAGGGCTTATTTTCTGATGGTATCTCCTTATTACAAGTTCATGGATGTATTCAGAAGGAGAAGATCATTGTGTCTATCAATCCTAGTTGCAAGCATAATTTTATCAATGTTAATTTGGCAAAAAAATTACAAGTTCCAACAAAACACATTGAAAACACACATGTGGATAATGAGGATGTTCAAATTTATAAATATTTGAAGATTTCTATGGATAAGTATGTGTTGCATTCATATTTTTATATTTTAGATATGGATCATGTGGATGTTATTTTGGGATACCCTTGGATGGAATCCATTGGTACTGTCAATATTAATGTGCAGAAGAAATTCCTGAAGCTCTGGTATAAAAAGAAGAAAATTACATTGCAGGATATTTCCATCAGTAAACAGGTAGAGTCCAAGGAGGCCCAAGAAGAAAACGCTACAAGAACTGACACATCTGGTGAGTATTCTAAGGTGGAAATAATACCAGAAGAAAAGCAACAACTGCAGGCACCACACCAGGTACGAGTGACCACTCAGGCTCCATTAGGTGGCGAATTGAAGAAAGATACACCATCAGTTAAAATTTCAGCATATCACCACCCGCACCACCCAGCCAGACAACAACCAGCAAGGGGGAAAAGAATTAGCAACAAGGACAACAACCCCTAGACGACACATAGAGAGGTGCGATGAGCCACCCATAGCACATCAATGCAGAGGAACCACCAAAAACAACTTCCATATCAAGCGAGCGAGGCACCAACTAGATCAAGTGTTCACCTTTCTCTGGGATGGCTAGATGCACGTGCATGGTACCAGTGGACTACTCTTTTGAGTAGATCTTATTATTTGTGTTCTTCTCATGTTTCAGGGATGAAACATGTTTAAGGGGGGTGGAATGCAGTATACCTAGGGGGGATAATATGGGGTATAGAGGAAGGTACCCAAGTGAATAATATGATGTAATGATTAAGGATGATGAACAAATGGGTTATAGTTTATAAATAAAGTGGTTAAACCCGCATTATGCAAGGGGCCACAAGCTGTTAGGAATTAATGTGATAATCCCATGGTATTGGATGTATGGTATTTAGAGACCCATGGTAATGACCCATGGTATTGTATATATGAAGCTTGTATAGAGGCTAGAGACTCCCCATTGAGGATGTCAAGTATTGTGTATTGAAAAGCATATGCCTTGTGGAGTGTTCTCCTTCCTTAAGGAGTAGTTTTATGGTGTTACGATACCTGAAGGGTTTTCATTAATAAAATATTTCTGTTTTATCATCTCTTGTTTGATTTCTTGGGCATATTTCCATTTTAATATATTTGTAGGTCACTACAAATGGTGAAAGCAAAAATAGCTTCTTTGGAAACAGAAATCTTGAATCCATTGGCTCAAATAAGGAGAAAAAAATATCGAATTTTTCCACAACTCTATTCTCCAACATCATCACCACAACTAAATATCTTCTCTTTATAATCTAGGAGGTGGAAATTGGAGACCCATCAAGAGATATCCAAGGAACTCTCTTGGTTCTTCCAAAATATTCTCTCTAATCCCTCAATCCATAAATCAAGGGAGATCTAGTACATACTCAAGTACATCCGCAAAGTGATCACGCCAAAACAAAATGAAGTGTTTCTCAAAACTATCTCCTTAAAAGAAATATAAGCCATAATAAAAGAAACACCAAACAATAAAGCACCTAGACCTGATGATTTCACTATTCAATTCTTTCAAGAATGTTGGCCAATCATTGGGAATGAAGTCTAGCAAGTTGTAGAGTAATCTCAGCAGTCCCAATCCATTCTTAAAGATTTTAATGCCATTTTCTTAACTTTGGTGCCTAAAGAAAAAATATGGAAGATCCAAATGGCTATAGACCTATCGCCTTATGTAATGTTCACAAAATCATCACTAAAATAATAGACAAGAGACTCAAACCTTTTCCCGCAAATCTCATTTCTCCAATGCAAACGAGCTTTGTAATGGGTCGACAAATCCTTGATGAAATCATGGTATCCCATGAAGCCATTAATGCTTTAGAAATATTTAAAGGAAGTCGTGAATTCTTCTTAAACTTGATCTCTCCAAATCATATGACAAGTTGAACTAGAAATTTTTATGTAGAGTCCTTAAAGCTTTTGGTTTCTTTGATGATTGGATAGAATGAACCTACAATATTATTTCATCAACTTCTTCTCCATCCTATTCAATGGATCACGCTCTTCACCCTTTTCCTTAACTATTGGGATCCAGTAATGGGATTCATTATAACCATTCTTCTTCATCCTTGGAGTGGAGGGATTGGGCATCTCTCTCAAAGCTACAACTACGAAGAAAAGGATCAAGGGTCTCAACCTATTTGAGGATGATCTCTTACTCACCCACCAAGAATTTGTTGATGACACTATGGGCATAGACACCCCAATGACTAATGAAGTTCAAGAATTAAAAAATATACTAAAGAAGTCCTCATTTTTTTTAGTATGGATTTTAAATAGATTTAAATCCCAAGTATTCTTCTTTAACACCCCCATTGCAGTTCAGTGACACATTTCTTGAATTCTAGGCTTTTGAAATGTAAGCTCCCCTCAAAATATTTAGGTGTCCCATTGGCTGCTAGCTCTCTCAAATGAAGTCTTTGGGAGATATTATCATCCAAATTCAATAGAAAAATGAAAAGTTGGACCTTTCGTTCCCTTAACATTTCTCGAAGAGAGGTACTTGTCAAAGTGGTGCTTCGGGCTCTACCTCTATATCTATGCTCAACAATGATGGCCACATCCTCCATTCTATATGAATTACATCAAATCCAACAACTGTTTCTTTGTGATGCGTCTCTTTTGGAAAAAAATGGTGCTTGATGTCATGGGGCAAACTCTGTAAGCCAAAGCTAAAAACCAGACTAGGGTTGCATGACCCCTCGATCATGAAAACTATCTTTGGAGAAAAACATCGATGTCGATGCCTCCAAGGTGATATGAATCTCTAGAAAATTATTGGACGCACAAGTATGCTCCTCAAGCTTCTCAACAAAACATCATTAGATTAAACATCATGATCCCTAATTCTTCTATATGGACCCTTGCGAAAAAGATATGCATTTGATTCAAAAGAACTATTTCTGGGAGATTAAAGATGGTCACACTATCTTTTATTTGGGATGATTCATGGCAAAAACTACCCAAAATGGGTGATCAACAACATTTTAGCATGATGCAGCAAATGATGACTTCTCAAGGCCCAACCAAAATTTCAAGCTATTGGGTAAATGTTGACCCCAACTTGCACTGGCGTCAATGGATCCCACCAGAGACATGGCACCCCAAAATGGATGTTGAAGCATGGCATAATTTTTGGAGCAACTTATAAAAAAGGCATATTTCCTATTCACTCCAATAGGGAAACTTCATTAGGGTTATATGTATAAAGGAACATTTTCTATTCGTGAAGCCTACCACTTGGAAGTGGGTCATAAGCACTAAAAATGGAAAAGGTATGATAAAAAATATGTAAACATAAAGTATGGCCTAAGATATCCCATTTTATTTGGCTTTGTTTATAGAATAAGCCTCTAACATGTGAAAACATTGAAAAGTGAAACTACCAAGGGCCATTGAATTGTCCACTTTATCTTCTACATTTTGAAAATATGGATAATTTATTTAATATCTGTGCTCTCTCTGTAGGACTATGGACCATATTGGTAGAATGCTTCACGTGTATTAACAAGGATTTCACCAATATTCCCAGCACTATTGCTAGCTAGTTCTGTCAAGCATTCTCTAATCCTATTATAAATCACATTTTGACTCTTTTCCTTAGCTTCCTCCTCTAGGAAATATGGAAAGAACACAACAAAAGAATTATCAGTGTCTCTTCCATCCCTTTAGACTCCATCTGGAACTCTATTCTTTACCATATCAAAGAATATATTCTTTCTCTTTCCTAGTCCCCACAAGACTGGTAGGCTTTTGGTCGCGAAGCTAGTCTCCTATTTTGTTAGATTCCTTCTCCCCCTCCTTGTCTTCCTCTCCTCCCACCCATTCCTCTCCTTCAACCCTTCATCTTGGCTCCCCCTTCTTCCTTCTTTCCTTAAACTAAATTTTGACGAGGCATCTAAAGGAAATCCTGGCCCAAGGAAATAAGGTAGCATCATCTATGATCACGCAGGCATGCCTCTCTACATGTACACTAGAAAGATTGGTGTAAATAGTAACATTGTTGCTAAACTTATGACTCTCCTCATGGGGCTAGAATTTGCTCATTCCCAAGGAATCACCAAGCTCATGGCAAAAGAATTCCAAGCTCATTATAAATGTGCTCCTAAAAAATTTAGAATGATACCCAGATACACAAGGTATCATCAAGTTGGTGTTTGGAAACACTCCTTAGCTAGGTATCCTCCCACATTTCCCACATCTTGATTATAGTTCCAAGACATGTTCAGTGGATAGGTAATAAAAGAACAAACCTATTAGCTAATTATGGTTGTTTGGAATCCTCACTCCTTGTTTCCTCCACCTGGAAAATTCTACTAGACTCCCCTCTCAAGGCTGTGTGTTGTAAATACATCCAGAAAGGACTTCCAACCCCAAATGGGATGACTATCAAGATAGAAAGGGGGGAGGAAGGCAACATCCCACCTGGCCAAAGGACCGAGCACGTGGTAGCATGCCCCCATGATAAAATTAAAAATGTTTTATTCCTCTAGCATGTGGGTCGTCACCTCAGCTAGCCACATCCTGGAAAATCTATATTTGGTTATTATTTAAATATCATCCACAATGGTTGTTAGTTATGATTTCACTCATGCAACTTTATCACAACGGAGGATTTTACCCATGGCTCCAAGCACACAACCTCATTTTGAGCTCAATCCTGCTAAAATTAGAGAGAAATGTAACTTGGTAATTGAACCAAGAGAGACTAGGAATAACTTTGGATGTTGTTATACACCTCCTTTCTCAAACGTGCACAAGACTAATAAAAAGCAACCTTCTTAATTAGGTACTTTCCAATTCAAGGGAGCCACTCAACCCTTTGTTCCGCAACATCATAATGAAATTGGTAACCTCTATTTTCTTTGTAGAATTTATGTCCTTTGACACTCAACTTCCTCTTGTAGGATAGTCAGCCCTTTAGATGCCCTCATGCTTGGGCCTTCTGTTTTTTAGTTCTTCTCTCCTTTCTCTTGGTTGCATCCTCCAAGCATAGTCTTTTTGACTTTTTTCTAGATTATTATCCATCTCTGCACCCCCTCCCTCTCTCTTATCCTCAGGCCTCTCTATGCCCCTTTGCATTCCCCTACCTTCTACCTATCTTTGTTCCAACATGTCACATGCTCCTTCATTTAGGGAATTTTGATGCGAGAACTTGCTTTGGTTTCCTTTCGGTTGTCCTTTGTTGGTGCTCTCCTTCAATCTTCCCTCTCCCTTCATTTATGCATCAAGTGGCATCTGTTGGCTGTCCCTTTTACTGTGTCGACCCTCCTCCCTGTGCTCTAAATACATGGCGCTCCTCTTGTATTTTTTAAACCCTTATTATTATTATTATTAGTTTGACAGTATTGTAAAATAAAGTATTAGAATAGCGAGCGTAGAGTATCATTCATATATATATATACACACTTATTTTGAAAAATACAATGAGATGAACTTACACATTACAACCAACTATCTTATTTGACTATTCGAATAAGTTTAATTTCGATAACAATCACCAACGTTTTTGACAATAAGTTTCACTCTAAACATTTTGCATAAATTTAAAAGCTTTAAATTTTAGTTGGAAGGAAAATAATATATATAAATTTGGTGGAGTATAAAAGTTCAAATTTTTTTAATTCCTCAAATTTTATGTATATAAATGGATTTAAAGTTTCTAAAAAGGTTGGACACTAATTGTATGAATCCAAAATTATAATTTTGAACAATTTAATGAAATAAAATTATCAATAAAATATATCACGAAAAAAACTAAAAAACAATATTTAAATTATACTTATAAATTTTAATTAAAAATAATATTTTATAAAGATTCGAAATTTGTAATTAGAATTGTTTATTTTTGAAACCATTTATAATATTAAAAACTTAAATAAAAATAAGCTATTTTATAATAAATACATTTTTCTTTTTACTCATAAACATAATAAATAATTAACATAAATTTTAATCAAAAATAAAATTATATTATAATGATGAATTTTAATTATATATTAAATCAAAAGAATTAACATAAATTTTAATCAAAATAAAAAGATATTATAATTTTAAATTTTAAATATATATGAATACTAAATAATGTGGATTTAGTAATTATAAATGAAGATAAACATTTAAATGTTGGTTGAATAAAAAACAATTAAAATATAACAAAAATCAACTCAATTGAAATTAAAAAATTAAAATATATAATATATGTAAATATTCTTCACACACTTCAAATACATAACTCTTCGCTTTTTAATATTAAATTATTATTATTTACCTATATATATATATATTTCGACTCTTCAAATACATAACTCTTCACTTTTTAACGTTGAGTCATTATTATTTACCTGTGTTCCACATTCTCTATAAGTGAATGAAGAGAATGTATACAATTCAGATATATGGGGATAGCTTTTATATGTAAAAAATAAAAAAACACTCTCTTGCTTATGCACATGTTTAGAGTTCACTCCCCATCTCAATTATTATTTTCAAATAATATTATAATCATATAAATACAATAATATAATATAATATTATTATATTAAACATAGTACTATAATATTAAACATAACCTTATTATTGAAACTTTCGCCAAATGAAAGTAGTAAAGATATATGTAAAGTCTCAATTCGAGTTTGATTACTTTGACACTGATATTATTTTTAATTGAAATGCGTGTATTTGATTTTAGTGTAAATGCTAATTTCTAATCCTATTTCATTGATTGTACTAAGTGCATTGATTTCAATGTAAATGAAAATTTCTAATCATATTTGATTGTTTGCATTAGATGCATTGATTTCATTGTAAATGTCAATTTCTAATTTATTATAAATAAATGGATGATGTGCATTACCTTCAAGTAATTAGATTAATAGCATGCATTGATTTCAGTGTATGCACAAAGTAATTATTGAAAACATGTATTGATTTGTCTGTTAAATTAATCATCAACCTCGATCTATATTAAGTATAAATGAACAATAAATAGCCTAGATCCATCTTCATCATCATAATAGATACATCCTAAATAGAAATGAGCAACAAAGAGAAAGTTAATAGAGAAAGGAACATGAAATGGCAGTTAAGGATGCAATGATTTTAGCATAGATGTTGATTTCTAATCCTATTTGATTGTTTGCATTAGATGCATTTGTTGAAAAGTGTAACTAGGTTCGGTCTTCATAATGACATGTAATTGTGACTTTTGTAAATGATGTAATAAAATTGTTTCTTTAAGCCTTGCTTCATGGGTTTCATGAGAAAGTGATTTTATTTTAGATGGCTCCCATTGAGAGCCTTGGGATTTGTCATTAAGGTCAAATAATTAATGTCACATATGAAAAGCTCTTCTTGAGAGTATGTAAAATGTATATGATTCAATCTAGTGTCTAGAAATCCCTCCAAAAGACAAGCACAATCCTCTTGACTTGATGTCGGCCTACAATATGAAGAAAATAACTTATGTTGGCTCACCCAAATGTCACACCTATTCGGATGATAAATTCAGCTTAATATATGGTTGAATCACTATATAAAGGAGGCTAGGCTCCTCGCATAAATACATAGAACAAACTTCGGATATCTATGAATTTTGGAAGAAGGAAAAGAGACTCGGGTTGCCTCTATTTCAGTGAAGGCTACAAGGATGAATACTACAGTTCTGTAAAGGAATTTGGATCCCTCTTATGTAGAGATCATAATAACAATGAATAAGAAGGAGAAACTACATTTAGAATTTCAGTGGCCTCTCACTGTAATTTCATAAGACAAGGACAGTGGCATAGTACAAAAGACAAGGGGAATGTAGTAACATTGTCTCAGTGTTGAGGAGAGTCCTTTGTTCATAAGAATATTATATTTTGGATCAAGTTCTGTTTAGAAAAAGAATCCTTTGTACTACTAAAGTAAGAAGGATCCAATGCTAACCTTTCTCAAGTCACAATCTCAATGACGATGCAATAATTCATATATGATTACAGTACAATAATAAGGTCCTTAATGATATTACGGTGATGGATTTCATATCTCTCTCATTGCTATCACATCGAAGGTCTCTAGTGATGTAGTCTCAATAGTGGAAGAGGAATCTAGAAGACAGAAGTAGAAGAGGACTTGTGTCTTGATCATGGAGTGGCTAATAGGTTAGGGATCTTGGTCTTGGTATTCGTCAATTTAAATATTTATAAGAATAATTTGTGTGAGTTTTCCTCTCAAAGAGAGAGATTTTTCCCTGGCTCATAGCTTACATGTTGTTTCTCTTGTCTATTTATGTTATTTCATTGGTTACTATTTGATGAAGAAGAACACTAAGAATCTAACATAAAGAGTATCCTAACCTAATCATGTAAACAGCATTCACAAGTAGTCACCAAAGAAGAGAAATCATCAAATACTAATGCCCTAGATTTCTGAACATGGTATCAAAGCTAAGGTGCTAAAGTCAAAGAAAAGGCATCTAATCAAAGAAACATTCAAGGATCGAGTTTTAAGAAAGTTATTAAAGCCAAAGATCAAGATCTACATTGAAGAATCAAACCCTATATCAAAGAAGCAATCTACAACAACAAAAGTTTTGGACCCTCTAGTCATCATCAAGTTATCTCCAATGCAAGGTAGCTCGAAGAACTTTAATGACGAAGATCACATCATCTTGAAGAAAGTCGAAAGCCTAGAAGTAAATCTGATTTGCGCTCATTCACTACCAAAGAAATCGAAGTATCTTGAAGGCTAGAAGGCATCATCTTCAAAAAAAGCAAGGATCCTTGTCCTTATCCTTTAAGAAGATCATACAAGGAAGCAACAAATCATCCTCATTAAAAGGAGCAACATTTTCTATTGAAGAAAGGTTTTTTCATTTGGAAGAAGCTCATCCAAGAGGGAGCACTAATACATCTTCTTCAACCATCATCAAAATGATCAAGATTTAGATTTCATATTCACTTGTCAATTAAGTACCTTTCATTCTTTAAATAAATTTGGTCAAATGACTTCATGTTTATAAGGAGATATATAAGCTGGTTGTGTCATTGAAATACCTTGCATTAAAAAGGATGATAGACATAGTCCTCGAAGAAAGAGAAGTCATTGAACACATAAATGAAAAATGTCTCCTCTAAATTTATGGAAAGGGATTCTTATGAAAGGTCCCCTCATATATAAATATTGGATAAATCAAAGAGATATGATAAGCTCGTAAGAACATTCTCCGAAGATGCAGGTCACATGACTTAGATCTGATCTACACAAAATTGAAGGTATGAAAGAATGAAGAGATATCTTCATAAGATCTCATTTACGAGACCTGGGAGAGGTGATAAGAAGATAATCACCATTAATCTAAAATGCACTAACTAATGATCAAGGTAAAAAATTTCCATGGGGATTAGAAAGTTACCTCATTCGACAAACTTGTGATGTCTATGCAAGATATAAGAAGACAAGTTGAGGGAAAAGGTGTTGAAGGTTAAGGAATCAAACATTTGCTGGAAGGAAAGGAAGTTTGGAAAATTTTGGTCCTTAGGAAATAAAGAAGAGCGTAGCTGAGTTTCAATGTTATGGAAGCAAAGACTAAGGACTTTATAGGAAATATTTTCCTAACGGGACAATATCAAAAGAAAGAAAAGAAGCCCATATCACTGAAGAAGTGGAGGAAGTTGAAAATAAGAAGTCCAAGAAAAGAGGAAGTAAGAGATATCTAGGTCTGAGATAGTCTCCCTCTCAAAGGGACTTGACATAGCTTCTAAATACTATGTTATAGGAAATGGCTATAATAAATAATAATATGCACGGTGGCATCATGGAAGCATTAGAAACAAGAGCTTATGACATCATCATAAGAAACATGAAGGATGTTTGATAGTCAACTTTGAAGGATATTTCTCTTGGTGATGTCATTGAAAGATCATCGAAAGAAGTCATCCAGGACAAGTCTCATCATACATCAATTAAAAGGGAAACATCTGTTGAATAAGGATATGCGAGATGGAATCCTCATTGGAGGATTCACCGATCTAGAGTGGAAGCAAGTGTTTCATCGTTAACTCCAATTTGTGGAGTTTGGTATGATGACTTGAGAAATGAAGTAGATCAAGGGGTTGAAGATCTTTTCAATCAAGGAATAATCTAAAAGAAGTATAGATGTCTGAAAGGTAAATGAGGTATGTATGCCTATATTTAATATTATAATATCATGTTGTATCGGTGCGGGTAACATGGATCATTACTTCTATCTTGAGAAGCATGATCAAGGTAAAAGGATCTCCTCCTCTAAAAGGATGCAGGAAGGTGTAAGTCACACTAGATGAAATACACATAATATGTTCTTATATGAATCGTGAGGAAGATGACTATGATCAAGGAACTCTGATTGGAATCTCCTATGAATGTAGTGTGTAAGAAAATATAGGAAGGGATCATGATAATATGCAACGATGGTAGAAGGCATTCAACATCCAAAGTCCAAGAATATGTGACTAGAATATCTTCCAGAAAGATGTGAAGACTCTGATGGAATCTGGAAAAAGATAAATACCCTTGACAAATAATATTGGTGGGAGATGTGTTAATCTGCATGTAGGATGCTGATACTTACCGGAAGATGTCATGGTGAAAGATCATCACAAAGATAATTTTTATTTGAAGTGCTCATTGATTATTTTTTAAATAACATCTGGTTGGGCTTATGTAGGACTATCAAAGGGAATATCTGTGAATGAATTCCAATAAGACCATATAGAATAATGTAATCTACTTCTGAAAAATATGGAATGAAAGCAGAATGACATTGTTATCTCCATCTCGCCAAAATGTTGCTTCTGAGGATAGAGTTGATATGTAAGACCTATAAGGTGTTGAAAGAAACCTATTTCCCAATGCTTAATCTCAAAATAATATATATTGGGTCCAGAGGAAGGGAGGATTTGCAATGAAATTAACGGATTTTAAACTATTTGGGCTAAGGTTCCAAAGGTTTGATTCATGCTTATAAACTGCGCGTCTTAGAGCTCGGATCACCCTCCATCCAAATCCATTGAAACATAGCATCGATTATGGCAGCATACATGTAATAGGGTTAACAAAGGAGCATACCCCTAACATTGAAACGTCAGTGCTCATCCAACGACGGCAATCCATTCTGTCACCTAACGAAGAATGCATCTGATGCACAATGTAGCCCACTATAACGAAGTGGGGACCACCCAAAGGTATCGGGTAATAGGTAAAAGGTAATTGGTAAGGTTATGGATAACTCGTCCTTCTGCCTGAGCCCATCCTCCGTCACCCTGAACAAATCCCCGATCGTCATGTGTCCCCCCATGCTTGAGTTCGTCCTCTGCCACCTAGGTAATTATCCCTATCTTTTGCACAAATCCCATAAACCCTAAAACTACTGCCCGACAACAATCTTTCAGTCTCAATCAAAGAACCTCCCTCCTGGACAACAACGTAGGATTCACCTCTATGCACACTCCCAAAGGTCAAGGAAACCTTCCAAAATCGTTTTTAGTCCTCCTTGAGGGCTCTAGATAACCTGACACCCCGACCTCATTGTTTGTTGCTTTTGTTTTATTCAAAGGGTTGAAGCACGTAACACCTGTAAGTCCAACACATGTGAGGTCAAAAGCATCAGTGTTGAGCCTTTAACAAACACTGAGACCCAAATAGGCAACCTTGTTTGTCCCTTCCCACTTGCGAACCTCCAATATGAAATGTTTGCCGACCATGTAAGGAATGAGGACCCTTTTAGGATTGTGAATTCTGGACTATATTACCAAATTTCTCCTCCAATTCATCACCTCCCTGAGTTTGTAACTTGGCTAGCCAACTCTTATCAAAAGGATAAGAACCACTTCGTTTCTACTTCAGGGGTTGTAATCCACAAGATAAATCCTCTCTTAATCCAAAGAGAATTGAATTTCCTTGAATCCTTCGCTATGCATATGTTCACTAATGCTGCCCTAGTGGGCCATCTCATAGCACTCCCAATAGGAGAGCAACAATCATTCTTGGGGAAAATCCTCGCTTCAAAGGTCAAAACCCTACCCTCGGATATCTGATTTCCATTGACACTCTTTCGGGCATTGGTTCAGCCTGTTTTAGCCGCAATTGCTTGTCTAATGGGTGAAGACACCACCCTGAAATAAACAGGGCCGCTTTGGGATGTTTACATAAAATGAAGCAATATGGGTGTCAACTTAATATCCCAGGATATCTTTCAACTACCATTTGCTTCCAATTGAACTATTTCAAAGTCTCCTCTTATTTTCGCTACTACTCATTGTTGTTCTACTTGTTCCTATATGCTCACATCGAAGAGTTTCAATGCCTTCACCTAGATGTGTTTTCCCCTAATAAAGAGCGAAATTTAGTCTTTGACTGGAATATCTCAGTGAGAAAGAGACTTGGTTTGGGTGGGTACTCTCATTTCATTTCGTCTTTCATGACCATTTCTTACCAAATCATCCATGGGGTCCCACCTCCCAGAATCTTCCCAGAGAAAAAGGAGCTCCTCCAACTCAACGAGGAAGTTTTTAATGGAGACTGGTACCTCTATGAGGATCACACAAAAATTTGGGCTTACGGATTTGAACTCCCTACAAATCATCTGCCAGTATTTATCCCTATGAGGATTTTTGCCCTTGAGTTCATCAGACAATTCCTTACTGTAGACCTACTCCACTTTGTACCGACAAAGAAAGGTTACATTTTTAAAATGAGACATCCAGTAGGCCATTTTGTGATAAGTACCACACATGCCTTCAAAATATTTGAGGTGCTGCTCAAAGCCATGGAGTTTTCAAAAGGAAAAATTTGGCATTACGATCCTTGAGGCATCCTTGCTCGAAGAAGGGAAAAGATTAAAGCCTCAACTTATGTACATGATCCTAAGCCTGAGGTTGAGTGGAAAGATAACTTTGATTCCTGGCCTCTTCATATAGAGATGGAGACCGAATCCCCAGTCAGCACAAAAAAATCACGAAAGAGGATTTATGAAACTTCAAGGGCAATTGACATGAAAGAGGGACATGTTCATAAGAGGGCAAGAAGTCAAGGGCTTGAACAGGAACAAGAAGAAGAGGAGGAAGAACAATGTATTCAGCTAGAAACACAAGTGTCTGATATCCCATGTTTCCGTATCAGTCTGGAAATACCACTAGTTGCTTCATCTACATCCTCAACCAAAGTAGTAGGCCCAAAATCAGAAGATAGCCTCTATGCTGCAAGAACAAGTTGGTCGCAAGGGAAGGCCATGCAAGTGAGAAACAGGAAAGAAAAAGAGAATTTGCACCAAGAAATGGCCTCCAACATAACTCCTTGCCACACTAGGGTACTAGATGCAATGGAATTAGAGAAAGAGGAGATAAAGATAAGATTGCAACATCCTTCAATCCAAACCCTGCCTTCTGGCTCTCAGTTCTAGGATTTGGATGTATCTTTGGATTTAACTAGTGTCCCCTTGGAAGATAAAGTCAATTTACACAGGAAAGTGGGAGATATTTTGTATAACGACATCAACAAGGACCAGATGACCATCTACTAGGCTCAAACTTATATAGAAAAGATCTATGAAAAGGTAAAGATAGATAAGATCAAGTCTCAGACGATTTTTAAACAAAAGGAAGTATATAAAGAGTTGATCATGAAGATGGGGGTGGATCCTGAGGATAAGGTAGCAGTAGAAGTTGTCTTACAGGCCACTCAGAAAGAGAACCAGGAGTTAAGATGACAATTGAAGATGCCTAGAGGCAAGCACATTCAAAATCCTGAGTTGATTCAGAGCAAAAAGGAGAAGGAGGCCCTAATATACGAGTTGACCGAGAGTAAGAACAAAGTTACTACCTTGGAGTTGACAGTGATTGATTTAAAAAATAGAATCGATTCTCATGTCTGCATGATAGTAGTGCCTAAAAACCCTCAAAACCCCACTGATCGTCTCACTCGGGCATTGACCAAGCTAAGACTATTTGAAGGGGAGTTATTGAAGGCTTAGAGAGAGTTAGATGTTGCCAGAGCTCAAGTAGCTTAGAAAGAGAAGATTATCCAAGCTTCGATTGGAAATACAGATAAGCTCACTAGAGGTCTACAGTGTGCCACTCAAGAAAACAAGGAACTAAGGACCCAACTCAAAGGAAACATGGCTCTCATTGAGACTAGGTAGTTGATCTGGGACAAGATCATTTGCGAGATCAACCAAAGCTAGAAATGGATAGCCTTGATACAGGACAAAAAGAAGCTCAATGCAGAATGTGCCCCTTCTCTCCTAAATGGAAAAAAAATAAGCATTACCAACTCTCATTATGCTAATAAATACATTCATTTCCTAATTGAGAGGTCAATTAAGGAGCTAAGGCGACTAGATATAGCTGATAGAATGGATGCGGTGGCAGATATTTCAAAATTAATTTCAAAATAAGAAGCCATAGCTAGAGCAGAACAAAGTCGTACAAGGCTACAAAAAGAGGTGGAAGATTTCGATGACAAGTTCAACAAGCTTCCTGAAGCTGGGTTACCTAATTTGTGGGGGCCAAATGGAGAGTTTTTCACACAAGAGATATATAACCAGAAAATGATCGAGATCAAAAGTAAGATTGGAGCAGCCCCCGAGAAAACGTCGGTCCTCAAAGGAAAAACCATAATGAATTTCCTTGAGAAATAATTTCATCTTCTTGAGCTGGTTAAAAGTACCTTTCAGTGAAAATTTGACTATTCAGGGGTGATCCATCTCAGGCTCCATTATAGATAGTTCAGCTCTATCCCTCTGCCTCCTCCAGCCATGTGGAAATGATGCGAACAATTTTCCAACACTCCACTACTTCAGATGGTTCATCCTCGGGTTCCAGCTACTTCTCACCAAGCATCAACATCATCTTGTCGTTCCTGAAAGATTACTCTTATTGTGCCAGCTATGGCCTTTTTATTTCACTTTTCAGTTATTTTTACTCTATGATTTACTATGTTTTGCACAAGACATTTTATTATGATTAGAATCACTGTGCGCTCACTCATGCTATAATTTTGATATGCGATTTTTGCAATGATGGAAAAAAGAAAAAAAGAATATTTCTTTAATGGCCTATGTTTAAAGGTCCTCTATATATATGATCTCCACAAATTAAGACAGGTTCATGATTTTAGAAAGGAAAATCTATGTTATTTTTGGGAATGCCTTTTCTTCTTTGAAGGATGTATTACTCAAATTATTAATGAAAAATGGATGGTGATTCCTTCATTCGAGGATTACAGTATGTCTTCTCTCTATTGTAATTTCATAATGTTCATGTTCCTCTCAGATTCCACATTATGAAGCTACCAAATATGTTTCCTTCTTTCTTACAGATTCATTTGAGTTAAGATGTTGGCACAAATGCCTGCATAAGTCTTTGCAAACTAAACCTTTAATTGTGCTCATTGATCCTTTGCATCCATTCCTTTTTGTTGGGATGGGGTCCCCTGGGTCAGTTTTGGGGTTAAGATAACCCAAGTTTGATGTATTTTTTGTAAGTAATGTAAAGTCTCCATGATTTTTGGATGCAGAGTGCATGGTTGGTTAAGATTCAAGGGGGTTTTAGCCACTTTATTATGTAAAAGTTGAGTCAGTTTTGAGATCCACCCTGTAAAAAGCTATAAGTAGGTGTGTCTTAGCGAGTCTAAGGAAAATATAGAAGATAATGGAGAATGTAATGGGTCGATAGAAGAGAAGTGTTAGTGCAGAGAAGTGGGTTAGATAGGAGAGGAAGGCTCTGCAACTAAGTGCACAGAGGTGTAGGTAGGGTCCATAGCTAAGTGCGCGGACCCCTACAGTTGAGTGCATAGGGTAGTTTTGAGTTTGTAAACCTGCACTAAAGATCAATAAAGAAGATTATTGAAGAATTCTTGTGTATATACGTTTATCTCTATTTGTTTATGCTTGTGATATATGCTGCTAATGAATAATGTATTTATGAAATATTGATTTAGTAATGCGTGACTTTATGGAATAATTCGTAATAATTGTAAGCAATGCATGTTTAGTACTTTTATGAAGACTGTCATAAATTCTATTATGTTTATTAAATACTTAAGTAGATTTGCACGATCTCTGATCTAGGGTTGTTTTCTGGTGTGTGTAAGTGGATGAATAGACTATTAAGGGTCCGCAAAGACCAATCATAGACCTTCGTGAAGGTCTAAAGGCTGTTGGGATAGAGTTGCAGTACCGAGCCCTAAGGGCTTATAGATCTGCGCGAAGGCAGATCTAGGGTGCTAAAATACATCACACTAATCTCTGGATGCAAAAACTTGGTTCCAACATCCCCCCATACTGCTTCAGGTGAGACTGCAGCCTGCACTATGCGGGTTGTTGCCGAAAGGGCCAGTAGTGTAGGGTTTTGTTGGTTGGTGCAACTAACTCTGAACCTGGGTCAGGACCCCCTAAGCCAACAAATGTTTCCATTACTGGGACCGTGATATATTTGAAGGAGATGCGTGATGTCACAACACTGGAACCTGACGAAGAAAGAAGTTGAAAAGTGTTTGGATAGAAAGATTCATGAATTCACGGCACAAGAAAATAGGAATCTGTGCCTATCAAAGGAACATTGGTTGGATAGATATTTGTATATGGAAATACACAAAATTTTCTTCTACACCTTCCCGATTGAATTATACGAGTGGTTAGCTAAGTTGGCAGATGACCAAGGGAGGTGGAAACTTGATGATCCAATAGTGTGGACTCCGAAGCTAGTGCGACAATTGGAAGCTTTTGAAGATAAGATCGCGTGAGTTGTTAATCACTGGCTCGATCAAATTATAGGAGAATTTGTTACAGAATTATCAATTGATACCTCAATCAGCTAAAGCAAGGAGGAGTGAAGGTTTTTCAAAGGAATTTGAGGTAACTGTCTAAGATATTTGAATACCTTCATTAAAATGTTGTTGTGTGAAAAAAGGGTTATGCCATTGCCTTGATGTTCAAAGCTACGTGAAGTCGAAAACTCTTCAAAGATCGAGAGAGATCAAGTCCTGAATATAGCCCATTGATTGGACCTCCTTCGAGCGACGATGACGGAGCGGTGCAGGCCTCACCACAGAGTGTTGTTTAGCTGATAAGACATGGTTTTCTATGGACACATCATCCTTCCACTCCACCCCCACCTCCACCTCCACTGCATACACCTTCACCCACACCTCCACCACCGCCACCGCTATTCAACATGTTGAACACAATGAAGCTGCTGATTTTCAAGGGCATAGGGAGTGAAGACACAAATCAGTTCTGGTTTGTTGTGAATTTTGCGTGGACATCACAACAGATTACTAATGACAATATAAAGAAGGCACAGTTGCTTGTCGCTTTACAAGATCGTGTGCTCACTTGGTATATTAAGTATTGTTCTGATAATCCTTTGGCTTCGCTAGCAAATACTAAGGCTACTTTAAACAAAGAGTTGAGTAAGCCTATGTCTGACTCATAGTCGGTAGTTAGATTTAAGGAAATCACGATGAGGGTTGAAGAGACACCTTGGGAGTTAGATCAAGGGTTGAAGTGTGTAATTCAAGAAGCTAATATGCAGCTCACAGATGGACAACATCGCGAATCATTTATAGCTTCGCTTATGCCTCGCTTGAGAATTTCTTTGGCACAACAGAAGATAAGAACATAAGAAGAAGCTTTGGAAATTGTGATGAGGTTGCATGCGACACCTATGCAAGATGTGCCCTTGGGTGCACAACAAAATCACTCTTAGTTACAGAGCCTATGCTTAGAATTGCAGAGCTTGAAGAAAGACAAGGAGGCTAAGCCAAAGGTGTGCGTGGAAGTCTGGTGTCTGAAGTGTAAGAGCCAGGGGCACGATAAAGACCACTGTCCCGTATTTTTGAACTATATCACAGGAGGGGGACCAATTTCCTTGAGGCCAGAAGTTCCAACAGGACCGAGTGTCGGGGTTGTGCTATGGTGCGCTATTTGTTAGGTTGCTGGAAAACATGCAACATATAATTTTTATTTTCTTCAAAAGTTTGTTAAGACACCACAGAAGTTGTTATGTGACTTTTGGAAATATATGGGCCGTGATGAGCGCCACTATCATAGCTATGAATTGATGATGGAAAGAACACCTATGTACTAGATGCAAGAAGAAACTCGACCTCCAGATTAGGGCATAGGAGGAGCGCGTGGAGGTTATCAAGGAAGAGGATGGGGCAGCAGAGGAGGATGACCTAGTAGAGGTCGCGGACATGTTATTTGCTATAACTGTGGAATGGCGGGGCACTACATGCGAGAGTTTCAGAATTAGACATGCTCATCATGTCAATACTGCAACTAGTTTGACCAAACTATAGAAGAATGCACGGTGCTGATAGCTAAGATGCAGGAGAAAAAGTCGCAGCCTCAACAGCCGATGTAGAACTTACAATTAATGAGAGCTGAGCTCCATGAGGAAGATTAGATAATGAATATAGTGCTAAGAAGCGGGATAACAACTAGTGATGATAAGGGAAAACAACTTGAAGAGGACGAATGGGTCTGCAAGGCCCCAGAAAAGGAGGTTGGTTTTGATCTAGAGCGTGCGAAAGAAGCATTTATGAAGGCCAAGAAAAGCTTCACTGAGGCATCGACCTCAAGAAGTCAAGACTAGATGCAAGACACCAGCGTTCCTACAAAGGTTGATCCCTCTATCCTTACCACTTTCTTGGATACCTGCATGAAACTGTTGCGCGATAGAAAAGCTGTGAAAGGCCTACAGGAGTTAATAAAAAAATGCGATGGAAAAACAACCCCTGATGGACACCTCGTAGTTAGAAAAATTGGCAAACATAAGGCTAGAACAAGGTGTGAGATGACGCTCACTGCGCAGATAGGAGATTATGAGATGGACCAGGTAATCTTGGATCTGGGGTCTGATGCAAACCTTTTTCCAAAACAAACATGGGCAAGAATGGGGAGACTTGTGCTACAATGGTCTCTGATTCATCTTAGGATGGTGGACCAACAGAATATCATCCCTATGGGAAGATTGTATGGGATAATAGTGGATATAGAAGGTGCGAGCGTGATGGCTAACTTTGAAGTGATAAAGATCATTGATCACAGTAATCCATACCCATCGCTCCTAGGAATTGATTGGGCCATTGACATGAATGGAGTCATCAATTTGAAGAAGAGTATAGTGTCATTTGAGAGAAAATCACTTTGGGTTGTAGTGTCGTTGGACCCTCCAGAAGGGTCGCGCTACACTGAACCAATCCGCAACTATGAAGAAAGTCAAGATGAACTGGATCAGATCTAAAAATAACAATGTGAGACTAGGACTAGATTAGCCCAATGGCAGATGGAAGGATTGCATGGGACCAGGAGAGTTCTTGCACCTCTGATTCAGATGAAGAGTTGGAGCACTGGCAGAATCATTTGCATGAAGTATCTACACTACGCTGCAACATGATGACCAAATCGTTGCGTTTTGTTTCATCAAAGGTAAGGAAATTACCTTATTATGATGGTTTAATTGATGTGGATAATTTTTTGGATGCGTTTGAGTGTGAAGTCCCTGAGCAGCATGCTTCCAAGCGTTAGATTTGGCATTGCGTGCTACGCCTGCACGATGGTGGGGTATACACAAGGATAGCTTTGATGGATGGAGGGATTACAGAAGAATGATTTGATTGCGGTTTGGGCATCCTAACATTTGATTGGCCGAGAAATATGATGGGAGAGATGATCTGCGCGATCACTTAACAAAGTGGACTAAAGCTTATGGAACGGAGTCACAGCTAGAATGGGTACACTTATTTTTCCATAATTTAGACACAATCTCCATGAACTGGTATTTGGAGACGAAGCTCTACCATGGCACCGCGAAGTGGGACATGTTAAGAGAAGGGTTCTTATTTACCTTCAGTTTTGAGATGGTTTCGAGAGAATTGATGAAGCTCTGCAGGAGATTAAGGAATTCATCTTCAGAACAACACAAGAACCTCTGGAATGGGTCCAACCAGACTGGAGCACCCAGCTGTGCCATGCGCTGGAATGTTATACTATGACCACTGAAGAGGAGGATGATGATTGAAGAAATATTAATATTCCAGAGGTAGAGGGGCATCGCGAAGTCAAGGGCCTGCAAATAGACAACCCAGACATCACTGCATCATTGAAAACCAAGCAAGTAAACATTGGGACTGAAGCAGAACTGAATTTTGCGAACATTAGAGATTACTAGGATGACAACACTGTGGATAAGGTTACTGAGTTAATTTGCGAATATCAAGACATGTTCCCTACCAAGTTTTCAGACTTGAAATGCATAATAGGTGACTTATGTGTTATGAATATTACTCTGAAGCCAGAAGCGAAGCCTATTAAGTAGAGGTTGTATCGCCTTAATCCCAAATATAAGGAAAAGGTTCATCAAGAGTTGGATAAGATGATGGAGGCGGGCAGCATAGAACCTGTGAAGGAATCTGATTGGGTAAGCCTGATGGTGGTTCAGGAAAAGAAACAGAATGGTGAAATAAGGATTTGCGTAGATCTAAGGAAGCTTAATGATGCATGTGTCCATGACCCATTCCTAACACCATTTATAGATGAAGTATTAGACAATGTTGGCGAGCAAGAGGCCTACTCGTTCACTGATAGATTTTCTGGGTACCATCAGATTAAGATTGCGCCAAATGATAGGATCAAAACAACCTTCGTGATGGAATGGGCTTGTTTCCAGTATATTGTGATGCTATTCGGACACAAGAATGCACTTGAGATATTCTCTTGCATAGTTATAGCAACATTTAAGGAATTCATTCATAAGTTTTTCGAAGTATACTTTGATGACTGGAGAATGTTTGGGTTAGTGAAGCGCCATGTAGCAAGTCTGTGCTTAATGTTGGATACGTGTCGTAGGTACCAGATCATGCTAAATCTGAAGAAGTGCTTATTCTATGTCCCCTTTGGGATTTTTCTCGATCATGTGGTATGCAAACAAAGATTCATGGTGGGCCCTGCAAAATATTGTGGTGATAGTAAATTTGGAGGCCCCAAGGAGTGTTAAGTACCTACGCGTGACACTGGGACATACAGGATATTACAGGAAGTTCATCAAGGCTTATGCTCAGATTACCGCGCCCATGGAGAAACTGCTAAAGAAGGATGCCTCAGTTTGTTGGGATGAATAATCTCAGTGCAGTTTGGATGTATTGAAAGAGAAGATGGTCACCGCACTGATCTTGGTCTTCCCTGATTGGAAGAAGGAATTCTATGTATATGTCGATGCTTCTTGAATTGCATTGGGTGCAATGCTAACACAGGTCTGTGAAGGAGAGATGGACCATCCTATAGCCTTTATGAGTAGGAAATTATCGAAGGTTGAGAAGAATTACTCAACGATGGAGCGCGAAGGGTTGGCTATGGTGTACATGCTTCAAAAGTTCAGGCACTATCTATTGGGCGGACACTTAAAAATGTACACAAATCATTCTGCCTTGAAATACCTGGTCAATAAGCCTGTGTTGGGGGGGAAGATCTGCAGATGGCTACTACTATTTCAGGAGTATGACTTTGAGGTAATTGTGAAGCCAAGGAGGTTAAATGCAGGACCTAATCATATGTCACGGATCGAAACCAGAGAGGAGCCTACTAATTTGGAGGAAGGATTGCCAAATGCACAGCTCTTCGCAGTGCACATATCAGATAATCATTTTGCAGATATTATCCACTTTTTTACTATGGGGATGGCACCAGAAGGATATACAAGTTAGCAAAAGAAGGAACTAATAGTGCACGCAGTAGACTTCTCAGTGATTGCAGGACACCTGTATAAGATGGGTGTTGATGAAATGTTGTGAAGATATGTGCCTTTTTTTGAGAGACATAGAATTCTTGCTAAAGCTCATGAAGGGGCTTCGGGAGGACATTATGTAGGAAAGGCGACTGCGCAAAAGAGTTTACGCACAGGCTTATGGTGGCCTATGTTGGACAAAGATTCCAAATCATATTATAGGGCATGTGATGCATGTTAAAGAACTGGTAGATCATCACGGAGGGACAAGTTGCCACTAAATCCCCAAGTATCCTTGCAGCCATCTGAAAAATGGGCGAGTGATTTCGTTGGGCCAATTCAGCCCCCAAGGAAGAAAACTGGTGCACGTTATATCATCACCGTGAAAAAATATCTAACCAGATGGGCAGAGGCACAGCTGGTTAAGGATTGTACAGGGTCTACATCAATGAAGTTTTTGTTTGAGTACATCTTAACCAGATTTGGCTGCCCCAAGGTGTTCATGAGTGCTTGAGGTACGCACTTCCTAAACAAGACGATCAATGCGCTAACGGAATAATTCTAAGTCTACCATCATAAGAGCACTTTGTATCATCCATGGGATAATGGAACAATTGAGGCCTTTAATAAGCTTTTGGAGAACGTGCTGACGAAGATCTGCAACATGCAGCAGAATGATTGGGATGTGTGCATACCTGCAGTACTATGGGCTTACAAGAGTGCTTGTAAAAAGCTGATAGGTCAGACACCTTTTAGATTGGTATATGGCGTAGAAGTTGTAATGCCGATGGAATATATTATGCCTAGTCTATGCATAGCGACACTGACGAATATGGTAGATTGCGAGGCCTTGGAGGAACGGCTCACGCAACTGATGGAGCTTGAAGAGTACCAATTCTTGGTTGGATTCCATCAACAAGTATAGAAGGAACAATGAAAAAGAATGGCACAATCGACACATCAAGCTTCGCACATTCAAAGAAAACGATCTGGTATTGTTATATGATAGTAAGTTGACTAAATTTCAAGGTAAATTTCATATGCATTGGCTGGGGCCATATATTATTAAAGAAATTATAGATGAAGGTGCAGTTTAGCTCACGAAGCTGAATGGAGAACCTTTTTTGGGAAGAGTGAATGAGAGCCAATTGAAGCTGTATATGGGGGATCTAACGAAATGACTATATGGTGACAGGACAGTCTTTGTGCTCTAGGCAGTTGCAATGGAGTGCGAGACTATAAACTACAATGCCAGGGTAGGAGAACTACACAACAGGCAGGCTACGCGGAAAACGATGAAGATACAGCCGATGAAGCTGCATGCAGGGAGCTGTGCTATGGAGGGAGTTGCCACAAAACACAGTAGAAAAGTGACCATTGAAGTCATTTTTCATGATTTGACAATGAAAAGACGGTTAAGAGGAGTGGGCTAGAGGAATTTAAGGCAAAAATCATTGAAGATCTGTTGCCAAAACAACATTAATTATCAAAATTTGGGGGAAACGATTGGATTCAATTTCAAAACCCCCTATAAATTGTTGGGTTGTGTTATATTCTTTCCATGAATAGCCCACGTAGTTAACCAGGGGGGTCACATGGAGTTTGAGGCATACCTGTAACCCCACTTTTGGTTTTGGAAGCTATGTTAGGTTGGGCAGACCCACCTATGGTTTTGTTCATGATTTTTGCACATGTTTTTTGGACGCGATGGTTTTCGGTCCATGGTTTTCGACGCGATGGTTTTCGGTCCATGGTATTGGATGCTTCGACATGTATAATTGCAAGGAACATAATGAAAAATCAAGCTGGTAGTCCCAGTTTTAGGATCCAAGGGAAAATCTCTGTGTATATGTGCTTTATGTGTTATGCTCTCGCATTGTTTATTTTATGTGTTTTAGAATTCGTATGTAGGTAATTTCTGTACGGGGTTAAAACCTACATTTGGTATCAAAGTTGTTTTTGCTTCAAGGGGATGCCTTTGTTGTTGAGGGGTTTCGCTCGAGCCTGTGGTAGACCCTATTCAGTGGGAGATCTACGAGATCGATTCCGATGGTGAAAGAAGATGGCAAGCAGTGGAAAGATAGAGATCGAGAAATTTAATGGTCAAAGTTTTGAGTTGTGGAAACTCAAGATGGAGGATCTGTTGGTGGATAAAGATTAGTGGATCATGGTAGATCCAGGTACTAAACCAACGGGAGTGTCCGATGAAGAATGGAAGAAGTTGGATCGGAAGGCAAAGAGCACAATACGATTGTGTGTCTCAGATTCAGTATTGTTGAATGTATCAGGGGAAGCTACGACGAAGGCTTTGTGGAACAAGTTAGGGACTTTTTACCAATCTAAGTCTTTGGTGAATAAACTGTTCCAGCAAAAAAAGTTGTATAACCTAAGGATCAAAGATGGAGACTTGGTGACAGAGCATCTGAATGCATTTAATACTGTGGTAAATCAGTTAGCATCTGTTGATATTAAAATTTCAAATGAAGATAAGTGCATCAGTTTTTTGTGCTCTCTACTAGATTCGTGGGATAGTCTGGTTATTGCAATAGGTAGCAATGAAACTGCCTTGTAGTTTGATGAAATAGTCTCAACCTTGCTGACGGAGGAGATGAGACGGAAAAATATGGAGAGCCAGAATGGTGATGCCTTGTCTGTACGAGGACGATCCTAGAATAGAAACAAAAATAAGTCGTCAAGTGGGAGATATAAATCTAGAGGAAGATCTAAATCTCCAGGAAAACCTATAAAGGTGGTGTGCTGGAAATGCGGAAAGGAAGGCCACTTCAAAAGGGACTGTAAATCTCAAGCTCCTGACAAAGGAAAGGGATCTGATGACGCTCCTTCTACAGAGGCGAAAATCACCTCAGATGAAGGTGGGGATGTGTACTTGGCTTCTTCAAGTACACATTTAGATCATGAGGCATGGTTGATTGACTCAGGTGCATCCTTTCACTTCACTCCCCATAGAGAGTGGTTCTGTGAGTATGAGAAATATGACGGTGGTGATGACTTCTTGGGGGATAATAGGAAGGCTAAAATCATTGGTCACGGAAAGGTAAAGTTGAAGTTGCAAGGTGGAAGAGTTAGAACACTTTTAGGTGTTCTACATATTCCTGCATTGGCCATAAATCTAATTTTTGTAAGCAAGCTGGATGATGCAGGTGTAAAAACAGTGTTCAAGAAGGATACCTGCAAGATGGTTCGGGGAGCACTGGTATTGATGCGAGGAGTTTGGATTGGAACTATGTACAAGCTACAAGGTAGCACAGTTGTTGATGGGTACAACAGTTCTGTGGTTCCTAAAAGTGGAGCAGAAAATCTAGTGGTCTCTGGAGAGAAGACCATGTTGTGGCATCAAAGGCTTGGACGTACTGGAGAGAAAGGCCTACGAATACTTCAGGGTAAAGGTATGGTACAAGGTATGAGTAATAGCTCTCTGGATTTTGATTTCTGTGAAAATTGTGTATATGGGAAGTAGAATCGGGTGAGTTTCCCCTCTGGTGGTAAGAGGGCGAAACAGATATTAGAGCTTGTGCACAGTGATGTGTTTGGACCTGTGAAGGTTCCATCACTGGGTAAGTCTATGTACTATGTATCATTTATAGATGACTTCTCAAGGAATACATGGATATATTTCCTTAAGAAGAAATATGAAGTCTTTGATAGGTTTAAAGAATTTAAGGCTCTCGTGGAAAATTAGACAGAGAAGAAGAGAAAGGTGCTGAGAATAGATATTGGTGGAGAGTTTCGTAGCAAGGAATTTGAAGTATTCTGTAAGAAGTGTGGTATAGCATGGCAGAAGACTACTCCATATACACCTCAACAAAATGGAGTTGCAGAAAGAATGAACAAGACATTGATGGAAAGGGCAAGAAGCATGCTCAGTGGTGCTGGGTTAGGACAGGAATTCTGGGCAGAGGCGGTGGATATTGCATGTTACCTGACCAATAGGTCACCTTCATCAGCATTGGAGGATAAGACTCCACAAGAGGTATGGACTGGTAAGACACCCTCTCTTTCACATCTGAGGGTATTTGGATGTGATGCATATGTACATGTTCCAAAGGAGAAAATAACCAAGTTGGATAGTAAATCTAAAAAGTGCATCATTATTGGGTATAAGGATGGTTTAAAGGGCTATAAGCTTTGGACCAAGTAATAAGGAAGGTTGTGTACAGCTGAGATGTGGTGTTCAGAGAGGTGAAAGATATTATTAAACATGAAGTCCAGCCAAAGGAACCTGAGAAGATAGAGTTTGTGCTAAAGGAGGAAGAATCAGACTCTACAGTAGAGGAGGAATCAGAAGATGAAGAGCCAAAAACTCCGGCTGTGAAAAGATCAGTTCGAGAAAGAAGGTAGCCAAAAAGGTATAGTCCATCTACTTTCTATTCAAATTTTTCTTTGTCTATTACTGATGATGATCCCAGAACTGTGAAGGAAGCAGTGGATTCAGAGGATGGAAAACTCTAGAAAGAGGCCATGGTTGATGAAATGGCATCTTTGCACAAAAATGAGGTTTGGGATCTGGTGGACTTGCCGGTTGGAAGGAAACCCATTGGTAGCAAATGGGTGTTCAAGAAGAAGACAAATGCAAAAGAAAAGGTGGAGAAATACAAAGCTCGGTTGGTAGCAAAAGGTTATTCCCAGGTGCTGGGAATTGATTTTGGTGATATTTTTTCTCATGTTGCCAAGGTAACTTCTATTAGATTACTTTTATCTTTTGTTGTTGCTTTTGATTTTGAGGTAGAATAGATGGATGTGAAGAAAACATTTCTTCACGGGGATCTGGAAGAGGAAATATACATGAAGCAACCTGAAGGCTTTGCAGTGAAGGGTAAGAAAGAACTGGTGTGCAAGTTAAAGAAGTCTCTGTATGGGTTAAAACAGTCACCAAGGATGTGGTATCAGAAATTTGATACATTTATACGAGGACTTAGCTTCACCAGAAGCAAAGCAGATCACTATGTGTATTTCAAATTAATTGGTGACCATGTTATTTATTTGGTCTTGTATGTGGTTGATATGTTGCTAGTTGGAAATGACAAGGAAATTATCCAGGATTTGAAGACCCAATTGTCCTCCAAATTCGACATGAAAGATCTTGGAGCTGCAAACTATATTTTGGGCATGGAAATTAAAAGAGATCGGGCAAAGAGGAAGCTTTGGTTAAACCAGAGGAAGTATGTCGAGATAATACTACTGAGGTTTAATATGCAAGATAGTAAACCGGTGAAGGTTCCTATTCCCATAGGTGTGAGGTTATCTGTTGAACAGTGTCCCAAGACACAAGAAGAGGAAGAGGACATGTCCTATGTTCCATATGCAAGTGTAGTCGGTAGACTGATGTATGCAATGGTCTGTACTAGACCAGACATTGCACATGCAGTGGGACTATTGAGCAGGTTTATGTCAAAACCAGGGAAGGAGCACTAGACAGCAATGAAACGGGTTTTCAGGTACTTGCGTGGCACTAGTGATTATGGTTTGTGCTAGCAAGGAAGACCAGAATTGGACAGAATGTTGGATATTCGTGGATTTGTTGATGCAGACTGGGCTAGAGATCTGGATCAGAGAAGATCTTCAAGTGGGTATGTGTTTAACCTATTTGGAGGTGCAGTCAGTTGGATGTGTAAGAAACAATATGTAGTGGCACTATCAACTATAGAAGTAGAATACATGGTAGCCACTCATGCAAGCAAGGAAGCAGTTTGGTTGCAGAGATTGTGTTCAAGTATGGGGTTAGTACAGGAAGCTATAAGGATAAACAGTGACAGCCAAAGTGCGATTTTCTCGGCAAAGAACCCTACATATCATTCAAAGACAAAGCAAATTGATGTTTAGTATCACTTTGTGAGGGATATGATAGAAGAAAAAAAGATGTTGCTGGTAAATGTGGACACTTTGAAGAATACTGCAGATGCATTGACAAAATCTGTGAGCTCTGAGCAGTTCTCTTAGTGTAGAGAGAAAATGGGCGTTTCAGGGCTGGAAAAATGACTAAGCTCTCTTGTGGCCCCCTGTGGAAAGAAAACAACAAGTGGGAGAATGTTGGGTTATGTTATTTCCTTTCCACGACTAGCCCATGTAGTTAACCGGGGGGTTAGAGGGGGGTCACATGGGGTTTGAGGCGTACCCGTAACCCCACTTTATGGGGTCTGGGGCAGCGCCCCAGAAAATTTTGGCTTTGGAACCTATGTTAGGTTGGGTGTACCCACCTATGTTTTTGTGCATGATTTTTGCACATGTTTTTTGGACATGATGGTTTTCGGTCCATGGTTTTGGACGCGATGGTTTTCGGTCCATGGTATTGGATGCTTCGGCATGTATAAATATGCATTGTAACATTGAAAGGAACATAATGAAAAATGAAGCTGGTAGTCCCAGTTTTAGGATCCAGGGGAAAATCTCTGTGTATATGTGTTTTATGTGTTATGCTCTCGCATTGTTTATTTTATGTGTTTTAGAATTCGTATGTAGGTAATTTCTATATGGGGTTAAAACCTACATAAATTACACATGTCGGTCCAACAGAGAACATTTTGCACCCTTAGAGTTCTTGTTGAGATTTGTTGTTTGTCACCCATGAACCGATCGTACTGGGAGGATTTAGTTGTGAGCCCTCCATTTGCTAAGTTGTTGGAGTTGAACCAGAAATTCATTTTGAAGAAAATGCTTAGACTAAGCCTTGCAGAAACTGTAAGCACTAGTGGAGATGATGCCTCTAAGGGAGCCACACCAGAAGTGGTGAGTATGGAAGCTCTGGCTCCTGTGCCTACGGCGCCGAGGTCAGCTAGGCCGAAGCCTACCCCTACAAGAGAAACCCAGACAATTAAACCAAAGAAGGATAAGCAGAAAAATCCTGGTAGCAGTGCGTGAGTCTCCTCGGAAGCATTCTGCAGTGCAGAAGCAAAAGAAAGACAAGTAGCTCAAGAAGGTAGTTGGCCTGGAGGTGGAGGAAGGCCAGGGAATAGCAGACATAGATGCTGAGGGAGTGGAGCCCATCACAAAGTTGTCCGACTATATCCCTCCATGCAAGGGGAAGGTGAAGGTCACAAAGGACCTAGACTCAGACAAATTTTCCATTTCTACGCCCTTGCTGCCTGAGCAGGTTCCCTTTGAAGGTCTGCGGCTTGCGCAGATCCCACTACTGAAGATGGAAGATTGGGACCTCATAGATCATGCTAGGTTTCCTCACTTAGCAACAGATAACTATATGAAGCGTGTCTACTACATGGAGTCGGGTGTTACCATGTTAGAGACGGTGGAATGGATCCGTGGTGTGGAGAATTTAGGATTACTAAATCTATTGTGGGTGTCCCATTATCACCGTACCCATATCAACACAATTTGTGTGCGCCAAATTCTCACTCTAGTGCACGATGGGTGCTTATGGCTAGGAGGGATTATCCCCATCACTGACATGCTTATCCACAGAATCACGCATCTGCCATACGAGGGATTAAATTCAGCTAAGGAGTTTGGAAAAAGACATGAGAAAAGGATCTAGCAGAAAGAATGAAGAAGGAATTTGACCTCGTGAAGAAGGCGTGAGGATATTCAATCACCTCTGTAAATGACCCCGCAGCAAAAATTTCGACGCAGATCTTAGCAGGGAATGTAATGAGAAAGTGTCATGCGGGCGAAGTTCTGACACCTGTGGTTTCCCTATCTGCATAGTGCGTGAAGGGCGTGCAATTCAACTAGTCTAGGTACCTGTGCCTGGAATTCCTCGTGAATTTCCGCGAGGCCCAGGATGAGACCAAGCCGTTCCATTACACTTGGTTGTTGCTCTCTATTGTTTTGTTTGCATAGGAGTTGTCAAAGGATATCCAGTTTCCTCCATTGGAAGAAGGATTACCAGAGGTAGCAAAGTTCGCATCTCTGTGGGCTATAAAGGACCCCACGCGGATCACAGAAATAAAAATATTTTGGGTCCTGATGGAAGCAAGCCTCTACATGTTGTCCTCGACCTTGTACATGCAGTTGTCAGCCTGTGCAGCATTCAAGACTGACTTCCACCAAGTATATATTCAAGCATGGAATGATCCACTATAGAAATGGCATGAATTTCCATATTTGGTAATAGAGATAGACATGTAGGAGGTGATCACACAATTGCCAGCAAAGTGGCGCACCCCCTTAGACTTAGATGTTGGAACCAGTAAGGGCGCAGGAAGTTCAGCATCACAGAAAATAAAGGAAGCAGCCAAGCAAGCTGCACAAAACTTGGTTGTGCAGAGGAAGAAGGAAGCCACAAGGAAGGCTCGGATGGAGAAAGAGAACATTGCTAAGGAGAAGGTTAAAAAGGAGCAAAGCGAGTCAGAAAGAAGTGGAAAATCCCCTTCGCTAGAGACCGAGGAGGAAGAACAGTCTGAACAAGGCAGCAGAGGAGATGAGGGGTAGAGCACCTTGTTTCGTCTAAAGAAGTGCAGACAGGAGCAGTGGGAAGGTCCCCAGAAAAAGAAAAAATCATACAAGTCGCAAGGTCATCCCATGGTATTAACGAAGGGGGATCTCGATGCGATTGGAAAAAAAATATAGGACACTATGACGGAAGTGTTGCAGCAGTTTGAGAAGCAGTATATGCAGACATTGGGGAGTATCCAAAAGGATCTACGTGAGTTGCAGATCCAGGCCAACAAGATACAGGTGGGTGTTGGTCAAGCGAGCGCAACACAAGTGAGCCTGGCCCCAGGGACAAGTCAAGCAACAGAATTGGTAAGGACCCTAGATCTTCAAACTGTTGCATTACCAAAAGGGTCCCTACACGCAGAGTTAGCCGATGATTGCATCATCTTAAGCACACTTAAGAACATCGGGTTGAACATCGCAACACTCCCCAATGAGATTCTTCATGCATTGCATGCAGGGGTGATAGAGGAATTGAGAGTTCGGGAGCAGCATGCTCTCAATCTTATCAACAAATACAGGGCGAACACCCAGTAGATGTTCATTGAGAAGGCGTAGGCCTTTAAAGAAAAGGAGATGCTGCAAGCACAAAGTTCCTGACTGGAGTTTGTAGTCGTAGAGGCATGTAGAATAGTGCTTAAGCTTCACATTCCCGAGGACGCACAACCAGAAGTGAAGATCAGGAAGTAAGCCATTGGTGCGCAAGGCAAAGGCAGAGGTTGGTTGAGTTCAATTCAAACTCAACATGAAAATAACTAAGCTACAGTTAAAGTTGTAGCCCATGACTTCGCCTGAGGTCAGGGAGTAGCACGGAGCTGCCATAAAAGAAGGGATGGCCACCTTGGATGCCGCAGTCACTAACTGTTCGGCATTATTTGAGCAGGAAATGGAGTTGGTGACAACTCTGCAGGAAGACCCAAACCTGCAGATACTGAACACAAAGGTCAGGGAGCTACAGAAGCAGTATGATGAAGTCAAGGCAACAATGCACTCCATTTCCCTAGCACAATGCCTAGCCATGTTGTAGGAGGGGAAGCAGCTCTTCACGCAGGTAGAAGCAACACAGAAGAAGGGGGCCTTTCTTAAAGCCAGGATGGAGCCTTGGTTAGATGAAGCTTACCAAGTCATGACCAACATTCAGGAGAATCTAAAAGGCTTGCAGCAATCAATGAAGTTCGCCGAAGAAGGACCAACTACAGAGAAGCTAGTTGAGGAGGTCAAGAAGGTAGCTACGCAAAGCGCTGCCAAGGCTACAGTACTTCAAGTGGAGCTGAGGGATCTTAACCACAAGATTGCAGCACCAGCTGAGTGACTTGAGGGCGAGTCACGATCTTTGTGTTGGGGGCCTGTTGGGATGGGGTCCCCTGGTTCAATTTTGGGGTTAAGATAACCCAAGTTTGATGTATTTTTTGTAAGTAATGTAAAGTCTCTACAATCTGTGGATGCAGAGCGTGTGGTTGGTTAAGAGTCAAGGGGGTTTTAGCCCCTTTCTTATGTAAAAGTTGAGTTGGTTTTGAGATCCACCGATGGTCCGCGAACCATGTGATTGTATGTAGAAAGCTGTAAGTAGGTTTGTCTTAGCGAGTGTAAGGCAGATACAGAATATAATGGAGAATGTAAAGGGTCGATAGAAGAGAAGTCTTAGTGCAAAGAAGTGGGTCAGATAGGAAAGGAAGGCTCTGCAGTTGAGTGTGCAAAGGCTTAGGTAGAGTCCACAACTGAGTGCGCGAACCCCTGTAGCTGAGTGTGTAGGGTAGTTTTGAGTTTGTAAACTTGAACTAAAGATCAATAAAGAAGATTATTGAAGAATTCTTGTGTATATCTGTTTATCTCTATTTATTTATGCTTGTGATATATGTTGTTGATGAATAATGTATTTATGAAATATTGATCTAATAATGTGTGACTCTATGGAATAAGTCTTAATAACTGTATGCAATGCATGTTAAGTACTTTCGTGAAGACTGTGATAATTATGTTATGTTTATTAAATACTTAAGTAGATCTGTGTGAGCTCTGATCTAGGATTGTTTTCTGGTGCGCGTAAGTGGATGAATAGACTGTTAAGGGTCCGCAAAGACCAATCGTAGACCTTTGCGAAGGTCTAAAGGCTGTTGGGATAGAGTTGCAGTACCAAGCCCTAAGGGCTTATAGATCTGCACGAAGGCAGATCTAGGGCGCTAAAAGACATCACACTAATCTCTGGATGTAGAAACTTGGTTCCAACATCCCCCCATACTGCTTTGGGTGAGACTGCAGCCTGCGCTACACGGGTTGTTGCCGAAAGGGCCAGTAGTGTAGGGTTTTGTTGGTTGGCACAACTAACTCTGAACCTGGTCCAGGACCCCTTATGCCAACACTTTTTCATATTCATCATGTCTTTATGAATCCAGAGAAGTGTGGAATTATCAATATTTCGACCTCTACATGATGGGTCACTTCCTCTCCCTTCTTCTGCTTTCATATTCATACTAAAGTAATTGATCTGTAATTACTTGAGCGGTTTGGCCTCCTTTGATTTATCATTTATGCTGTTACGTATCCTGTATATATGAATATATAAAGAAATCATGGATTATGTCCTTCTTTGATGATTGAACTGACTAAATTCTCTTGGTAGGAAAAGTTATAAGTGATGTCTCTACTCTTTGAAGAATTATCAAAGACACACCAGATCTAGATGTTCTAAACATTGGTCTCTTAACAATCAGAGGTTGTCTCTAGAATCGACAATAGACATGAAGCAAAGAAAGATGGAAAATATGATGGATCACTTTTTGATGAGTTGAAGACATGACTAACTCATGAATAAAGTGATGGATGATCTATGCCCTCTATAGAAGTTCCCAAAGATGAAGGCTCCTTGACGGAAAATAAATTTATGACATCGAAGGAAGGAGCTCTTCAAGCAGTCGGTTGTTTCAGGATCTCCACATAAGGAGTCACGATAGGTCCCTGGTTAAGAGGGAGCCTGAGAAGAAGTTTCTTACTTGGAAGAAACTTGGAAAATTACTAAGAAAGAAGATTAGGTACATTCCTTTGTGATAGGAATGAGTACATTCCTTTATTGGAATAAAACCTATTGTTTTGAGAAGGAGAGATCGACATGTTGTTTTGTTCTTCACCTAGGAATATAGAATGGATGATTGTGTAATCATTTGGCATTTGATTCTCTTTGAGGATGAGATAGGGCATCCAAAAATAAGAGTATTCGTGGAGGACCGATATTGTTTGTGGGAGTGGGGAGTCCAAGAAAAGAATAGTCCTTATGGAGCATATCTTGAGTGAACCCCGATGGGGTATGTTCCTAGAGAGACAATGATAAGTATGCCTATAAATCATTGGTCTCTCCAGCATTGTGCTCTGGTCTTGTGGAGAGATAGAGTTTTTAGTCAAGGCCTTGCTATATAAGAATGTTGGTTGATATGATGTTATACAAATGAGTTACAAATCTGAATTATTCTTATGAGAAATTCTTCATATTGAGAATGACCAAGTAACATTATGAATACCTCCCTCATTAAGAGGGAGTGTTGAAAAGTGTAGCTAGGTTCGATCTTCATATTGACATGTAATTGTGACTTTTGTAAATGATGTAATAATTTTTTTTGTAAGCCTTTCTTGATGGGTTTCGTGAGCAAGTGATTTTATTTTAGATGGCTCCCATTGAGAGCCTTAGGATTTGTCATTAAAGTCAAAGAATTAATTTCATATATCAAAGGCTCTTCTTAAGCGTATGTAAAATGTATATGAGTCAATCTAGTGTCTAGAAAGCCCTCCAAAAGACAAGCACAATCCTCTTGACTTGATGTTGGCCTGCAATATGAAGAAAATAACTTATGTCAACTCACCCAACATCACACCTATTTGGATGATCAAGTCGGCTTAATTTATGGTCAAATCACTATATAAAGGAGGTTGGGCTTCTCGCATAAATACAAAGAATAGACTTTGGATATCTCTGGATTTCAGAAGAGGGAAAAGAGACTTGGGCTACCTATGTTTCGGTGAAGGCTACAAGGATGCATACTATAGTCATGTAAGGGAATTCAGATCCCTCTTATCTAGAGATCACAGTAACAACGAATAAGAAGGAGAAACTACCATTAGAATTTTGGTGGCCTCTCGCTGTAATTCCATAAGACAAGGATAGCGGCCAAGTGCGAAAGATAAGGGGAATGCAGTGATATTATCTGTATGTTGAGGAGATTCCACTATTCATAAGAAGGTTATGTGTCAGATCAATTTCTATTTAGAAAAGGAATCCTCAGTACTGCGACAGTAAGAAGGATCCAGTGCTAACCTCGCTCAAGTCACGGTCTCAACGATGATGCAATTCAGAGATGATTACAGTACAATGATAAGGTCCTTAATGATATTACAGTGATGGATTTCAGATCTCTCTCATTGTTATCACAGTGAAGGCCTCTAGTGATGTAGTCTCAGTAGTGGATGAGGAATCTAGAAACAGAAGTAGAAGAGGGCTCGTGTCTTGATCATGGAGTGGCTAATATGTCAGGGGTCTTGGTCTTGATTTTTATCAATTGAAATATCTATAAGAAGAATTTGTGTGGGTTTTCCTCTCTAAGAGTGAGAGGTTTTGGCCCTTGCTCATAATCTACATGCTCTTGCATTGGTTACTGTTTGATGAAGAAGAACACTAAGAATCTAATGTAAATAAGACCCTAACCTAATCATGTAAAAAGAATTCACAAGCAGACACCAAAGAAGAGAAATCATTTAATACTAATGCCCTAGATTTCTCAACATCATTAATTTCAATGTAAATGTTATTTTTTGATCTGATGTAATTAGGTGAATGATCTGCATTGATTTCAAAGTAATTATATTAATAGTGTGCATTTATTTTAGTGTATGTACAAATTAATTATTGGCGACGTGCATTGATTTTTATGTTATAGTAATCATCAACTTAGATCCATCTTAAATAGAAATGAACAACAAAGAGAAAGAATATAGAGAAAGACACAAAAAATGACAACTAAAGAGTGTCAATAACAAAAGGAGGTGCAAAGAGGATATCAAAAAAATCAGTCACAAAAAATAGCAACTGAACAACAAAAAGCAACTTAAGAGCATCAAGGGAAAAGAATACAAGAAAATGCACAACAAAAAAGAAATCGACAAAAAAAGGAAGAGGAAATGACAACTAAAGAACATGAAGAATAGAGGAAAAAAAAGTTGAACAACAAAAGGCATATCAATAAAGAAAACAATATTCAACCAACTTAGGAATAGTACAAGATGCGAAAGAAAACCTTATGAAAAAAATGTTTAAAATATACTTATGCCCAAGCTCAATATGTAGCTCTCATTGATACCAACATTGCACGTCAATTTTTTTGTGATAGGATTTAACAATTAGCTCAAGCTCAAATGTGTCATGTGTGTGAGGAGTTATGTTAGAATTCTTGTATTTAATATATGTCCAATGTGCATGAAATGTTGAAGAGAAGGAATTGATCACATTAACCTTAGACAATGATGTTTAACAATTTAAAATGATCAGATTAATCATATGTTCAACAAATTTTGTGTGGCAACGCACAACTGAAACTAGCCTAGATCCATCTTAACTCTAGATCTATTAAGTGCTAAGAGATTAATTCTCTCGAGGTTCAAACCTCCTTTTGAGTGCAAAACTTAAATAAAACTTTTCATCTCAAAATATTTGATCCATACAAATCTAATCTTTAATAAAAATGAATCTAAACTAATAAATTTTGTCCATTATATCAATGACATTCAATTTTAATTACATTTATTTTTAAAATACCAAATTAACTCTATAATAACTATATATTTTTTTACAATCAAATCATAACCATGATAAACATTCTACATAAATTTACCGTGAATAATGGAACAATGTTTAAAAAAAATCTAAATAAATCCATGCACATGCATGTGCAATAATTTAACCCAAAAAAATATTAAAAAATATTATCTTTTACTTATTTAAGATAATTAATTTGATATCAAATAACATTTTATTCTCTTTTTAATCATTATAATAATAATATAAAAAATGATAAAAGGTTAAAAAATTAGTTATAAATAAAATATTATTATAATCATAAAATATATGAATATTGGAAAAAAAATTAAAAATTTAAATTTTATTTAAAAAAATAATTTTGATTTAGATCTATTTTTTAATTGTTTAAAATTCAATTTTAAATGTTAAATGTATAAATAAATTTAAGACCCTTAAAAAATCTTTAAAAATTTAAATTATATAAAATTCATAAGTAAATGTTATAACTCCAACCAATTCTAACTATATTCCAATCAAATTTAATTTTATAATAAATCTTTTATAAATCATGAATATACTAAAATTTTAAAAACTTAACATTTTTTTAATTTTTAATTTGTAAATAAATAATATACTAATGATCTCCATGTCTTAAACATTGCATTACAATTTTGAATTTAATTCCCAATTATAAGAAATTCAATAAAACCCAATATCCATTTAAAAATAAATAATAATTCCCAATTATAAGAAATTCAATAAAACCCAATATCCATTTAAAAATACATAAAAATTAAAAAATACTTTGTACCAATGCCAAAGTCCAAAGATGGCCAGGCGATCGTTTGCCGTGGGCTCCTAACACGAAGGTGATTGATGGAATATTTTCATTGAAGTGCAAGAAAGCTAAGATACCATCTACATCCCCAAATGTCCCCCACTAAAGATTATCTTTGTGTGTTATGTGAAGGTCACGAGTGTAAAGCAACCTAGATATATCCCTTTTCTCATATTACACGTCACCTCATCTGTGTGGCCTTGCACGTCTTCACGTGTATTTCTTATTTTTCTAAAACATTGACTAAATTTTCCAAACGTGTAAGAGGAGTTTGTTTTATTTTTTTTCCCATTTTAATTTTAACTCCTGTATCGTATTAGCCTAATAAAACTTTCTCAGCCAGTATTAGATTGTGGTATTTATTTCTTATTATTACTTTAAGTTGGAGAGTATTATCAAAGTTTTATTATAATTATGATTCAAATTAGGTGTATCGTAAAATAATGTTTCTAAAAAATTTTTAATGATCATAATTTTGAATTTCAATACTTTTATACACGATTAAATGATATTTTATTGGACTAACTTGAAATAACTTGCAGGAGAGAATTTATAAAAATTTTAATACAGAAGAATTTTTTTTTTTTTTTTTTTTTTTTTTTTTTTTTTTTCTTTTTTCAAAAGGTGGAAAAACCTATCAAACTCAGTTTGTCAAACCAACAGTGAGGACAGCCATCTCTGGCTGCTATCCGCGAATGTCAGTTGACACATCACTGTTATCAAGGAAAACCACGCCACCTGAAATAACCCGCTGGTGGTCCGTAAGGGAGCAGGCTTTCACTCCTGCCAGATGCCTCTGGGTCTTGGGCCGTTAACCTGTTTCCTTACGTCCGAGGAAGACGAGCTCTTAGCCAAGCAGAAGCAGTTTTAGGGCATACTCCAGGCCCATAATACAGAAGAATTTGACAATGAAAGACAATTTCATTTTAATAATATAAAACTTTATATTTTCTCATTTTCATAAATTAATTACTTTGCGAGAATTATTCAGAAATGTCGTATTTTCTCATTTTCATAAATTAATTACTTTGCGAGACTTACTCAAAAATGTCGTATTTTCTGATTTTCATAAATAATTACTTTGCGAGACTTATTCAAAAATGTCGTATTTTCTCATTTTTATAAATTAATTATTTTGTAAGATTTATTAAAAAGATGTAGTTGTTTTTAGTGTTAAGTTTTGGACTTTCTGGTGCTCGAATTTGGTGGAAAAATTTGAAGTGAAATCTTGATTTGTGTTATTTAAACTAGTTTTTTTACTGTACATATGGTTTCAACACCCTGGAAAACCCCTAGGACACTTCCGATTGCACAGAATTACCCATCAAACTTGTGATTTCAATAAATTCCTGCCAGATTTTAGAGAAATTTGACCGTAAAAACCCACCATAAAAGCTTCCAAAAATTCGCACTAAAGACAACTCCAAAACAAAAGGAGTTGTCTTTAGTGCAACTTTTTGGACTTTGCGGTGCCCAAATCTGGTGGAAAAATTTGAAGTGAAATCTTGATTTGTGTTATTTAAACTAGTTTTTTTGCTATACATATGGATTCAACACCCTGGAAAACCCCTAGGGAACTTCGATTGCAAAGGATTACCCATCAAACTTGTGATTTCAATAAATTCCTGCCGGATTTTAGAGAAATTTGACCGGAAAAACCCACTGTAAAAGCTTCCAAACATTCGCACTAAAGACAACTCCAAAAAAAAGGATTTGTCTTTAGTGCGACTTTTTGGACTTTCCGGTGCCCAAATCCAGTGGAAAAATTTGAGGTGAAATCTTGATTTGTGTTATTTAAACTAGTTTTTTTATTGTATATATGGATTCAACACCTTGGAAAACCCCTAGGGCACATCAATTGCACAGGATTATCCATCAAATTTGTGATTTCAATAAATTCCTGCCAAATTTTAGAGAAATTTGACCGAATTATCCATCAAATTTGTGATTTCAATAAATACCTGCCAAATTTTAGAGAAATTTGACTAGAAAAACCCACCGTAAAAGCTTCCAAAAAGTTGTACTAAAGACAACTCAAAAAAAAGGAGTTGTCTTTAGTGTGACTTTTTGGACTTTCCGTTGCCCAAATCTAGTGGAAAAATTTGAGGTGAAATCTTGATTTGTGTTATTTAAACTAGTTATTTTCACTGTATATATGGATTCAACACCCTAGAAAACCCCTAGGGCACTTTGATTGCACAAAATTACCTTTATTTTCAAATCTAAAAATTATATTTTAACCTAACTCATTTTATTTGGCCAATAGACATGTTTGGTATGAAGGTATGGTAAACCAAATCACTATCATAAACTTTACATGTAAATACCATATGCTAAAATAATTCCATGTTTGTTGTATTGGTTTAAAATAAAAAGATTATTAAAATGTGATCATTAATGTGTTGAAATTTATAATTCTACTGAGACTGAATGAATAAGTATAATGACAATTTTTACTTATTTAATGTTAGTTAAACATTATAAAACATCAATCTCATAAACTAAACAAATAACGCAAAATATACATGGAAACTTTTATGAGAGAAAACCAAAAAATTTCTTTATATGAAAGATTTTGTAGGCATCAATCACTTTTACATTAATTTATAGGCACTAACCCACAGTAGACACCAATCCGGTCTACTACATTTTAGACACCAACCTACAAGAGACATCAATCTCCTTTATTGCTTTGTAAGTACCAACTTATATGAGACACAATTCCCCTCTTCTTCTTTGTAGACATCAACCTCCAGAGGATACTAATCCACATTGCTACAAATATCCATAGGTACCAACTTGCTTTCTTACTTCTTCACAATGTTTATTAGTTACTTCTACTTTCACCAAGTTTGTTTTCTGCTTTTGTCTCCACCATCTCTATAAGTTACTTTTTCCTTCAGTAGGTCTACCTACTACTCCTTCCTTCACCAAGTCTACTTGTCTTAGAACTTGTTGCTTTTTGGCTTCTTCCCAAGAAAAAATTTTCATAGCATGTCATGTATTCAAATTTTCAAATATGGTTCTAAATTTTCTACCATGGTTACTTAGAGATCTCTTCTCTGTTTCATCCAAATTTCATAGTCCAAAACATCTCAAGAATAAAGTTATAGAAAAATGACAAGATAACATGTTTTGAAGCATGTTTCATGAGCATTTAGTAACTCTAACTTCCTCAAATCATATATCTGGAATTGTATCGAAAAATGTATAAAATTTCTACCACATATATGTTGAGGTTTCTTCTCTATCTCTTTCAAATTTTAGATTCTGAAACATCATAGAAAGAAAGATATAGCAAAAATATTGATCTAGCATGCTTGAAGAAATTTTAGGAGCATTCAAGAGGCATAACTTCCTTAGAGTATATCTCTGAAATTACTAAGTGAACCTAGGTCGATAATTTGAATCACAAGTACATGGTGATCTTCTATTTGTATCTTCCAAGTTTCATGATTTGAAACATTCCAAAAGAAAAGTTAGTGAAAATTCCCAACTAACCTATTTGAAGATGATTTAAGGAGCATTTAGAAGGCCTAACTATGTTAGACTATGTCTCTAAAATTATAGTGAATTAAGGTCTGAAATTTGAATCATAGGTACATGAATATATACTATTTGTATCCTCCAAGTTTCACGTTCATAAACATTCTATAAGAAAAGTTATAGAAAAATGTTAAGCTAACCTATTGAAGAAGATTTTAGGAGCATTTAGAAAGCCAAACTTCCTTACACCATATCTATGAAATTATAGTGAACCAAGGTCTGAAATTTGAACCATGGGTACGTGAATGTCTTCTATATGTATCTTTCACGTTTCATGTTCCAAAACATCTTATAACAAATATTAAATTCCCACATGACTCATTCACCCAACAAATCACATTTTTTCTTACACCTTTAGACTCCAAGAATTACCCCAAAAGTTATTCCTTATCTCCTCTTGCGACCTCAGGTTTGTTCTTCGATGAATTGCATATAGATGAGCTTATATTCTATTTATTTATATTATTTGTGCATTCACTTATGGGGATGACGTGTAAAACTAATTGTGTCATTTTTCTTGTACTTTGGTTGGGTCATCTTGACAAAATATTTCATATCTCCTCATTCCTATAAAATTAGAGAAAAATGTTATATACCATTGGAAAGATATCGAAATAAATTTTCCATGATTATTGCATATTCAGAAATGCAAAATCGCTTGATTTGAATATCTCTGAAGCATTTTTGGATTCTTTATTTTGAAAAGAAACAAATTTAGTATACATATTATATTCTACGTTCTATGAAAATGTGAGAAATACTAATCATATAAGTCTTGTTCTTTTCATTTTAATGCAACCGACTTTGTTCAAAGCGCAGAACAAAGTAGAGCCATCATCCGATTTTAGTGTTGTTTGGTCTTTTCAATGAAATTTTTTCGGTACCGTGCTAATATTTGTTAATTTCAATTTATGCAATCTGTTCTTGCCATATGTGTTGATCTATATTTTTTTTTTTTTGAAGTAGTCTATAATGCGACTTTTTGTAAATCGATGGGACATTGACATGGATGATGATCATACATAACATCGTGATTTTTTGGCAGCTCCTTTTCCATGCGACGCTAGATGTTGCATATCCCCGAGGTTTGACAAGGAACAGGAGTCGTCCTGTCATGGTGTTGAGTCCTCTTGTGGTGGTGAATTAAAGCATTGAGTGAACGGTGGATGCTGCATCTCCCCAAGGTCTGACAACAAACAGGAGCCATCCTGTCGTGGTGGTGAATTGAAGTGATGACACACCCGACTGCTGATGTGGACGCTATGTGGCAGCTGAACCACGTGATCTTCCCGTGCAGTGACTCAAGGGTTTTGGAGAGGTTTAATGAGGCTTTTAATGCCTCCACAGTCCATGAGGTTTTGGAGTTTCATGCTGGCTCTATGGCTTTGTGGGAAACCCTTTCTCAGTCATTCACTTGCTCTGTTGGTAATCCAGCTGCTCCGTTTGCTATGGGGTTTTGTTCCTGGTTATGGCTATGGCACTCGACCCTCCTCCATTCGTTGGCTCCGTCAATGTTTTCCCTACTGTGGGTACACCCTGAAGGCGGTCTGAGACTGAGAAACCTTGTTTGATTTGCTTTCTGTTGGCTTGATTTGTTTGCTTATATGGCTCAACTGTTGATAAAACGTGTTGGTTCCACTGACAGGCTCTCGATTCGTTTTCTCTGGTGACTATCCAGTTTCCTCCACAGGTAATCTTCCTTCTCTGGTTTCACTTCTTCATGCTACTGTATCTTTCACTGACAATCCTGCTCCTTGTGAGCAGTTGGGGATTTGTATGGCTCTGTGGCCATGGCTCGAGCTTCTCTGGTTTTGTTGGGACTCACGATTCCTGTTTCCCTCTTGGCATTGCTGCTGGTTCAGGGTTTGTTCAAACCCTCTTGTCACTCAAGTAACCTTTAGGCTTTTGTTGCCATTGTTTCCTTCTGCTCTTTTTGTTTACTGTTCATACAGGTTATGCTGCCCTAACTAACATCTCCGTTGTGTTGTGTAGGTGGCTCATGTACCGGTGTCGAGGGCTCGGACTTGGTGGCTCGTTGTGTCTCCAACCCTCTGTATCAGCCTTTGTTTGAAATGGGTAGGACCATTCCCTTAAGCCTGTTTGAGGCTTTGTCTGTCAAAATAATATGTGATTATCTCTTCGTAGGTTATGTACGGATTTTGATTTTACAGGTCTTCACGACCATGACTCTGTAGTTGGTCTTGCTATTTCTGTCATTTCGTCGTGGCCACAGTTACTTTACATTTCAGCTCTGTGGTCTGGCTTTTGTTTTCGTTCCTGTCTGGTTATGTTGGCCGAGGGTTTCTGGTCCTCTCTTCCGTAGAAGAGATGGGACTCGTGGAATACTGGAACTATGGATTTGTGTATGGAATGTAAATATGGAACAGTATGATGCTCGGAATGCTAATTTTCTTTGACAATTATTTATGTAACAATTTCAATACATGTATGCGCATTTAGAGAAGAAGAAATTCTATTGATGAATGATAAAATGTTCGGTCTGCGAGTACCTTTAGCTATACTTGGTGAATGTCATTTTCTGGGTGTACGCACAGTTCCTATGTTTGTCCTTCGTTCTTAAATGTTTATGCTTGCACAGTCTTCATGCTCATTCTTCATTTATAGTTTTCACTCATGCACATTACAGAAAATACTTCATGACACAAGCTTTCTGGTTACCTGAAATATCAATGTTTATTCTTCTTGTTATGCTTGTCAGCAAATTTTACAATCTCAGTGTAGTTCTATTTTCCTTATCTGGGCAACAACCCTCGTGCCTTCTATGAAATGTCTTTTAATAGTTCAGGTAGCCTCATTCGGTTGAGGAACTACCTGCGGTTACATTGCACAGTTACATTTCCTATTATGGTTGTTAAACTAATTTTAAACTCACATTCATAACTAAAAAGAAACAAAAATTAAAAAAAAAAAAAGAAATTTGCAATGGTTGTAACAACCTTCTTGGAAAAAGTTAACAGTAAAATAAATCAAAGTGAAATTTTTTTGAAAGGTGCTTTAGATAGCATGTCCAACTATCGCCTCGCCATTGGATGCTCCTGCATTAGGCTCTCGGGGTGAATGAAACTCATGGCTCCTGTCCATGAGCTCTTCAATCGAATATCCAGTGCGCTGAATCTATCCGGCATCCATCCAGGTACTATCCTCTATCGGACGGTCCTTCCACTTAACCAAGTACTACAAGTACTCCTTCTGGCATGTCCGCCAAGCTACCTGAGTGTCCAGTATTTGGTCAATCTCTAAAGGCTTGGCTGTGGGCAGCTGCTTGATCCATGTCCCTGTCTCTTCGTCTCCCTGGGTGTCCCATGTGTGACCGGTTGAATCTTCCTCTGTGTCTGTAGAAACATAGGGGTATAGGTCTGCGACATTGAAAATGGGCGAGATCCCAATACCTGGGGGCAATTGCAGTTCATAGGCATTTGCAGAGAATTTTCGTAAAATTCAGCAAGGCCCTATCTTTTTGAATTTTAGCTTGTTGTACTCTCCTTTGGGGAACCTTTCCTTTCGTAGATGCGCCAGTACCAAATCTCCTATCTCAAACTACACTTCCTGTCGCTTCAAATCTGCCTTTTGTTTATACTTTTGACTGTTGTTCTACAACTTAGCTTTCACCTATTCATGAAGTTCATTAATCATCTTGGCGAATTCTTCTCCATCAGCACTCCTCCGTTCCAACCGACCCAAATCTCGTAATTCGTGCACTCCTCGAGGGTGCATGCCATACAGGATTTGGAAAGGGCTTCTGCTTGTGCTCCTATTTGGAGAGTCGTTATAAGCAAACTCTGCCTGGGCGAGTACGCAATCCCACTGTCATGAATTCTCTCCAACGAGGCTACGTAGTGAATTTCCCAGACTTCGGTTTACTACTTCAGTTTGCCCGTCAGTCTGTGGATGATAAGCTGAACTGAAATTAAGTTTAGTGTCCAATTTTTTCCACAAAGTTCACTAGAAATGGCCCATAAACTTCACGTCCCTATCTGAAAGAATAGATGTTGGCAAGCCATGCAACCTAACAATTTTTGTAAAGAATAGCTGGGCTACATGCATGGCATCATTGGTCTTCTTGCAAGGGATAAAATGCACCATTTTTGTAAAGCGATCCACCACTACCATAATTGAATCGTACCCTTTCTGTGTCCTTAGCAAACCCAAAACAAAATCTAAACTAAACGAATCCCAATTTCTGTCCAAAATAGGCAATGGTGTCTATAATCCTGTTTTCTGACTATGTCCCTTCGTTACTTGACACATCTTACATTTAGCCACATATCGTTGCACGTCTCGTCGCATCCTAGGCCAATAATAAAAATGAATTACTTGGTCCAATATCTTGTGTACGCCAAAATTTCCGGCTAGACCTCCATTGTGCTTCTCCTGGATTAGATTTTCACACATTGAACACTCTGAGATGCACAACTGTCCACCCTTGAACAACAATCCTTCCTGCAAGTTAAAATCTAACCATAAGCTGTTGTCCCTCAACAACAGATTCTGGCAAGCTTCGTATGCTTCACAAAAATCTGCATCTGTTTCGTACAGATCCTTAAGATGCTCAAAACCCAACACCTGTATTTTGCTCTCCTGCATGATCAAACTCCTCCGACTTAATGCGTCTGCCACCTTATTGGCTTGTCCACTGATGTGCTTTAACACAAACATGAAACTTTGGAGATATTCCACCCACTTCGCATGTTTGTGGTTTAATTTGTGCTGCTGCATAATATATTGCAGAGTAGAATTGTCTGAAAATAGGATGAATTCATTTCCCAACAAATAGTGTCTCCAGTGTTTCAGTGCTTGTACTACTGCATAGAATTCCTTATCATAGGACAAATATTTCTATCTACTCTCATTCAATTTTTCACTGAAATAGGCCACCGATTTATCCTCTTGACTCAACACTGCTCCAATGGCTATCCCACTGGCATCGCAACGAACTTGAAAAAGTTTGTTAAAATCCGACAACCGTAAAACAGGTCGTTCAATAATATTCTTTTTCAGCAGCTGAAAACTCCTTTCAGCTGAATCAGTCCAATGAAATGGCTGATTGGCCTTCTTGACAGTCTCCACCATGGGCGTGCAGATACCACTAAAATCCCTTATAAACTTCCTATAAAAACTTGCTAGTCCATGAAAACTTCGTACTTCAAATAAACTCTTTGGGGACAGCCAGTGAACTATGGTTGCAACCTTTTCCGGATCCATCTTCAACTCATTTTCTAAGATTACAAACCCCAAGAAAATCAATTCCGTCGTGAAAAATGTGCATTTCTTCAAATTTAACAACAATTTATTTTGCTGTAATTTTTCCAAGACACACCTGACATGTCTGAAATGTTCCTCCCTGGTCTTACTAAAAATAAGAATATCGTCCAAGTACATAATAACGAACTTCCCGATGTATTCTTTCAGCATCTTGTTCATCAAGCACATGAACGTGCTAGGTGCATTACTCAATCTGAATGGCATGACCAGCCACTCATACAGGCCCTCATTGGTCTTAAAAGCAGTCTTCCACTCATCACCTTCCCGAATTTGTATCTGATGATAACATTTTTTCAAATAAATCTTGGAAAAGTATGCTGCTCCACTTAAGTAGTCCATCATATCATCCATGTGTGGTAAAGGAAACCTATACCTAATAGTAATCTTATTGATCACTCGGGAGTCGGTACACATTCGCCACTCCCCTCCTTTCTTGGGAGCCAAAACTGTTGGTACTGCACACGGACTTAGGCTTTCCTGAATCAGTCCCTTGTCCAACAATTCTTGTACCTGTTTTCTAATCTCCTCATTGTCTTTTGGGCTCATATGATAAGCGGCTTTGTTGGGCAAGCTGGCTCCTGGTATAAAGTTGATATGGTGGTTGATACTCCGTTTTGGAGGTAACTTATCTGGCAATTCATCCGCTACTATATCGCTGAATTCATGCAACATATCTTGGATTTCTTCTGGTAAATCCTTAATTTCAGTATGAACTAACACTGGCCTCGGCCTCCGTACGACTGCAAATTTAATCTCGTCATCTCCCAACTACTGTAGGAACTCTTTTCCCCCTAGCAACAAGGCTTTCGATCCACTACTTTCTGTTGTAGCTTCTTCCTTCATGGGTACCAGTGTGTGTTTGACCCCATCCTTCACGAACTTATAGCAATTTGTTTTTCCATCGTGTACCACCTTCCTATCATACTGCCAAGGTCTTCCCAGCAGTATATGGCATACATCCATCGGCATAATGTCACATGTCACTTTATCCTTATATCTGCCAATATGAAATTCCACCTCACACTACTCATCAACAAGCAGTTGGTGTCCTTTCTGCAGCCAAGACACCCGGTATGGAGTTGGGTGTTTCAATCGCTTTAGGCCCAGCTTTTCCACCATCTCTGTGGCTACTAAATTGTCTATGCTTCCACTATCGATAATCAATTTACAACACTTCCCCTGTGACTTACACACAGTCCAGAATAGAGCTTTCCGCTGTGTCGGATCAGCTGATTCTTTAGCTGGCTTCAATAAAACTTTATTTAGTACCAAGGCTTCGCCTGTTTCAGGCATGTTCTCCACTTCTTGAGGTGGGGCCTCGGTCTCCTCAGGCTGAGCAACATATGCCCCTCTTTGTCCTACCTGATCACTTTCAGGACATTCAAATGATCTGTGCCCCCATTTGTGGCACTTGTAACACTGGTAGGCAGCTCCTCTACCTCTACCATTACCTCTACCTTGCTGGTAAGGCCTTCCTCCCCTAGTGTTACCCTCTTTGTCTATTGACCCTGCAGCTTTCAAACTGCTGCCTTCATCATTGCTGCTGGCAGTTCTGCCTCTGCCATAGGATTGTCCCCTTCCTCGTCCGGAACCACATCCTCTCCTCACATTCTGCCTTTTGTTAATTTTTTCTTCCGCTTTTAAAGCACTTTGATATGCTTCTTCTACAGATTTGGGAGAGAGAATACTGATCTCGTTCAATATCTCCATCCGCAACCCATTCACAAACCTTTCAGTCTTTTCTAGGTTGTCCTCGACATAACCTGCTTGCAAATTTACTCTATAAAACTCCTCTGTGTACTCTTTTACAGTCATTGACCTCTGCTTCAGATTCTGTACCTGTCTATGCAGCACAATCTGATAATCTTTAGGTAAAAATTTACCCTTCAACTTGGCCACCATCCTATCCCACTTCTTAATCGGCGGTTTGTTAGATCTTTTCCACTCTGCTTACACACTGTCCCACCACAGTGCTGCATGCCCCTTCAACTTCGTAGCTGCAAACCTAATCCTCTTTTCATCACTGATCTCTTCACACTCGAAGTATTTATCTAACTCGCTAATCCAATCCAGAAGCAATTCAGTAGATAGGCTGCCATCATAATTTGACAATTCAAGTTTCACTTTGTTGTTTGCTAACAGGACAGATTTCAACAATCTTATTTCTGGTCCTTCCTCTTCGGACCCATCTGTTGTAGCTATAGTCTCTGCATCACTGTCGTCGCCATCCACTAGATCCCTATGCCTTCTTGCTTCCATTGCTGCTAACCTGGCACTTAGGACCATAACTTCTTCACGCAGTGCATCTTTGGCTGCTCTCCGAACACCTCTTCCTCTTCCTCTTCTTCCTACCTCCATAATTAAACTTTCTTCCCTAAGGAAAGAACTGCTATGATACCAAAAATGATGACACACCCGACTGCTGATGTGGACACTGCGTGGCAGCTGAACCACGTGATCTTCCCGCGCAGTGAATCAAGGATTTTGGAGAGGTTTAATGAGGCTTTTGATGCCTCCATAGTCCACGAGTTTTTGGAGTTTCATGTTGGCTCTATGGCTTTGTGGGAAACCCTTTCTCGGTCATTCACTTGCCATTGTTTCCTTTTGCTCTTTTTGTTTACTGTTCATACAGGTTATGCTGCCCTAACTAACATCTCCGTTGTGTTGTGCAGGTGGCTCATGTATCAGTGTCGAAGGCTCGGACTTGGTGGCTCACCATGTCTCCAATCCTCTGTCTCAGCCTTTGTTTGAAACGGGTAGGACTGTTCCCTTAAGCTTGTTCTGGTGCCTGTTTGAGGCTCTGTCTGTCGAAACAATATGTGATTGTCTCTCCATAGGTTATGTAGGGATTTTGATTTTACAGGTCTTCACGACCGTGACTCTGTAGTTGGTCTTGCTATTTCTGTCATTTCGTTGTGGCCACAGTTACTTTACATTTTAGCTCTGTGGTCTGGCTTTTGTTTTCATTCCTATCTGGTTATGTTGGCCGAGGGTTTCTGGTCCTCTCTTCTGTAGAAGAGATGGGACTCGTGGAATACTGGAACTATGGATTTGTGTATGGAATGTAAATATGGAACAGTATGATTCTTGGAATGCTAATTTTCTTTGACAGTTATTTATGTAACAATTTCAATACATGTATGTACATTTAGAGAAGAAGAAATTCTATTGATGAATGATAAAATGTTTGGTCTGCGAGTACCTTTGGCTATACTTGGTGAATTTCGTTTTCTGGGTGTACACACAGTTCCTGTGTTTGTCCTTCATTCTTAAATGTTTATGCTTGCACAATATTCATGCTTGTTCTTCGTTTATAGTTTGCACTCATGCACATTACAGAAAATACTTCATGACACTGTTTTTTTTTCTAAGTAAAAGTAGTCTATTAATATGCACAGAAAAGATACAAAGAGGACAGAGCCTCGCCCAAGTTTATCGTAGTATCAACAAAATCTAGACTGCCCCAACATTGGGGAAACCAGTCCAGCAAGAGCATAACCTTCAAAAATGGTAGCAATTTTGAGACCAGACTCCACAAAAAGACAGTAAGATAATACCTTGACATTTGGTCTAGAAAGGATACCAGCGTCCACATAAAGATTATCAAAAACCAAAAACAACCAGATAGAAGACACCAAGGCAGCCATAGCCAGCCAAGTTCTAACCTCAGGCAATCTCTGTCGACTCTCTGTCTGCCACCTTCTACTACTTGGAGGCCACATCATCTTAGCTATAGTCATTCGGGATGGGTTCCTCGATGATTGGGCAAGCCCACTCATCTGCCACGTCCATGGAGGCTTTGCCATGTGGCTCTCCACCACCGCCGTGAGGCTCTCCCCCGTCGCCAGAAGCATCCTGCATAGCTGAACCATCATGACACGAACCACCAGAGGGGCGCGTGGCAGCAGAGCTGCCCCCTTCACCATGCAGAATTCCACCAAAGTTCGGTCCAAGGGAGGTGAAGAGACTGTCAACCATCACATTTTTACCAGAATCCTTGCAATTGTTGCATCTGAGTGTACCTTCCTGCGGCAAGTTGGAGATGTCAACCTGAGAGGTTGAATGAGCGATTTCTTCTGAGAAAGAGATGGAGATAGAAGCAGTAATGACGGGCCTGTTCAGGGAGCTACAAAACCTGAAATGGGCAGAGTGAGGAGCGGGTTGAAGGGGCGGAGGAGAATTGTCAGAATGGACAGCAAATTCGTCAAGAGGAACACCGGAAGAATGAGCCCGACCTCTCCCATGCTTGGTATTATGATGTCTACCCTCTCCAAAAGATTGAGGATGATGCAATTCAGGGGAAGGAGAGGAGGTGGAGTGCTTAACCGGAGGTCGAGAGCTTCCTCCCTTGGTTCCTCCCCTACGACTTCGCATACGGTGCCTTACCATATTGAATTCGTTGGCTGGGCGCTCTGAGGGAGCATAGACCAGAGGGACGAAGGCAGAGGGAGCACTAGCAGTGGGAATAAGAGGCGAAACAGGACTGATCTGGGCAGAGATTAGAAAACAAAGAGCCGAATGCGAATGATGAAAGCCATTATCAAAATCCGCACAACAAACAATCCAGCAACGACGACCAGTTATAGTGCGAAGGCTGGGCTCAAAGGCTTGAGGCGGACAAATGCTGCAGAGCAGGGGAGATGGTGAAGGATTGAAACGAGGTATCTCCATAACCCAACAATGAATAGCTTTTTTCCGATCTAGACCTGTATTGAATGCTGCCTGCAGATAGTAATGAAGGCGTTTCAGGGTGATATGGGGAGGGGTGCCATCGGACAAGTGGCCCATCCCCTCACCGCCATTCTTCAGTAATAACATTAATGCCTAAACGTGTCAACCGCATCCGGGCCTTCATGACACTGTTTCTGGTCACCTGAAATATCAATGTTTATTCTTCTTGTTATGCTTGTTAGCAAATTTTACCATCTTAGTGTAGTTATATTTTCCTTGTTTGGGCAACAACCCTCGTTCCTTCTAAGAAATGTCTTTTAATAGTTCAGTGAGCCTCATTCGGTTGAGGAACTACCTGCGGTTACATTGCACAGTTACATTTCTTGTTATGGTTGTTAAACTAATTTTAAACTCACATTCATAACTAAAAAGAAACAGAAATAAAAAAAAAAATTAAAAGAAATTTGGAATGACTGTAACAACCTTCTTGGAAAAAGTTAACAGTAAATAAATCAAAGTGAATTTATTTTGAAAGGTGCTTTAGACAGCATGTCCAACTGTCACCTCGCCATTGGATGCTCCTGCATCATGAAGCATTGAGTGATACATACGGAGCACGGCACAGCCCTTTATTTAAAATTCAAAATTTGAAATCTGAGCGCGCCATGTAAAGCACTACATGGATGCGCATGTCGCGGAGGTTGGCTTCCTGGTGTGTTTTTCTCTCTAGAGCATGGTGCTGCCGGAGGACTACGCTTTTAGTTTTTTCTTTGAGAGACTTAATAGTAAACGCCACCATTAGAGTATGTGTGCCTATTTATATGTTTCAACAGTTGCCACAGGAGAACCAAAGAATGGGCATGGCAGTGCATCTCCACAGAGGAGTGTTTTATATGAGCCATGCAGGCTGGCCAATGAAATATCAATTTTACAAGGCGTCCAATGTAATATGCGTTTTAGTGGATTTCAGGCTCTCAGAGCATCGCCTCCAGCAGCCTACCACAACTCATTCAGGCCTCTTTTGTGACTCAGTGCAGTAGCCCACGGAGAGAGCGAGGAGTTGTGGCTCAATCGGTATGTGGATTTAGAGAGATGCGTTCAAATGAGCCTTCATAGATTGGGTTGCGATCATACACAATTATTGCTTCCTCTGTGTTACCGTATTAATCTAGTTGTTGAAGAAGTTAAAGCTACACCACAAACTCAATAAATGAATTGGGTAACAGCAACATGAACGGAAGGAATTATGCAGAATTCAGGTTTATATTATCTTATTTACACTATTGGATTGAAATTTTTCGACTATTATGAATTTCAGTAATTTTTTTATGTGGATATGGTAAATTTTATTTGGGATGTTATAATCGCTAACCCCATTTTTTTAAAATGAGGAAATCTCTGTGAAGATTTGAAAAATATAAAAAATCGTCCTTCATATGTGGAAAACCTTTAACATTAATAAAAGGGAAAAGTGTTTACCGGTAAATAAAATCCATTCATTTTATATAACCATTCTGGTGGATGTTATATGATTTAGAAGTTCGGCTATGGGTATATACTAGTATATACTATTATGCACTTTAAGTGTAATAGGAAAGTGAACAAATATATTTATGTTCATCTTTATTTACAATTAAATTTAGGTAGTGATAATAACAATTATTTTTAAGTAATTTAAATAAAAATTATATTTATTATTTTTTATATATGTTTTAAAAATTAAATGATAAGTTTTATTTAAGTTTATATTATGTATAATGTATAACGAAACTAAAAAGTGACTTTCTTTTATAAACCATGAAATAATAAAGTACTATGTAAACCATAAAACTCAGAGTTTAAATCCTTCTAAATGAAAAAACAAGAAGTTTATATATAATTTTAATTTTAAATTATATTACTTTAATTTTTAAAATGTAATTTGATTATTTATTTTAAAAAAAATTGCATGGTTATTAAAGAAAATGATAATATTTTTTGTTTTTAATGTTTTTTTGAATTTTGCTTAAAATATCATTAAAAATTATTGAAATAGTAGAGTTGAATTATTTTTTAGAATATAGATTAAATACTATAAAGTTTTCGGAAACTTAAAATTTATTTGTGCATTCAAAATATCCAAAAATAATAATCTAAACTATTAAATTTTGTCCATTATATCAATGACATTCAATTTCAATTTCATTTATTTTTAAAATACCAAATTAATTTTATAATAACTATATATTTTTTTACAATCAAATCATAACCATGATAAACATTCTACATAAATTTACCGTCAATAATGGAACAATGTTTAAAAAAAAAAAAATCTAAATAAATCCATGCACATGCATGTGAAATAATTTAACCCAAAAAATATTAGAAAAATATTATCTTTTACTTATTTAAGATAAATTAATTTGATATCCAATAACATTTTATTCTCTTCTTAATCATTATAATAATAATATAAAAAATGATAAAAGTTTAAAAAATATTATTATAATCGTAAAATATATGAATAATGGAAAAAAATTAAAAACTTAAATTTTATTTAAAAAAATAATTTTTATTTAAATCTATTTTTTTATTGTTTAAAATTTAATTTTAAATGTATAAATAAATTTAAGACCCTAGAAAAATCTTTAAAAACTTAAATTATATAAAATTCATAAATAAATTTTATAACTCCAACCAATTCTAACTATATTCCCATCAAATTTAATTTTATAATAAATCTTTTATAAATCATGAATATACTAAAATTTTAAAAACTTAATATTTTTTAATTTATAAATAAATAAATAATATAGTAATGATCTCCATGTCTTAAACATTGCATTACAATTTTGAATTTAATTCCCAATTATAAGAAATTCAATAAAACCCAATATCCATTTAAAAATACATAAAAATTAAAAAATACTTTGTACCAATGCCAAAGTCCAAAGATGGCCAGGCGATCGTTTGCCGTGGGCTCCTAACACGAAGGTGATTGATGGAATATTTTCATTGAAGTGCAAGAAAGCTAAGATACCATCTACATCCCCAAATGTCCCCAACTAAAGATTATCTTTGTGTGTTATGTGAAGGTCACGAGTGTAAAGCAACCTAGATATATCCCTTTTCTCATATTACACGTCACCTCATCTGTGTGGCCTTGCACGTCTTCACGTGTATTTCTTATTTTTCTAAAACATTGACTAAATTTTCCAAACGTGTAAGAGGAGTTTGTTTTATTTTTTTTCCCATTTTAATTTTAACTCCTGTATCGTATTAGCCTAATAAAACTTTCTCAGCCAGTATTAGATTGTGGTATTTATTTCTTATTATTACTTTAAGTTGGAGAGTATTATCAAAGTTTTATTATAATTATGATTCAAATTAGGTGTATCGTAAAATAATGTTTCTAAAATTTTTTTAATGATCATAATTTTGAATTTCAATACTTTTCTACACGATTAAATGATATTTTATTGGACTAACTCGAAATAACTTGCAGGAGAGAATTTATAAAAATTTTAATATAGAAGAATTTGACAATGAAGACAATTTCATTTTAATAATATAAAACTTTATATTTTCTCATTTTCATAAATTAATTACTTTGCGAGAATTATTCAAAAATGTCGTATTTTCTCATTTCATAAATTAATTACTCTGCGAGACTTATTCAGAAATGTCGTATTTTCTCATTTTCATAAATTAATTACTCTGCGAGAATTATTCAAAAATGTCGTATTTTCTCATTTTCATAAATTAATTTCTTTGCGAGACTTATTCAAAAATGTCGTATTTTTTCATTTTTATAAATTAATTATTTTGTAAGATTTATTAAAAAAATGTAGTTGTTTTTAGTGCTAATTTTGGATTTTCCGGTCCCTGAATTTGATGGAAAAATTTGAAGTGAAATCTTGATTTGTGTTATTTAAACTAGTTTTTTGACTGTACATATGGATTCAACACCCTGAAAAACCCCTAGGGCACTTCGATTGTAGAGGATTACCATCAAACTTGTGATTTCAATAAATTTCTGCCAGATTTTAGAGAAATTTGACTGGAAAAACCCACCGTAAAAGCTTCCAAAAATTCGCACTAAAGACAACTCCAAAAAAAAAGGAGTTGTCTTTAGTGCAACTTTTTGGAATTTGCGGTGCCCAAATCCGGTGGAAAAATTTGAAGTGAAATCTTGATTTGTGTTATTTAAATTAGTTTTTTTGACTATACATATGGATTCAACACCCTGGAAAACCCCTAGGGAACTTCGATTGCAAAGGATTACCCATCAAACTTGTGATTTCAATAAATTCCGGCCAGATTTTAGAGAAATTTGACCGGAAAAACCCACTGTAAAAGCTTCCAAAAATTCGCACTAAAGACAACTCCAAAAAAAAAAGGATCTATATTTAGTGCGACTTTTTGGACTTTCCGGTGCCCAAATCCAGTGGAAAAATTTGAGGTGAAATATTGATGTGTGTTATTTAAACTAGTTTTTTGACTGTATATATGGATTCAACACCTTGGAAAACCCCTAGGGCACATCAATTACACAAGATTATCCATCAAATTTGTGATTTCAATAAATTCCTGCCAAATTTTAGAGAAATTTGACCGGAAGAAGCCACCGTAAAAGCTTCCAAAAAGTTGTACTAAAGACAACTAAAAAAAAAAGGAGTTGTCTTTAGTGTGACTTTTTGGACTTTCCGTTGCCCAAATTTGGTGGAAAAATTTGAGGCGAAATCTTGATTTGTGTTATTTAAACTAGTTTTTTTAGTGTATATATGGATTCAACACCCTGCAAAACCCCTAGGGCACTTTGATTGCACATAATTACCTTTATTTTCAAATCTAAAATTGATATTTTAACCTAACTCATTTTATTTGGCCAATAGACATGTTTGATATGAAGGGATGGTAAACGAGATCAATATCATAAACTTTACATGTAAATACCATATGCTAAAATAATTCCATGTTTGTTGTATTGGTTTAAAATAAAAAGATTATTAAAATGTGATCATTAATATGTTGAAATTTATAATTCTACTGAGAGGGAATGAATACGTATAATGACAATTTTTACTTATTTAATGTTAGTTAAACATTATAAAACATCAATCTCATAAACTAAACAAATAACGCAAAATATACATGGAAATTTTTATGAGAGAAAACCACAAAATTTCTTTATATGAAAGTTTTTGTAGGCATCAATCTACTTTTACATTTAAATTTATAGGCACTAACCCACAGTAGACACCAATCCGGTCTACTACATTTTAGGCACCAACCTACAAGAGACATCAATCTCCTTTGTTGCTTTGTAGGTACCAACTTATATGAGACACAATTCCCCTCTTCTTCTTTGTAGGCATCAACCTACAGAGGATACTAATCCACATTGCTACAAATATCCATAGGTACCAACTTACTTTCTTACTTCTTCACAATGTTTATTAGTTATTTTTACTTTCACCAAGTTTGTTTTATGCTTTTGTCTCCACCATCTCTATAAGTTACTTTTTCCTTCACTAGGTCTACCTACTACTCCTTCCTTCACCAAGTCTACTTGTCTTAGAACTTGTTGCTTTTTGGCTTCTTCCCAAGAAAAATTTTTCATAGCATGTCATGTATTCAAATTTGCAAATATGGTTCTAAATTTTCTACCACGGTTACTTAGATATCTCTTCTTTGTTTCATCCAAATTTCATAGTCCAAAACATCTCAAGAATAAAGTTATAGAAAAATGACAAGATAACATGTTTGAAGCGTGTTTCATGAGCATTTAGTAACTCTAACTTCCTCAAATCATATATCTGGAATTGTATCGAAAAAATGTATAAAAATTTTACCACATATATGTTGAGGTTTCTTCTCTATCTCTCTCAAATTTTAGAATCTGAAACATCATAGAAAGAAATATATAGCAAAAATATTGATCTAGCATGCTTGAAGAAATTTTAGGAGCATTCAAGAGGCATAACTTCCTTAGAGTATATCTCTGAAATTACTAAGTGAACCTAGGTCGATAATTTGAATCACAAGTACATGGTGATCTTCTATTTGTATCTTCCAAGTTTCATGATCTGAAACATCCCAAAAGAAAAGTTAGTGAAAATTCCCAACTAACCTATTTGAAGATGATTTAAGGAGCATTTAGGAGGCCTAACTATGTTAGACCATGTCTCTAAAATTATAGTGAATTAAGGTCTGAAATTTGAATCATAGGTACATGAATATATACTATTTGTATCCTCCAAGTTTCACGTTCATAAACATTCTAGAAGAAAAGTTATAGAAAAATGTTAAGCTAACCTATTGAAGAAGATTTTAGGAGCATTTAGAAAACCAAACTTCCTTACACCATATCTATGAAATTATAGTGATCCAAGGTCTGAAATTTGAACCATGGGTACATGAATGTCTTCTATATGTATCTTTCACATTTCATGTTCCAAAACATCTTATAACAAATATTAAATTCCCACATGGCTCATTCACCCAACAAATCACATTTTTTCTTACACCTTTAGACTCCAAGAATTACCCCAAAAGTTATTCCTTATCTCCTCTTGCGACCTCAGGTTTGTTCTTCGATGAATTGCATATAGATGAGCTTATATTCTATTTATTTATATTATTTGTGCATTCACTTATGGGGATGACATGTAAAACTAATTGTGTCATTTTGCTTGTACTTTGGTTGGGTCATCTTGACAAAATATTTCATATCTCCTCATTCTATAAAATTAGAGAAAAATGTTATATACCATTGGAAAGATATTGAAATAAATTTTCCATGATTATTGCATATTCAGAAATGCAAAATCACTTGATTTGAATATCTCTGAAGCTTTTTTGGATTCTTTATTTTGAAAAGAAAAAAATTTAGTATACATATTATATTCTATGTTCTATGAAAATGTGAGAAATACTAATCGTATAAGTTTTGTTCTTTTCATTTTAATGCAACCGACTTTGTTCAAAGTGCAGAACAAAGTAGAGCCGTCATCCGATTTAAACGTTGTTTGGTCTTTTCAATGAAATTTTTTTGGTACCATGTTAATATGTGTTAATTTCAATTTCCACAATCTGTTCTTGCCATATGTGTTGATCTATATTTACTTTTTTTTGGAGTAGTCTATAATGCGACTTTTTGTAAATCGATGGGACATTGACATGGATGATGATCATACATAACATGGTGATTTTTTGGCAGCTCCTTTTCCTTGCAATGCCAGATGCTGCATCTCCCCGAGGTTTGACAACAAACAGGAGTTGTCCTGTCGTGGTGTTGAGTCCTTTTGTGGTGGTGAATTAAAGTATTGAGTGAACAGCGGATGCTACATCTCCCCGAGGTCTGACAACGAACAAGAGCCGTCCTGTCGTGGTGGTAAATTGAGGTGATGACACACCTAACCGTTGATGTGGACGCTACATGGCAGCTGAACCACATGATCTTCCCATGCAGTGACTCAAGGGTTTTGGAGAGGTTTAATGAGGCTTTTAATGCCTCCACAGTCCACGAGGTTTTAGAGTTTCATGTTGGCTCTATGGCTTTGTGGGAAACCCTTTCTCGGTCATTCACTTGCTCTGTTGGTAATCCAACTACTCCGTTCGCTATGGGGTTTTGTTCCTGGTTATGGCTATGGCACTTGGCCCTCCTCCGTTCGCTGGCTCTGTCAATGTTTTCCCTACTGTGGGTACACCCTGAAGGCGGTCTGAGACTGAGAAACCTTGTTTGATTTACTGTCTGTTGGCTTGATTTATTTGCTTATATGGCTCAACTGTTGATAAACCATGTTGGTTCCACTGACAGGTTCTCGGTTCATTTTCTCTGGTGACTATCCAGTTTCCTCCATAGGTAATCTTCCTTCTCCGGTTTCACTTCTTCGTGCTACTGTATCTTTTGCTGACAATCCCGCTCCTTGTGAGCAGTTGTGGATTTGTATGGCTCTGTGGCCATGGCTCGAGCTTCTCTGGTTTTGTTGGGACTCACGATTCCTGTTTCCCTCTTGGTGTTACTACTGGTTCGGGGTTTGTTCAAACCCTCTTGTCACTCAAGTAACCTTTAGGCTTTTGTTGTCGTTGTTTCCTTCTGCTCTTTTTGTTTACTATTCATACAGGTTATGCTGCCCTAACTAACATCTCCGTTGTGCTGTGCAGGTGGCTCATGTACCGGTGTCGAGGGCTCGGACTTGGTGGCTCGCCGTGTCTCCAATCCTCTGTCTCAGCCTTTGTTTGAAATGGGTAGGACCATTCCCTTAAGCCTGTTTGAGGCTCTGTCTATCAAAATAATATGTGATTGTCTCTCCATAGGTTATGTAGGGCTTTTGATTTTACAGGTCTTCACGACCGTGACTCTGTAGTTGGTCTTGCTGTTTTTGTCATTTCGTCGTGGCCACAGTTACTTTACATTTCAGCTTTGTGGTCTGGCTTTTGTTTTCGTTCCTATCTGGTTATGTTGTCCGAGGGTTTCTGGTCCCCTCTTCCATAGAAGAGATGGGACTCATGGAATACTAGAACTATGGATTTGTGTATGGAATGTAAATATGGAAAAGTATGATGCTCGGAATGCTAATTTTCTTTGGCAGTTATTTATGTAAGAATTTCAATACATGTATGCGCATTTAGAGAAGAAGAAATTCTGTTGATGAATGATAAAATGTTCGATCTGCGAGTACCTTTAGCTATACTTGGTGAATGTCATTTTCTGGGTGTACGTACAGTTCCTATGTTTATCATTTGTTCTTAAATGTTTATGATTGCACAGTCTTCATGCTCGTTCTTCATTTATAGTTTGCACTCATGCACATTACAGAAAAATACTTCATGACACAGTCTTTCTAGTTACCTGAAATATTAATGTTTATTCTTCTTGTTATGCTTGTTAGCAAATTTTACAATCTCAGTGTAGTTCTATTTTCCTTATATGGGCAGCAACCTTCGTGCCTTCTAAGAAATGTCTTTTAATAGTTCAGGTAGCCTCATTCGGTTGAGGAACTACCTGCGGTTACATTGTACAATTACATTTCCTGTTATGGTTGTTAAACTAATTTTAAACTCACATTCATAACTAAAAAGAAACAAAAAAAAAAAAGAAATTTGTAATGGTTGTAACAACCTTCTTGGAAAAAGTTAATAGTAAAATAAATCAAAGTGAAATTTTTTTGAAAGGTTCTTTAGACAGCATGTCCAACTGTTGCCTTGCCATTGGATGCTCCTGCATCAGGCTCCCGGGGTGAATGAAACTCATGGCTCCTATCCATGAGCTCTTCAATCAAATATCCAGCGCGCTGAATCTGTCCAGCATCCATCCAGGTACTATCCTCTATCGGACAGTCTTTCCACTTAACCAAGTACTACAAGTACTCCTTCTAGCGTGTCCGCCAAGCTACCTGAGTGTCCAGTATTTGGTCAATCTCTAAAGGCTTGGCTGTGGGCAGCTGCTTGATCCATGTCCCTGTCTCTTCGTCTCCCTAGGTGTCCCGTGTGTGATCGGTTGAATCTTCCTTTGTGTTTGCAGAAACATAGGGGTATAGGTCTGCGACATTGAAAATGGGCGAGATCCCAATACCCAGGGGCAATTGCAGTTCATAAGCATTTGCAGAGAATTTTCATAAAATTTGGCAAGGCCCTATCTTTTTGAATTTCAGCTTGTTGTACTCTCCTTTGGGGAACCTTTCCTTTCGTAGATGCGCCAGTACCAAATCTCCTATATCAAACTGCACTTCCCGTCGCTTCAAATCTGCCTTTTGTTTATACTTTTGACTGTTGTTCTGCAACTTAGCTTTCACCTGTTCGTGAAGTTCATTAATCATCTTGGCGAATTCTTCTCCGTCAACACTCCTCCGTTCCAACCGACCCAAATCTCATAATTCGTGCACTCCTCGAGGGTGCATGCCATACAGGATTTGGAAAGGGCTTCTGCTTGTGCTCCTGTTTGGAGAGTCATTATAAGCGAACTTTTCCTGGGCGAGTACACGATCCCACTGTCATGAATTCTCTCCAACGAGGCTACGTAGCAGATTTCCCAGACTTCAGTTTACTACTTCAGTTTGCCCGTTGGTCTGTGGATGATAAGCTGAACTGAAATTCAGTTTAGTGTCCAATTTTTTCCACAAAGTTCACCAGAAATGGCCCGTAAACTTCACGTCCCTATCTGAAAGAATAGATGTCGGCAAGCCATGCAACCTGACAATTTCTGTAAAGAATAGGTGGGCTACATGCGTGGCATCGCTGGTCTTCTTGCAAGGGATAAAATGTGCCATTTTTGTAAAGCGATCCACCACTACCATAATTGAATCGTACCCTTTCTGTGTCCTTGGCAAACCCAAAACAAAATCTAAACTAACCAAATCCCAAGGTCTGTCCGGAATAGGCAATGGTGTGTATAATCCAATTTTCTGACTATTAACTTTTGCTAGTTGACACATCTTACATTTAGCCACATATCGTTGGATGTCTTGTCGCATCTTAGGCCAATAATAAAAATGACTTACTTGGTCCAATGTCTTGTCTACGCCAAAATGTCTGGCTAGACCTCCATTGTGCTTCTCTTGGATTAGATTTTCCCTCATTGAACACTCTGGGATGCACAACTGTCCACCCTTGAATAGAAATCCTTCCTGCAAGTTAAAATCTAACCACAAGCTGTTGTCCCTCAACAGCGGATTCTGGCAAGCTTCGTATGCTTCACGAAAATCTGCATTTGTTTCGTACAGATCCTTAAGATGCTCAAAACCCAACACCTGTATTCTGCTCTCCTGCATGATCAAACTCCTCCGACTTAATGCATTTGCCACCTTATTGGCTTGTCCACTGATGTGCTTTAACACAAACGTGAAACTTTGGAGATATTCCACCCACTTCACATGTTTGTGGTTTAATTTGTGTTGTTGCATAATATATTGCAGAGCAGAATTGTCTGAAAACAGGATGAATTCATTTCCCAACAAATAGTGTCTCCAATGTTTCAGTGCTTGTACTACTGCATAGAATTCCTTATCATAGGACGAATATTTCTGTTTGCTCTCATTCAATTTTTCACTGAAATAGGCCATCGGTTTATCCTCTTGACTCAGCACTGCTCCAATGGCTATCCCATTGGCATCGCAATGAACTTGAAAATTTTTGTTAAAATCTGGCAACCGTAAAATAGGTCATTAAATAATATTATTTTTCAGCAGTTGAAAACTCCTTTCAGCTAAATCAGTCCAATGAAATGGATGATTGGCCTTCTTGACAATCTCCACCATGGGCGTGCAGATACCTCTAAAATCCCTTATAAACTTCCTGTAAAAACTTGCTAGCCCATGAAAACTTCGTACTTCAAATAAACTCTTTGGGGACGGCCAACAAACTATGGTTGCAACCTTTTCCGGATCCATCTTCAACTCATTTTCTGAGATCAAGAACCTCAAGTAAACCAATTATGTCTTGAAAAATGTGCATTTCTTCAAATCTAACAGCAATTTATTTTGCTGTAATTTTTCGAAGACACACCTGATGTGTCTGAAATGTTCCTCCCTAGTCTTACTAAAGATAAGAATATCGTCCAAGTACACAATAACGAACTTCCCGATGTATTCTTTCAACATCTCGTTCATCAAGCACATGAACGTGCTAGGTGCATTACTCAATCCGAATGGCATGACCAGCCACTCATACAGGCCCTCATTGGTCTTAAAAGCAGTCTTCCACTCATCGCCTTCCTGAATCTGTATCTGATGATAACCGCTTTTCAAATCAATCTTGGAAAAGTATGCTGCTCCACTTAAGCAGTCCATCATATCGTCCATGTGTGGTAAAGGAACCTAATAGTAATCTTATTGATCACTCGGGAGTCGGTACACATTCACCACTCCCCTCCTTTCTTGGGAGCCAAAATTGTTGGTACTGCAGACGGACTTAGGCTTTCCCGAATCAGTCCCTTGTCCAACAATTCTTGTATATGTTTTCTAATATCCTCATTGCCTTTTGGGCTCATACGATAAGCAGCTTTTTTGGGCAAGCTGGCTCCTGGTATAAAGTCAATATGGTGGTTGATACTCCGTTTTATAGGTAACTTATCTAGCAATTCATCCGCTACTTTATCGTTGAATTCATGCAACATATCTTGGATTTCTTCCAGTAAATCCTTAATTTCAGTATGAACTAACACTAGCCTTGGCCTCCGTACGACTGCAAATTTAATCTCGTCATCTCCCAACTGTTGTAGGAACTCTTTTCCCCCTAGCAACAAGGCTTTCGATCCACTACTTTCTGCTGTAGCTTCTTCCTTCATGGGTACCAGTGTGTGTTTGACCCCATCCTTCACAAACTTATAGCAATTTGTTTTTCCATCGTGTACCACCTTCCTGTCATACTGCCAAGGTCTTCCCAGCAGTATATGGCATACATCCATCGGCATAATGTCACATGTCACTTTATCCTTATATCTGCCAATATGAAATTCCACCTCACATTGCTCATCAACAAGTAGTTGGTGTCCTTTCTGCAGCCAAGACACCCGGTATGGAGTTGGGTGTTTCAATTTCTTTAGGCCCAGCTTTTCCACCATCTCTGTGGCTACTAAATTGTCCATGCTTCCACTATCAATAATCAATTTACAACACTTACCCTGCGACTTACACACAGTTCGAAATAGAGATTTCCGCTGTGTCAGATCAACTGATTCTTTAGTTGGTTTCAATAAAACTTTATTCAGTACCAAGGCTTCGCCTGTTTTGGGCATGTTCTCCACTTCTTGAGGTGGGGCCTCGGTCTCCTCAGGCTGAGCAGCACATGCCCCTCTTTGTCTTGCCTGATTACTTTCAGGACATTCAAACAATTTGTGTCCCCATTTGTGGCACTTGTAACATTGGTAGGCAGCTCCTCTACCTCTGCCATTACCTCTACCTCACTGGTAAGGCCTTCCTCCCCTAGTGTTACCCTCTTTGTCTATTGACCCTACAACTTTTGAACTGCTGCCTTCATCATTGCTACTGGCAGTTCTGCCTTTGCCATAGGACTGTCCCCTTCCTCGTCCGGAACCACGTCCTCTCCTCGCATTCTGCCTTCTGTTAATTTTTTCTTCCGCTTTTAAAGCACTTTGATATGCTTCTTCTACAAATCTAGGAGAGAGAATATTGATCTCGTCCAGTATCTCCATCCGCAACCCATTCACAAACCTTGCAGTCTTTTCTGGGTTGTCCTCAACATAACCTGCTCACAAATTTACTCTATAAAACTCCTCTATGTACTCTTTTATAGTCATTGACCTCTGCTTCAGATTCTGTACCTGTCTATGCAGCGCAATTTGATAATATTTAGGTAAAAATTTACCCTTCAACTTGGCCACCATCCTGTCCCACTTCTTAATAGGTGGTTTGTTGGATCTTTTTCGCTCTGCTTGCACACTGTCCCACCACAGTGTTGCATGCCCCTTCAACTTCGTAGCTACAAACTTGATCCTCTTTTCATCACTGATCTCTTCACACTCGAAGTATTTATCTAACTCGCTAATCCAATCCAGAAGCAATTCAGTAGATAGGCTGCCATCATAATTTGACAGTTCAGGTTTCGGTTTGTTGTTTGCTAACAGGACAGATTTCAACAATCTTATTTCTGGTCCTTCCTCTTCGGACCCATCTATTGTAGCTATAGTCTCTGCATCATTGTCGTCGCCATCCACTAGCTCCCTATGCCTTCCTGCTTCCACTGCTGCTAACTTGGCACTTAGGACCCTAATTTCTTCACGCAGTCCATCTTTGGCTGCTCTCCAAACACCTCTTCCTCTTCCTCTTCTTCCTACCTCCATAATTAAACTTTCTTCCCTAAGGAAAGAACTGCTCTGATACCAAAAATGATGACACACCCGACCGTTGATGTGGACACTGCATGGCAGCTGAACCACGTGATCTTCCCGTGTAGTGAATCAAGGGTTTTGGAGAGGTTTAATGAGGCTTTTAATGCCTACATAATCCACAAGGTTTTTGAGTTTCATGCTGGCTCTATGGCTTTGTGGAAAACCCTTTCCCGGTCATTCACTTTCCGTTGTTTCCTTCTGCTCTTTTTGTTTACTGTTCATACAGGTTATGCTGCCCTAACTAACATCTCTGTTGTGTTGTGCGAGTGGCTCATGTACCGGTGTCAAAGGCTCAGACTTGGTGGCTCACCATGTCTCCAATCCTCTGTCTCAGCCTTTGTTTGAAATGGGTAGGACCGTTCCCTTAAGCTTGTTCTGGTGCCTATTTGAGGCTCTGTCTGTCGAAACAATATGTGATTGTCTCTCCATAGGTTATGTAGGGATTTTGATTTTACAGGTCTTCATGACTGTGACTTTGTAGTTGGTCTTGCTATTTCTGTCATTTCGTTGTGGCCACAGTTACTTTACATTTCGGCTCCTTGGTCTGGATTTTGTTTTCATTCCTGTTTGGTTATGTTGGCCGAGGGTTTCTGGTCCTCTCTTCTGTAGAAGAGATGGGACTCGTTGAATACTAGAACTATGGATTTGTGTATGGAATGTAAATATGGAACAGAGTGATGCTCGGAACGCTAATTTTCTTTGACAGTTATTTATGTAACAATTTCAATACATGTATGCGTATTTAGAGAAGAAGAAATTCTATTGATGAATGATAAAATGTTTGGTCTGCGAGTACCTTTGGTTATACTTGGTGAATGTCGTTTTCTGGGTGTACGCACAATTCCTGTGTTTGTCCTTCGTTCTTAAATGTTTATGCTTACACAATCTTCATGCTTGTTCTTCATTTATAGTTTGCACTCATGCACATTACAGAAAATATTTCATGACATTGTTTCTAGTTACCTGAAATATCAATGTTTATTCTTCTTGTTATGCTTGTCAGCGAATTTTACAATCTCAGTGTAGTTCTATTTTCCTTATCTGGGCAGCAACCCTCGTGCCTTCTAATAATTGTCTTTTAATAGTTCAGGTAGCCTCATTCAGTTGAGGAACTACCTGCGGTTACATTGCAAAGTTACATTTCCTGTTATGGTTGTTAAACTAATTTTAAACTCACATTCATAACTAAAAAGAAAGAAAAGAAAAGAAATTTGCAATGGTTGTAACAGCCTTCTTGGAAAAAGTTAGCAGTAAAATAAATCAAAGTGAATTTTTTTTGAAAGGTGCTTTAAACAGCATGTCGAACTATCGCCTCGCCATTGGATGCTCCTGCATCATGAAGCATCAAGTGATACATACCGAGCGCGGCACAGTCCTCTATTTAAAATTCAAAATTTGAAATCTGAGTGTGCCATGTAAAGCACTACATGAATGTGCATGCCGCGGAGGTTGGCTTCTTGGTGTGTTTTTCTTTCTAGAGCGTGGTGCTGCTGGATGACTACGCTTTCAGTTTTTTCTTCGAGAGACTTAGTAGTAAACGCCACCATTATAGTATGGGTGCCCATTTATATGTTTCAATAGTTGCCACAGGAGAACCAAAGAATGGGAATGGCAGTTCATCTCCACAGAGGAGTGTTTTATATGAGCCATGCAGGCTGGCCAATGAAATATCAATTTTACAAGGTGTCCAATATAATATGCGTTTTAGTGGATTTCAGGCTCTTAGAGCATCGCCTCCGGTAGCCTGCCACAACTCATTCAGGCCTCTTCTGTGACTCAGTGCAGTAGCCCACGGAGAGAGCGAGGAGTTGTGGCTCAATCGGTATGTGGATTTAGAGAGATGCATTCAAATGAGCCTTCACAGATTGGGTTGCGATCATACACAATTATTGCTTCCTCTACGTTACCGTATTAATCTAGTTGTTGAAGAAGCTAAAGCTACGCCACAAACTCAATAAATGAATTGGGTAACAGCAACATGCACGGAAGGAATTATGCAGAATTCAAGTTTATATTATCTTATTTACACTATTGGATTGAAATTTTTCGACTATTATGAATTTCAGTAAATTTTTTATGTGGATATGGTAAATTTTATTTGTTGTGGATATGGTAAATTTTATTTGGGATGTTATAATCACTGACCCCATTTTTTTAAAATGAGGAAATCTCTGTGAAGATTTGAAAAATAAAAAGATCGTCCTTCATATGGGGAAAACTTTTAAAAAGGGAAAAAGTGTTTACCGGTAAATAAAATCCATTCATTTTATATAACCATTCTGGTGGATATTATATGATTTGGAAGTTCGGCTATGGGTATATACTGGCATATACTATTATGTACTTTAAGTGTAATAGGAAAGTGAACAAATATATTTATGTTCATCTTTATTTACAATTAAATTTAGGTGGTGATAATAACAATTGTTTTTAAGTAATTTAAATAAAAATTATATTTTTTATTTTTTATATATGTTTTAAAAATTAAATTATAAGTTTTATTTAAGTTTATATTTTGTATAATGTATAACTAAACTAAAAAGTGAATCTTTTTTCTTTGTAAACCATGAAATAATAAAATACTATGTAAACCATAAAACTCAAAGTTTAAATCCTTGTAAATGAAAAAACAAGAAGTTTATATATATATATATATATATATATATATATATAATTTTAAATTATATTATTTTAATTTTTAATATGTGATTTGATTATTTATTTAAAAAAATTTGCATTTTTTTTTTTTTTTCTGTGTAAAGACTATTCTATTAAGATTAAAAGAGAAAAATATTTACAAAGAGGTTTGAACCTCTAAGGGGGCTGTAGCCTGCCCTCTATCAAAAAAACCGTTGCAAGTAGCACATTGCCTTCTGTTTACAAAAATGGAAAATCATAGACCCAAGACTAAACAGAGCTAGATAAGATCGACACTTCAGAGTGAGCTGCCCTTTTACAAAATGCTGTCCTTTGCCACTATTACAAAAAGATGTAAATCCAAAATTATGTCCTGGAGAATGTAAAATTTCATGCTGGTAATAACAGAAGCCATGCACACTGAGGATTACCCACAAAACCTAGAAATCATAAGATGACTTGCTGTCCTGTCGCTGAAGCAAAAGTTATTAAGCCTGCGGTGGCAAGCCTGTAGCGTTCTCATTTACCTGGTTGGGGGAGCTTACCTAGGTTACCATCACATTATCTTCAGCTTCCATCATGTTGCATTCTGGAGGAGGCACAAGGTGCAGAACACTGCCAGAGAGTCGCGCCGGCTCACAAGCTATAATTTGCTCTTGAGGAGAGTCTGGCTGAGGGTGAGAGTCTTCCTGTTGGCCCTCTTCGTGCAGCGCAGCGGAGTCATTGAGGACAACATCAGCCAAGCTACCCTGAGAATCACTGGAATTTTGAGAATGAGACTGTTCCTTGGAGGTTTCATCTGAGCTTGTCAGCTCATCTTCTTCCTCCGAGAAGATAACAGTTATTATAGCTGAGATAAGAGGTTTGTTAAGCCTGCTTTTGAATTTGAACCGGGTTGTGTGAAAAGAGTTGTTTAGGGAGGGTCCAGAATAGTCTGAGGGCGGTGAGGATGGCGAGGCAGAGGCTAACGGAGTTAAACGTCGAGGCACAGAGCCACCACGACCCCGAGAGCCTCCACGGGACCCTGAGTTGCTACCACGCCTGGGGATGCCACGACGACGGGCCATTACAGTAAAGATCAGTGGATTGAAGGTGGTGAAGGACTGAGGGTGAGAGAGAAGCGACTCGCCACAAACTAAACGTAACCAGATTGAATACCAGAACCAAAAGCAGAGCACACAGTAGATAGAATCGACCACAAGAAAAAACCCAACAACGACTGAATAAACCCAATACCCGACCCAGACACCTTCAGCACAGACAAAATCTAAACACCTTACAGAGATGGGCAAGAAGACTGACTTTCTACACCAGACGCATATGGAGAAGACTGATTTAATGCACCAGACGCCGTCGGAAAGAGACAGAACCATATACCTGAAGCTGGCGAAATGGGAGCAATTATGAAGCCATGGTGGCTTCCAAATTCTCTGGGCTGCGCAGACATAACCACTAGAGGAGAACACTGCCTGAAGAACCTGGAGCGACTATGTCAATGCCTAAAGAGACCGGAGCAAATGAGCCGTGGAGAGTGCGCGCCATCCTAAAATCTTTCGCCTGCGTACCTCAAGCCTGATGATTCATTAATGCTCGTTAATGACCTGCCTCGAACCGCCGAAACCTGCTCAATGTATTGCCAGTTGCCGGCTTCGCATGCCCAAGCCTTAACACATATTTAAGGCACCCGCATCAGGGTAAAAAAATTTGCATTGTTATTAAAGAAAATCATAATATTTTTTGTTTTTAATGTTTTTGTTGAATTTTGCTTAAAATATCATTAAAATTATTGAAATAGTAGATTTGAATTATTTTTTAGAATATAGATTAAATATTATAAAGTTTTTGGAAACTTAAAATTTATTTGTGCATTCAAAATATCCAAAAATAATAATTACACTAGAAATTGTATCTCTAAATATCCAAGGGAAAAAACAAGAACAATTAAACTTTCCCAAAAGATAATTTATTTAATTATTAAATTTATATATAATTTAATATATTTTCAAATCAATAATCTACTTTTCAGTAAGAGTTTGAATAATCTTGTATTTAAACTATATTTTCATGTATAACAATTTGAATGATCATGAATTTATCTTAAGGATATATTTTTTTTTGAAATGAGAATCAAGATTAAAATTTTAAAGAATATTATTTTGAGGTGTAGATTAGTTGGTTTATGTGAGACTTATGCTCTATTAGGTCATTGTTTCAAATTTCATGAGGAGAAATTGAGAGTGCTAGTTGTAGGGAATAAAATTGGTCACCAAAAACATCCAGACATCCATAAAATTGGTGGTCAAAGACATCCAAGTTGAATGGAACCTCACACAATCATTGTAATTACATCTTATAATTAGATAGATCATTTTCCTATTTAACATTGAAATTAACTTAAAATCAATTTAAATTAAAAAAAATATACATTATAAAAACAATAACTAAATATATAAATTTAAGTTATTAATAAAAATTTTACAATATTTTGCAAATATTTCCAAATAAAAATTTAAAACAATATTACAATAATTAATTAGTTTCTTTCTAGATATATTTTTTAAATCCTTTGAGTGAAATCAATGTATAATTCCCTTTAATTTTTTCCTATCCAAATTATTTCATTCCGGTGGTATCTTTATTCTTTAGAGGAAACGTGTAGATGAAGGGTGGGTTTTTCTAATACAAGTCCTAAAACATATTTATGTCACCTATGTTATATTGTGTGAATATATATATATATACTTGTTTTTATTTTATTTTAATATATTTATTTTACTATGTTAAGGTCGACAAGAATGTGATTACATGAGAGACATAAAATGAGGGAGATGTGGAATTTTTTTGTGCTTGATTTGAAGTTTATACATCTCATTTTTAGAATAAAAACAAAATATTCTCTAAAATAAAAAATAATGTCCACTATAATAAAGAAAACAAAAATGCATACATTCTTGGACTTGCTAGTTGTGTGCTCACATCCACATCTTTGATCTCCCTCTTTTGTTACATGTGTATATGCGAGGGTGATCAAGATGCATTTTGATCTCCACACCTATCCATACACATCTCTGAGAATGAGAGAAAAAAATTTCTCTCTCTTACCGTGTGTGTATGTGTATGTGTCCCCCCTTGATAATTCCCCCAATAGACTAATCATGTCTCTCTTTCTGAGCTCCATGTTATTTAACCGCCTAAAACAACATGACCCTTGCTGCCTTTAAGACATTGTCTTCTTCTTTCTTATTTTTGGGGCATAAAGTGCACCTAGACCAATCCTTGTCTTTTCAGTTAAATTTAATGCATAATCAACCCATTTAAAACCACTCATCCAACTAGGATTGCTATTTACAACAACAATTCCATCAAGCAATCTCCTTCCTCAAGCAATGGAATTTGTGTCCCTCTCTCAGTCATTTTAATTAATTAGAATTTACCTACAATGAAGAAATATTAACTAGGGGATGTCACACAAAATACCTTAGCCAACATAAACTACCTTCACTTCAACACGTGTTTTCTCATTAATTCTTGGGAGTTTCAATAAGTGCCATATACCATTGGAAATTTCTCTCAGATGGCTATCGAAATAAACACTTTACATGATCTTTTGAAAAAAATATCTATAGACAAAATTCCTTTAAATATATTACATGTATCCTTGTCCTTGACTAGGAAACAACACACATCAACACACTTACCAAGCTTCCCTCGAACTTGACACAACCAACTACAATTGCCAACACACTCAGCAATCTCCTTGGGCTTGACATCAATGACTAACCTTTGAATCAATGATAAAACTTTCTCAACAATCTCCCCATTTGGCATTAATAGTACCACCACCATACATTAATGGTCAGTGATGGCATGACTCCCCCCTATCAAGCTAGTAGTTCAAAGACTACTCTCGTGCTACCTAGTCAATGTATACTTTCTCTCCACCTTTGATATCAATGGAAAATATGATTACTAGGCCCTCTTCAACTGTAGATGGCTGCTTAATTAATGTCTACCTTCTTCTCTTGATCATCTGCTCAATTTTTCTTTTGAGGCTACTACTACTTGTAGATTTTCTTGCCTATGGATGGGATCTCCCTCTATAGAATACTTCCTTTTATGTTTTCTGCAACCATACTCTCCATGTGAATTGTTGGATATGAATCGCTCCTTCATGAGTTATTGTTCCTTTAATTTCCTATTTTTCTTTCAAGCAGTCAACGCTTCTTGAAACCAACTAATGATGCATGTTATTGTTGATTGTGCAGCTCCCCTTGTGCTTATGCACTATTTTTATCTTTGATGCCCTATCAAAGAACTTACTTTAACATTACTTGACATTTTCCTTCTTTGATTCTGTTTGAGAGGTATTCATATGTACCTATCTTTAATTCTTGACCCTTTAACATAATACTCTTTTGTTCCACCTCATTTTCCATGATTATTATCTTCTTTATGTAAGTCAAGATTTTTCTATGAAATCGCCCTAAGACTGTGTTGGCTTCTTCCAATTTCTATCATGTGAATTCTTGTTGACCCAACAATGTTGCTTTGTTCTCTCTTTATTCTACAGTGCACCTTTTGTACATAACATGTGTAGTGGACTGCATCTAGGTATTTCTTGTTCTATTGTTAGTGTGAAGAAGGGATTTCCTTCAATATCTTATTGTTGTTTTTCCTTCCTTTTAACAGATACATGTTGTCTGGACTTTTGATTCCTTTTGCTATTAATTTTCTTGAGTCTTCTTTTCTAATTATACAACCTTTTGTATTCAATATGACTTCATGTCCTCTATCAACCATTTGACTCACACTTGGGATGTTGTGCTTCAGGCTTGAAATAGGTAAAACATTATCAACATTTGTATTTTTATTAGCAATGCTAACTTTACATCTTCCTATCACTTTGGTTGATGTATCATTCCCAAGAATAACATTGCCACCTTTGATCTTCTTTAAAGAGAGAAATTTTCTCTTATATCTAGTCATATGATGAGATCATCCACTATCTATATGCCATTGATCATTTTTTTCTTGAGCACATGACACTAGCTGCATTTTGCTCAATGTTGTTCCTTTCTTTTCCATGTCTTCCTTTCATAATTGCATGAGGAAACTCATTCCATTGATTGTATAGAAAAGCTTCTCATGTCAATTCTTCAATCACGAGCTATATGTCCAACCTTGTGACATTTATAGCACTATGTGTTGAACTTGAATGGTGGCAAAAATGGTTCAGATTTTATGTTGTTGTAACTTGTGATTTGATTTACCATATATTTGTTCCTGGATTTCTAATAATAACCTTTATTTATGAAATCATGATTCATTGCGCGGGTCTTGTAATCCCTTACTTTATGTCCAAATATTGTACATGAAAAATAATCACCAAGAAATATATTTTGATACCTTGTTGAGTGGAATTATCTTGATGAATCATTTCTTGTGGAGTTGTTCCATCTTTGAAATCATTCATCTCTTTTTTCATCCATCTGTCCTACTCCACTACTTATTATAGATCTAGTGAGAGAATTAGAATGACTTCACATTGTAGTAATAGTTTTGAACTTATCTTGGTTCCTTTCATTGCTTTGGCTGGCTTTATGGGGATCTTGTTGATTCTTTATTTCTCCTTGAGTGATGCTCGTGTTATTGAAATGAACATGCCTATGTTGATCCTTTACTTGATTGGTGTTTTCAGTTGTATTGTTGTTGGATCTTATGAATGTATCAACATAACTCTTGAATTATTATACATTTGGTGCCCCATGGACTTACTTATAACAAAGACATGTCATAATGACGTGAGACTTTTGCTTGTTGAGATTTGTGTCCAGGATTTCAGTTTCTTTGGCCAACTTCAAATTCTTATTTGCTTCCTTTAATTGCCTTTTTGTAGAGACAAATTCCTCATCTAGTTTTCCATATTCTTGCAAATTTTCTTTAATTTTATTTATTAAATTATCCTTAATCCTTTTAGATTATTCTAGTTGATTTTTCAAATGATCACGGTCCCTATTTTCTAGGATTTCCTTCTTATCTTTCCTTTTATACTCTGTTAGTTGCTTATTAGCTTTTTATAGATCAACTTTGAAATAAATAATCTCATCTTCTAGAGCCTCACAATGACCTTCTATTTCTTTTAGTTGGCTCTGTCTCACTTCTTCCATCATTCTTGCATCCTATAAATGGGCCTTTAGAGTAGCATTTTCTTGGTCTTGACTTTCATACTTCTTCAAAATCTCCTTTTGATTTTTCTCTTCTTTTGAAAGCTTCTTTATGAGTTTCTCTTTGCCTTCATAAATTAGGAGACATTCTTCTAATTTAAGAATCCTTCTCCTTAAGACTTTTAATTCCTCTAAGGCACTTACATGTTCTCCTTCAAAATATACCTCGCTTTCTACTTCCACTTTTGAGTAGTTAAACTCCATCATAACAGGAAAAACATCTTCATCATCAGTGACTACATATGAACATCTAGAGGAATAATGACCTTTTCCATTGTTGAAACAGTGTGGACTACTTGATTCCTCCTTTTGACTACTTTTTGCATCCATGACCATGAAGAAAATGTATTCTTTCTATTTTTCTTTACTTCACATTCAGAGTCTGATACTTTGTTTTGATCATTATCTTCTTCCAGTAAGCTAGTGGATAGAAGATTATCATGTGATCTTCTTTGGTCCTCTTGTTCCCTTTTATAAATACTACTACCAAAAGGTTTATACAAACAACTAGAAGAAAGATTATGTAACTTACTATTAGTTTTCAGCTCTTATGTAGCTTCCTTACTTTCAGCTTGAAAATATGGATTGTTCTTTTGATAATGAGTAACAAGTGGACTTTCCTCATCATCTAGTTCATGGTCTTCAATATTCTTTAATTCTTTTTTATTTTCTTCATAGGTATATTGAATCTTATCCATCATATCTTTTCAATATCACAATAAATTACCTTATCAAACTCTAATTCTAATAGTGTACTCAAAATTAGCCAAAGGAAAAACATTATATATCATAGCATCACATCTGACAACATGAACTGATAAATTAGCTACTGAAAATGATCCTGCACACTCACTTGTCATTATGAAAGGAGGAGATAGTAGCAGGGACCCTTGCACTGGAGCCTAGGGGATCCATCAAGTCTCCACTATCTAAATCGTAGAAAATATGTTTTTCTATATGCGGTAGACCATAATCAAATTTTCCTAGACAAAACATTTGATTCTTGAGCATCCTCTTAATGTCTTCTAGGGAAGTGAAGACATTATATCTTTCAACTTGTTTGTCTTTCAACACCAAACCCAAGAGGATCTTCACTGCCAATGTAGAGCCACTAAATTTAAGTATTGCTTCTTCCTTCCCCAGATATGACCAGGGTCAATAACCCATGTCGACATATCTTCCATAATCTCTGAATCTAAATAGGATTAATGTTCAATCCCTACTTGAGTCTCCATATTATAGATTTATTTCCAAGTCTATGGCAGAACTACATTAAAATAGGTAGCAACTGAGTCATGGGAAAATAGTCTAGCTCCTCCCTAAGTTTGAGGAGTTCTTCCACCTCCTCCTCATTTGCATCTCATTCTTTTCCTTGATGGCATGGCTAACACCCTGGGAGCACACCTTGGGTGGCTTTTATAAAATAACCTTCCTACAAAGAAGCAAGAGAATGAACCGGACTTTCCAACAATAGGACTAGGACACAATGCTAGATAATCATCCAAATAACTTAAGGCACAAACACCTAACTCATCATAGACCCTATCAAGAGAGGAATCAAGCACAAGTTCCTCAAGGTGTGAAACAAACCCCACTACCATTAAATGCAGACAAAGGCCCACATAAACTCACACATCCTAGAAGCTAAAATGACAATCACAACCAATTGACACAAAAGCCTGAATCAAAATATTTGCAAACATGGCATAACAACCACTAGATTCCACCAACCCGATGAGAGACCTTTGTTTAGAATTAGGAAAACACCATAAGCTACAAGGTCAAATGCACATACAAAAAATTAAGGCCACCTTGACTTGCAAGATAGCTTGTGGAAAACCAAATAGAACCAATGCCAAAGATCCAAAGACCCCAGGACCAAATGTTGACAAAAACTCAAGACCCAAGACCACATGCAAGAAAATAAGAGATTGTTGCCTTGTGGCTCAACTTTCCGTCATTCTTTCAAACCTAAAGACAGAATTCTAAAGCCCCATAACTAAATTCGAAACTAATTAATAGTAGACAAACCAAAATAACCATGCAGTGAGAGAACACGACCTAATGTTCCACGACAAAAGACTCCATAACATTTTCCTTACTCGTTGACCTCCAAAAAACACTGAGTCATTCTCCTAGGGAAAAAGGACAAGTTCTCCCACCTTTGCAAACTTTTGTCTCTACTTTTTGCTATTTCAATTATGGACTTTAACCTCCATGCTAAGGAAATATTTAAGCCAAGCAAGAGACAATTCTTATTGTGGGAGGTCAAGGGTTTAACCTCACCTCCATATAAACCCTCAACAATGCAACCCGAGACCACCATGCTACCAAAATTAATAAACAAGCCCAAGTGTAAATCTTGCATGCACTAAAACAATGTCATCAATAACATAAATGCCCATCACCTATAATGGGGTGGCAAGCACTCTCACCAAGACTTTCGCATCCTCAACATTAACACCCTCATTAGGGGATATATATATATATATATATATATATATACACACACACACACACACACATTGACTTTCACGTCCTCAACATTAACACCCTCATAAGGGGATATATTTTAATAGTGGACATTATGTTTATTTAAAAAAATATTTTTATTTTTATTTTAAAAGGACATGTATCAAGTTCAAATCAAGCACCAGAATTCCACATCTCTCATTTTAAGTTGTCATTATTAACATAGTCAAAATGATATATATATATATATATATATATATATAATCACATTAGGAAACATACTTGTATTAAACAAACCCACCCTTCATATACATGTTTCTTTGTAAACAATAAGGATACTACTTAGAATGAAATAAATTGACTATAAAAAAATTAAAACAAATTATACATTGATTTCACTCAAAGGATTATATATATATATATATATATATATATATATATATATATATATATATATATATATATATATATATCTCGAAAGAAACTAATTAATTATTGTAATTATTGTTTTGATTTTTTATTTGGAAATATATAAATGTAATTATCATTATTGTTTGCCAAATATTGTAAAATTTTTATTGATGACTTAAATTTATATATTTAGTTATTTTTTTTAAATGTTTTTTGTTTTTTATTTTTATTTTTTATTTTAAATTGATTTTAGGTTAGTTTCAATGTTAGATAGAAAAATGATTTACCTAATTATAAGATGTAATTACAATGATGGTGTGAGGTTTGGTTTAGTTTGAATGTCTTTCGAGACAATTTTTATCTCCATACAACTGATTCACACTCTCAATTTCTCCTCATGAAATTTGAAACAATAACCTAATAGAGTCTAAATCTCATAGAAACTAACTAATCTACACCTCAAAAAAATATTATTTAAAATTTTAATCTTAATTCTCATTTCAAAAAAATTCTTATCCTTGAAAACTATATTAAATTCATGACAATTCAAATTGTTATCCTTGAAAATCTATTTTAAATTCAAGATCATTCACACTCCTATTGAAAAGTAGATTATTAATTTGAAAATATATTAAATTATATATAAATTTTATAGGGAAATAAATTATTGTTTTGGAAAGTTTAATTGTTCTTGTTTTTTCTCTTGACATTTAAAGATATATTTCTTAATATAATTATTATTTTTAGATATTTTGAATGCACAAATGAATTTAGAGTGTCCAAAAACTTTATGATATTTAATCTATATAGAATTAACAATTCAAATTTGTTATATTAATCATTTTTAATTACATTTTAAACAAAATTAATCAAAAACATTAAAAACCAAAAGATTATCATTTTAATAATATTATAAAGTTTTTTTTAGATCATTAATAAAAATTCCTCATTTAAAAAAAATAAAGATTTCTATATGATATGCCCAATAAAATATTTCATATGCACACCAAAAAAATCGTTTTTATGGAAGAAAACACAAAAAAACCTTGATATAAATTCGAACTAACCATCTAATGGAGAATAATGCACTTATTAATGAACAAATATATTAAAATTAATTAAATAAGATTCATAATAGTCTAAGTTTTTTAACCCAATCAGGGGTTTAGATAATATAAATATGAATTGTATGTAATTCTTTCTTTTCAGGTTGTTGTTACCTAATTAATTATTAATTTATTAAGTTTGTGGTGTAGCTTTAACTTCTTCAACAAAATTTAAAATCATTATAATAAAATTTATCAAAGTTACAAAAATAGTTTTGTTTTTTATTTTATTATCTTTATTAAAATTTGGTGAAATTTTGTTAACTTTGTTTTTTTGTGTGTTGGTTTTCATTTGATTAGTTAAATATTGTGAATATTTTAGAGTAACTCAAGTTTATGAATTATATAGATTTTGAATGAATAGTGAATAAGTATATTTTCCAAAAATATAAGTCACTGGTTTAAATATTTATTATTTCAATTGACAAAATAAAATTGTATCTTGTTATTTAAATTGGAAAATTTATAAAGTGGAATGTAATTTAATTGTTACAGAAATTCTATGTTTTGGAGTTTTTTTGGAGGAAACAATTTCTGAAAAATCTTGAAGCATTTGAATTGTATAAAATTTACTCATCAAATTTGTAATAGAAAACCAGATTTTAGAGAAATGTTTCAAAAAAATGAAGATGACAAAATAAATCAAAATTTTAATAGAAAACTAGAATTTAGAGAAATGTTTCAAAAAAATAAAGATGACAAAACAAAACAATTACGACTGTGTATTTAAATTTGGCAGATTGCTATATGAAAAAGAAAGGAGAAAAACGTCTAACCTACACTAAGGGTTGGGCCAAAACTCGTAATACCTTAACAGCAAAAAAAGCAATAATTTTGTATAGTCTCAACTCAATCTGTAAAGGCCAATATCTTATGGTGATTGACTATTTACTATAAATGTAATTTAGATTAATTAGTTTATGTAAAAGCCAATATCTTAAGGTGATTGACTATTTACCATAAATATGTAATTTAGATTAATTAGTTTCATGATAAAACTTGAATTTCTATGGAATTTGGACCAATTTAATTTTACTTATAGCATACTATTATTTTCAGATGCAACAAAATATTATTTAAAGGAATTTTAAAAATGCATCTTACATTCCACAAGCACTGCTTATCAGTTTATAACAATGTAAATGTAATATGCTTTCTACACTCAAAAACCGTTTTAGAAACAAAAATAAAGTGCAAAATGCAATAGCAGGGCTTAGGAATAAAAAGACATGATAAAGCTTACAATTTTAATATGCTAAGAGTGCATTGGTAAATCAAGAAGTATGCACTATAGATTTTTTCAATAAAAAAACCTAAATTACAGAAACTTAGGTTTAGCATCTCCTTCATAATCTCGTGAATGAGGTTTCCCTAGTGTCATCGCCCATTAGAACGCATCGCCCGAAATCCGGGTACCGGCTGAGCCACAACTCCTCGCTTTCTCCGGGGGCTACCAAACGGATCCACAGAAGAGGCCCGAATGAGTCGTCGCAGGCTGTCGAAGGTGATGCTCCAGAGAGTCTGAAATCCACCAAAACGCATATTATGTTTGACGCCTTCTCTAGACTGTAAAATTGATAATACATTTTCCAGTCTACGTGTTTCATATAAAATAGATGAACTACCACGTTCAGTCTTTGGTTCTCTTGTGGCAACTGTTGAAGCATATCAATGAGCACCCATACTCCAGTGGTCACATTTACTACCACATCTGTGGAAGAAGAAGTTGAAGGTGTAGTCATCCAATAGCACCCAGCCTTACAAAGAAAAAACACACCAGGAAGCCAAACTTCCTGGCATGGGCATTCATTAGTGCTTTGCTGGGCGCGCTCAAATTTCAAATTTTTAAATTTCAAATAAAGGAATGGGCCAACCTCCCTGGCATGGACATTCATTAGTGATTTGTTGGGCGCGCTCAAATTTCAAATTTTTAATTTCAAATAAAGGAATGGGTCGCGCCTGGTATGTATAGGAAATGCTTTAATTGATTCGCCCTCCAGGATGGTGGCGGAGACTATGTTCGTTGTAAGACCTTCGGTGGCTCTGTTCATTGTCAGACCTCCGAGAGATGCAGCATCGGGTTTGACAGAGAAAAACTAGCTACCGGAAAATCACCATGTTATGTATGATCATTATCCATGTCAATGTCCCATCATCTTCAAAAGGTCACATTATAGACTACTCCCTTTTTTTTAATATTTTCCGACTGCAATACAAGTCAACTTTGTACAAAGACCTGAATGAAATGACAACTAGTACTACAAAGTAAACCGTACACTACAAGACTATGACAGTCTAGTTTTGGATTTTTATTTTTATTTATTTTTAATCCCTATCATTTTTAGATTTTTTTTTTATATCTATAAAATATCTCCATCAAGAGAGCAGAAAGAGATAGGGAAGAAAACTAGAAGTGACAACATAGACCTGAAGGAAATGTGGCCATTGAAATTTATGATAGGGAAGAAATTATCAGTATTACTAGCAAGAGAAGGCCGAAATATAATTGGAGGGTATTGGACAAGCTTGAAACACATCATCTAGGTGTGAAGACCTCAATCTAGGCACCAACTTAATTTTTCTACTTATTCACAATCTATGTTAGTTACTTCTTCTTCTTTTTTTTCTTTACCCTATTTATTAGTTCTTTTTGTTTTTACTAGATTTACCTATTACTCCTTTCATAAAGTCTACTTCTCCCAAAATTTGTTGTTTTTTTGGCTTTTTCACAAGAACAAATTTGCATAGCATACCATGTATTCAAATTTACAAATCTGGTTCTGAATTTTCTACCACATTTAATATCTCTTCTTTGGCTCATCCAAGTTTTATAGTTTGAAATATCTCAATAGGAAAGTTATAGAAAAATGACAACATAACATGTTTGAAGCATTAAACAAAGTCTTTCGGTAGAAATCACATGAGAGAATTTTTTGGCTGACATGTTTCGAACCAACAAGTGTGGTTCATCATCATGTTTGAAGCATGTTTTATCAGCATTATGTAACACTAACTTCCTCAAATCATATATCTGAAATTGTAGTGAAACAATGTATTTAAAACTTCTACCACAAGTATGTTTAGATCTCTTATTTGTCCCCAAGATTTTTATTTATTTATTTATTTTGGAAACATGATAGGAACAAAGTTATAGAAAAAATATCAAACTAACTTCTATGAAGATTTTAGGAGCATTTAGGAAACCTAACTTCCTTAGAGCATATCTCTGAAATTATGATGAACCAAAGTCGGTAATTTGAACCATAGGTACATGACCATCTTCCATGTGTGTCTTCCATGTTTCATGATGCAGGAGCATTCAGCTCAACAATATCATTATATTTTAGTAGACATAGGGGGTCTTGAGTTTTAAGGAAGTTAGTTTCCTAAGTGTTGAATTAATGTAATTATTTAGGCTTTTGAGTGATTTTAATGAGAATAGGATTTAATTGAATATTGTGAGACATATTTGTAAATATTCTCAAATGTAGGAGAATATGAGAGATTTAGGATAGTTGAAAGATTGAGGGATTTGAGAATTAATTATAAAAATCAGATTAGGAGTTAGTTCATGATTTTGAGGATTAGAGAGGATCCTTAGGGATGAGGAAGAGATTTTAGGATTTTGTTGAGAGATTTATGGATCTAAACCAATCGTTTTGTATAAATGTAAGCCTTAAAGGCATAATCAGAGGTTGGATAGGTTAGCTATTTAGAGTGTGATTGTAAGCTTATGGGCAGATTGTAAAATAGAGGCCATTGACATTAGAAGATTAGGCCAAAGATAGAGAAATTGTATAACTGTGTGTTTATATATATATATATATAGAGGATTAATTCAAAACTGTATAGATGTGTGATTCGAGTATGGCATGATGAATTATGAATGAATCAGAATTCAGTACAATATATGTATGCAGGTAGAGTTTGGCAGAATACACAGTGAAGAAGAATTAGGCAGAGGATCGTAATGGATCGTGAACCAATTGCAAGATCAAAGTAATATCCAAGAATGACAGTGATTGTTGGCTTATTGGGCCCTGACCTAGGTTCGATAGAGTTTTTAGCCAAACAAATCCCACACTACTGGCCCTTTTCGCAACAATCCGTGGAGCGCGGATTGAAGTCTCACCCGAGGTAGTATTGGAGGGTGCTGGAACCAGGTTTCTGCACCCTAGGGATGTCTTGATGAGGTCTGGAGGGGTTGCAACCCGATCTACACACTTATGCTATTCCGTGCAGCTATCTGGCCTTCACGAAGATCCGCGATGGGGTTTTCTTAGATCCTTAGTATTATTGCAGTTATTATAGATCTGATTTATTCTTTAAGGTCTTTAATCAAGCATTTAATAGTTAAACCCAGTGCGCGTAATCATAAATCTTAAATACACTCACAAAAACCATAACATAAGAATAAACATATAGATTTGTGATCAGATACACAATAATTCAGAAACACTTATCTTTATTAATCTTCCATTCAGTACAATCCAATTCCACCCTGCGCACACAGCTGCAGGGGTCCGCGCACACAACTGCAGACTCTACCAGGCCTCTGCGCACACAGCTGCAGAGCCTACTCTAACCACTACCACCCACGACTCAGACTTACAAACTCAGAGCACTCTTGCTTTCACAAACCCATACACTTTAGATATCCATCAAAGCTACTATCAAAAACTGTCTTCTAAACCTAGAGTCTTGCTCTATTTATACATTCCCATGGTCCACGGACCATGGGCAAGCCAACACATTCTAGATTAACCTATAATATTTTAGGGCGGACTACCCTTGGACTTGACCCATTACAATTCGTGCTCCGCGCACTTCGCAGAACCTTTACCATACTTTTACCCAAAATTTTGGGCTTTGAGCCCCAAAACTGTTACACGGAGGGTTCGCTGCCGAATAGGCCCCAACACAATCATCGTGACTCGTCCCGAGTCACTCGTTGGTGTGGCTAGACACACTGCCAAGGCTTTGCGGTTCACCATCCCTATGAGTGACATACTGCACCTCGTCATTCCATCCTTGCTTCTTGCATGCTTCTTCAAGCTCCTACTCCATTGCCCCTACTAGTTCGTTGAATCGATGATGCTCATTCTACTCTGCTCGATTAACACAAAGCGGATCCTCCTAGGATTTTAGCTCTAGTTGAGATGCCAGAGCCATAAACTCTTTGTGCAGGTACAGCAAGTTTGCACTTTCTGGTCTCGTATACTCAATATCTGTTGCACCTTGTGTTGCAATTTTGCAAGAAATATGTTGCTATCTGCGAGATCCCAAACTTCAAGGCTTGCTAGAGATGAACTTGTAAGTAGAATTCTGTCGTTTGTCTCAGAATCACCGTCTTTCCCATAGCTTTTGTAGATTGCTTGCCAAACCGTGGTTTATGGAGCGGCATCTGGACTGGTCTTGCTACTTGTCTGAGAATTTCTAGTACATCTCCCACCATCGGCATCGAGCTCAGCTTGGTGCCCCCAACTTTCGACCTTGCACTGTCTAGAAAGTCTTGCGTCTCTTTTGGAAACACTCGGCTCACTCTCCCACCATCGAGGTTCATGGGTTCCATATCTAGTCTCTAGATACTACAATTTGTGCGGTAGGTGCCCCACTGTGATTTATAGGCCCGTGGAAATTTAAATTCAGTTGTTTCCTTCTTTTCTGGCCCATTAATGCTAGATTGACCGTAGGTCACTCATACTTCGTAACTTAATTACTCGCCGCCCACTCCATTTTGCCGTAACTCAGACATTTTGTTATGAACAGTGACAGAAATGGTCACTTCCTTGCTTATCCATGCATCAACGCATCCCCTTCTGTGCAACCGCATCCCTTATGACATACCGATTCTACACGCACCTTTATTTTCACGCAGCTCCCTCACAGACTGGTTTATCATCCCGCGCTCTATTTCAACTTTTCGGAGTGGTGAGACTATACTTTGGTCTGTTAGTCAGGCAGTCAGCTTGCCCGTGTAGAGCTTTAGGTGACTACCATTTACTCTTCCAGGGAATAGCTCTCCATTAAGCTTGCTAAGCTAGACCGTGCCTCCATCTGTGACTTCTTTGATGACATATGGTCCTAACTGTTACACAAAAATATCGTCACCATGATTATTTGTAGTCAATATGGGTCTATCATCACTTATACTGTCCTCCTGAGTAAGTCTAAGACCTCAGCTCTTCAAATCAAGCTTTGGAAATGGGAGAAAGACATTAAAAATCAATGTAACTCTGGTTCCGCACTTTCTCTCATGGTCACCTGCGGTCCCGCACCTTCTGTGTACAAAAGCTGCGTACCTACCCGCTCTGTCCCTAACGGTGTAGGTGCGAACCCCTGTGAAAGTCAAAAGGCGCAAGTTTTATCTTAAAAAACTCACTTTGGGTTAATTCTAGAGTTTTCTAGAAGGAATTTTGACGTGGATTGTTCGCTCTGAGGTGGTTCATGCATCCCAAAAGAGAAGGATCTAATCCCTTGACTAAAGGAGCTATCCCTTTGAAGGAGGGCTTTATCCCTTTGAAGGAGGACCTAGTAACTTCTCTCCATTGCACTATAAATACAGGCATTGGGGTGAGGACTAGGGAGGTTAGAAGCTGAACATTTTGAGGGTAAATGCTGGTGAAATTAAGACTTCCTAGTTGAGCTTAAGATGAGAGATCACATACCTTTTTGGCTTCATTGGGGAGTGAGTGAAACTTGTCAAAGTAGAGGATACTTCTTGTTGGACCCTGGGAGGAGCTTGTACAGCGTCAAGGCAAAGGTTGTAAGGTTCTTCTTCTTTTGAATGAATACAATCAAACTCATTTTTCTCAACAAGTACCTTATGTTATTTGTTTCATGGACTCCTTGACTTTCATGTTAAATATGTTTTATGCAATTGGTTTTTTAGGTGCTATTTCATTTGTTTGCCTTGTTTGTGTTTGCAGATTCGCGAAAAGGAGCTCATTTGGATCAAAGGAGCAAGGGCATCCACAAGCTTGCGTTGGACCAAAGGTAGGCCGTAAAAACACTTGTTTGCTATTGTTTATTAAAGCATATTTAGAGAAAGATAGTGTCCGGTTGGTTTGCTTGTCATTAGGTCTTCTTTAGATTCTAGGAAGGTCTATCTTGTCCGCAAGATCGACTCATTCCGTGCGACAAAATGGCGACCATACTGGGGACTTGATTGTTTTCCTTGTTTATACTTTGACCTGAGAAACTGTATTTCTGTTTCTGTTTTTGACTTGATGATTGTGGGATTGGGTGAATTTAGTTAATTTTGAGTCAGTTTTTATTTTTCATAGTTTTGGGAGAAGTACGCACCCTCTGAGTTAAGCACAGTGCGTACCTGTACGCACTTTTTCTTTGTACACAGAGCGTGGACGCACCTGTGTAAACAGGTTGCCTGCGTACCCTGTCAAAAATTTGAGAAATTTTAAATTTTTCTCTTTTTTATCAGTTTAGAATTTGTTTATAGGTTTTAGCCATTGCCCAGACCTGCTTGTTCCCTGTCAAAAGCTTTCTTTGGTTTAATTTCATTAGTGTTAGGGTTTTAGGTGGAATTCCTAGGAGTTTTGCTTGTTGGGCTTGTTTTTCAATTTGGTTGTGTAGTGGCTCTGAGCTTAGAAGCTGTAGGGACCTCAGATCACATTGGTGTCTACCAGTCTTCTTATGAGTCTGACCATTTATGAAATCTCCCCTTGTTGAGGAATCCGCTTTGTGTTTTCTCATTTCAAAATTTCGAAAAACTTGTATTTGAAAGTTTGGATTTTTCATTTTTAAAAAGAAAACGAAAGATTGATTGTTTTTTGACTAATTGTGATTCTGCATAAATTAGTCCTTAGCTCACATTTAGCTAAGTAAAACATCCTCAAAAAGACTTTTAGTAGGCTTTGACTTCAAGTAGCTTTTTATAGTTTGTAGCTCTCAAAGTTAGTCATTTTCATTGGTTTTGAGTGTTTTATTTACAAAATATAAAAAATCTCTTTTGGAAAAAGTTTGTTCTTGTAGTGGTTGAGTGCTTTGAAAAGAAAAGGGAAATTTTTGTGAAATAACTAGTTGTCTCGTTTTGAGTGCTTTGGAAAGGAAAAAGCTCTTCTTTTAATTTGTTTAATTGAGAAAGATTTGTGTTTACAAAGTATTTGCATTCTCAAACTCTTTCTTAGTTTAGAAGTTTATCGAAGAGAAAAGATTGTTTAAATCATCTTAGGTGCATCTTTTTAGTGATTTCGAGTCAAGTCTTTACACCATGAGTTTCATCTCCGCCATCTCTTGACTTAAACAACAACCACTAAAATTAACGCTTAAAGTAAAATTCACCTAGTAACATTTTATTTCTAGGGCTCTGATACACCAACTTAGCTTAGGCTAGTGTCTTGGAGTAGGAGAGTAATTAACTCTCCAAGACAGTAAAAACAAACAAGTAGCTGTATCTTGTGGTAGGAAGAAATCCAATTGTTGCATTTATGCTCTGGGAAAGCTCCTCTTAAAGGAGAAGCACGAGATCGTGTCCGAACCAGTGTGGGAATCAATCCTTCCTCATTGGGAACGACGCCAGATATTCACGTATTAAAAATGGTAAACCTCGGATTAACCATTGTCGAGGAGCCTGGGGTCACTTGTTGGTAAACCTTGGATTATGTCAAGGAGCCTTCAAGGGGATTGAGCTTGCTACTCTGCCGTTGCGTGTGTATCGGATCGTAGACTATTCCCCCAGGTGTATTTGTCTCAGTTGGTAACATTAGTGGCCATATTCTTTAGGATTCTTCCTGAGGTGACAGTGGTGGGAAGATCCCACTGTACCTGGAGCAGACGTCGGCTAGACTCACTTGGATTTTCTGGGGGGTTCACTTCACTCGAGACGGTTACGTGGAGGAACTTGGTCCAGTCTATTCATTAAGCAGGTTGCCGGGGTAACTGTTCCAACCGCCATTTCTGTACTGAATTCTGTGACGTTGGATTTCATCACCAACTAGTGTTTTCGGTCCGGAAAGTTACTGTTTGTGTGTGTTTGATCTCTAGATTCTTTAGGCGTGTGATTCAAATTTGTTTGGTTCTTTAGAGGCCTTAGGTCTTTTTCATTGAGATTTTACTTTGTTTGCGTGTGAAGTAGTTAAAAGTTTTTCACTGTGGCTGAATTACCAAGACAGTCCCGTAGACTTCGGGGCCAGTCTCCTGAGTTTGTAACCGTGACTGATTTACTGAGGAAGTCCCATAGACTTCGGGGCCAACCTCCTGAAGAAGTCCCGAGCCAGCTTGAAGGCTTGAAAGTCCTCGTAACTCCTAGTGGTAGTAAATTTGGGTCACCTGAAGAAGGAGAGTCTTCATTGGTTGTACATCCTGATTACCAAACTCTAGTAACACGTTACGATCCGCAATTGATTTCAGTTTCCAAACTTGCTGGTAGATTTTCATCTACTAGTGATATAGGTGAAGAACCTGAGATATCTGAACCTGTTACTCCAACATCGGGGTTTGTCTCTCCAACTTCTAGTGGTCCTGATTCACCTAGGGTAGAAAGAGTAATTACCCAAGATCTTCCTTCTGGACTTATTGCTATTGAAGAACTCGCTCCGGAAGAAGAAGTAGGCATCCCTATCCCTGAAAATCAACCTGTTCTTGATCTAAGGGAACGTGAATCAATTTTTTACAGTCCGCCTAGGAGTACTACTTGGTATCTTTCTTTGACTAATTATTTGGAAAACCCAGGGTTAAGTTTTTCACCACCTCGTGCTCCTTATCATCCTAGAGGTTTTTATACTTCCGTAAATATGTCAGGTCAGTCGTCCATGTTTACTCAATTGCCTGAATCTTTTTTGTACGGCGGTCCTTCTGTTCCCTCTGGGTATCGGTCACTTTTTGGTACTTTTTCGGGAGCATCTCCTCAACCCATTGAGCAAGGGTTATTAACTGGAAGCAATGGTACAAAGCCGTTGAGCGTAGAAGACATTCTCATGATGTCAGGTTCTATTCCCAATTCTCAACCTCAGGGTGGCCAGTTACCGCCTAGGGGGCAGCCTCAATTAACACCTGGGGGGCAACCTCAAAGTACACAATTTGCATCTGGGGGGCAACCTGTTATGAAACCAGCTCAAGAAAAGATAGAAAAGATAGATCAACGCCTTAGAATTCAGCCTCTTCGAGGGGGCAACCTCCTTTACATTACATAAATGAACAATTCTTGGATGATACAAATGACAAAACCTCCTTTCTATATATAGGAGTCTAAGGAGTCACAATATAATCCAGCCGACCTAACAATAATAATATAAAGCCACAAAATAACAATAGAGGGATTCTATGGGGCACAGAAATAACAATATGGGGGTAATAGGGGCACAACAATATAAATAAGGGGTATAACTACAATAGTAATGGGGTAATCACTAGTATTATAGGGACCCAACATGCCCCTCTCCTTCAAAAAAGTGTTGTCCTCAACGCTTGAGTAGTTCTGGATACTTCTGCATAAAATTCTCATCCTCCCATGTGGAATCTTCAGCGGATAAGTTCTTCCACTTGATAAGATACTCTGAAATTGATCGATTTCGTAGCTGTCGAGTTCTTGTTTCTGTGACTGCTTCCGGTTCCAATATAATTTTTCCTTCCTCGTCAAGTTCTGGCAATATTGTTTGAACTGGGAGCTTGTCACCTATAACCTTCTTTAAACATGAAACATGGAAAACTGGGTGCAATCGAGAAGCTGCAGGAAGCTCCAATTTGTATGCCATAGTACCAATCTTTTGCAACACCTTGTACGGACCATAATACTTTGGTGATAATTTATTATCCTTCTTAGCTTGCTTTAGGGACATTTGCTTATATGGTTGTAGCCGTAGGAATACCCAATCACCTACATCAAAACTTCTTTCACTGCGATGTTGATCTGCCTGTTGTTTCATTCTATTTTGTGCCAACACGAGGTTATCCTTTAAGAGTTGGAGGACTTGTTGTTGATGTTCGATGTGATGTTCCACTGCCTGAACCTTAGAATTTTCTCTTAAATATGATGTGATGGATGGTGGTTGATACCCATAAAGTGCCATAAATGGGGTCATTTTTGTTGCTGTATGGAAGGAAGTGTTATACCACCATTCAGCCAGAGGCAACCATTTGACCCATTGTGTCTGTTTATCAGATACAAAGCAACGAAGATATCCTTCCAAACATTTGTTTACTATCTCAGTTTGCCCATCAGATTGAGGATGATAAGATGAGCTATGAGCTAACTGAGTACCAAGACAAGAAAATAATTCTGTCCAAAAATTTCCAGTGAAAATGGGATCTCTGTCACTTACAATAATCTTTGGGTTTCCATGTAGCTTTTGAACTGTTTCCATAAATGCAGTAGAAACTGTACTGGCTTTAAATGGATGTGATAATGCACAAAAGTGTGCATACTTGGTAAGTCTGTCAACTACCACCATGATGACACTCTTTCCCTCAGACTTGGGTAAACCTGTGATAAAATCCATTGAAACCTCCTCCCAACGTTGGCTTGGAATGGATAAAGGTTGTAATAGACCCGGTGTCTTAATTGTTTCAACTTTATTTTGTTGGCAAACCAAACATTCCGCCACAAACTTTTGAATATCTGATTTAAGGCCATCCCAAAAAAATTCCTTCTTAACCCTGTGGTAAGTTTTTAAAAATCCTGAGTGCCCTCCTAAGGGAGAAGTGTGCAATTCCATAAGAATCTTTTGTTTTAGCTGGGAATTCTTACAGAGGTATAAGCGATCTTTGTACCATAACGAATCATTTTGCCAGCTAAATGTATCAGAAGTACTGGAATCTTGTTGTAGCTTTCGAATAAGTGCCCACACTTCTTCGTCATTCTTCCATTCCTCCCTTGCTTCGTTTATCCAATCTGGTTGGATAATAGAAATGGCACACAACAATGCTTCCACATCCTCATCCTTTCTTGAGAGTGCATCTGCCACCACATTTTGCTTCCCTTTTTTGTAGATGATTTCAAAGTCATAACCCAACATCTTTGTGACCCACTTTTGTTGCTCTTCAGAGGATAATCTTTGTTCTAAAAAGTATTTAAGGCTATCATGATCCGTTTTTACCTTGAAGTGTCTTCCCATTAGGTAGGGTCGCCATTTCTTAAGTGCATGGAGTATTGCCAACATTTCCTTCTCATAAATAGCTTTGCTTAAAAACTTTCCCTTGATTGGACGACTTTCAAAAGCAATGGGTCTTTCATCTTGCATTAGAACAGCACCAATTCCATTTCCTGAAGCATCACATTCCACAATAAAGGTTTTTGTGAAGTCCGGTGTAGCTAAGACCGGTGCTTGGCACATTGCCTCTTTAAGATGTTCAAAGGCCTTTGTTGCTTCCGGAGTCCATGAAAATGAATCTTTCTTCAATAATGTTGTTAGAGGTGCTGCTATTCTCCCATAATTCTTAACAAACTTGCGATAATACCCTGTCAACCCAAGAAATCCTCGCAGATGCTTTATGGATGTGGGGATTTTCCATTCCTTAATGGCTTTAATTTTGCTAGGGTCTACCTTAACTCCTTCATGAGATACAATATGACCCAAATATTCCACCTCCTGGACTCCAAAGAAACATTTGGATCTTTTTGCATATAATTGTTTCTCCTCCAATAGTTGTAGCACCTTGTCAACATGTTCAACATGATCCTTCCAAGACTTGCTGTAGATTAGTATATCATCAAAAAATACTAACACAAATTTTCTAAGGAATGGTTTGAAAATTGAATTCATCAAACCTTGAAATGTTGAAGGTGCATTGGTAAGGCCAAAAGGCATGACCAAAAATTCATAATGACCCTCATGAGTTCTAAATGCCGTTTTCGGAATGTCTTCAATCTTCATTCTGATTTGATGATATCCCGAACGAAGATCCAACTTGGTGAAGTAAATTGATCCATGCAATTCATCCAGTAATTCATCAATGACAGGAATGGGGAACTTATCTTTAATAGTGAGCTTGTTGAGCTCCCTATAATCTGGACACATGCGCCATGATCCATCCTTCTTGTGCACCAATACTACTGGAGCTGAGAAAGAACTTTGACTCGGTTGAATTATACCAGCCTCTAGCATTTCTGCAACCATACGTTCAATTTCACTTTTTTGGACATAGGGATATCTGTACGGCCTGATGTTTGGAGGAACACTTCCTGGAATCAGATGAATAGCATGATCATGATCACGCATAGGTGGGAGACCTTTGGGAGTCTCAAATACCTTGGAATGATTGTCCAGGACTTTTTGGAGATCTGGAGAAATAGATGATTCCAATGTGGAAACATCTAGCGAACATAATTGTGCAATTACACCTCTTTGCTCCTTTTTTAGAAGCTTTGTCATGCCATTAGAGCTGATTATCTTTCCTGGTTTCCCTGCAATACCCCTTAATTCAACTTCCTTTCCTTCCACAGAAAATTTCATGAAAAGTTCTTGAAAATTAAAAGCTATTGTACCCAAGGATTGTAGCCATTGGACTCCTAGTACAACATCAGCACCTCCCATTGGAATGGAAAGCATTGGGCTAGTCAATACATATTCTCCCATGGATAGCTTGATATTATGGCACTTTCCAGAACAATTTATTGTTCCTCCATTTGCAATCATCACTTGACACTCTGGTGCTGGATATAGGAAGCAATTCAATTCTTTTGCTACCCTACAATGAATAAAATTGTGGGTGCTTCCTGAATCAATCAACACTATTACCTTTTTCTTCTTGATTTGTCCTTCTATCTTGATGGTTTGAGGAGTGGTAATTCCCGCCAATGCATTACAAGATATGGTCGGATTTATTTGTTCTTCATCTAGGCTTTGTTCCTGGAATATATCCTCTTCTTTTGACCTTTCTTGCTCCTTTTCTTCTTCCTCTTCACAATCTATGTAGAATAATTTCTTCTCAGCACACTTATGACCTTTTGTGTATTTGCTATCACAATTGTAACAAAGCCCTTTTGCTCTTTTTTCTTCCAATTGTTGTGGTGTCAACCTTGTAGGTTGTGGAAGACTATGGGCAACAACACTTCCATCTTTATAGTTGTGAATGGTATGCTTCCTAGTTGCCATAATTTTGCTTTCCATTTTTCTTGCTAACCTGAATGCCTTCTCTAATGAATCAGGTTCCCAAAGGCGCACATCATGTTGGATATTATCCTTTAAAGACCCTATGAACACATCAATCCTATGCTCCTCTGGAATATCTTTTACCCTTATGTTCAATTTTTGGAACTCCTCAATGTGCTCCATTATTGAACCCTTTTGTTTGAGACTTATCAATTGGCTAAAAAAAGTGTTGCTTTTTGTATCCTCATAATGTGCTATCAATTCTTCCGTAAAAATTGCCCAAGTGATAAATTGTTTACGAGAAAAAAGCCATTGATACCATACAAACTGATTTGGTTCCAAATATAAAGTTGCCATACGTACCTTTTGTGTGTTTTGCACATTATTGAGATCGAAGAATTGCTCCATCTGTAATATCCATGTGGCGGGATCCTTGCCATCAAACTTCCTCATATCGATTTTTGGAACATGGTGAGTCTTCGATCCAACATTAGAGTCTATGGAATCATGATTAACATTTCTTTTGTTCTCATCATGAGTTTCCTTTACTACCTTTTCACCATTAGTGACCCTTTCTTGTAGCAACTTCTTCAATTCTTCCATGTCTGTCTTCAAATCTATCTTCAAATTTACCATCGAATCCTCCATCTTAGCTTCCATGCCCTTTATCTTAGATTCCACGCCATTTATCTTAGATTCCACGCCATTTATCTTAGATTCCACGCCACTTATCTTAGCTTCTGTTAGCTTTTGTGAGCGTGACATTTGTTGCACTTGTTCTTGTAATTTTGATATATCATGTAGCATTTCTTCCTCTTCTTCATGAGTCATGCTAGAGCTTTCAGGTTCCTTACTAGGTGTTTGCATTTTCTTTCCTCGGGGCATCAGTTACCGATAATAATGCTTTACTATGCCCTTTGAATTCCGTTAAACCAAGCTTACATAAAAATTTAAAAAAAAAACTACACACCTTTTTTCACTTTATAGAAGCCTGATATTGAATCTGATGTATCTCTGTAATTTCGGATCATCCAGTTCTGAAATTGCTACCTGTAGTAGCCTTCTGCGTCCTCTTTCCAATGCCACAAGTCTGAGCCAAATTGGATTCTCCAAGGAAGAGTTATGTGAAATCTCCCACAGTGACTTGCTTTTAGACTGGTTCAGTAGAGCGAACTTGTACGACGTGCCACGAGTCACTGTTTCAACCTTTGAATCTAAAACACACATAAAAAAAACTACAGTCCGTCCTCTTTCTGTAACTTCTTACGAAATTTCAATCCGATCCCCAGAGAGAAAGTTATGACGATTTTCCCCAGGTCACCTGTTTTGAATGTAATTCAGGAGTCTGCAAAAAGACCAACTTCCTCAGATCATATCTCCACAAATATCATGCAAAAAGCTCTGAAATTCGGACCCAAGGTTCAGCGCGATTTCTTCTCAAATGGGTTTTTTTTGCGACTTCTGAAACATCACAGAAAAAAAGTTATAGCGAAAATGCCACGATGACCTGTTTGGAGCAGCGAAACCCTAGAATCCAAAGCTCTGATACCAAATGTTATGAAACCAGCTCAAGAAAAGATAGAAAAGATAGATCAACGCCTTAGAATTCAGCCTCTTCGAGGGGGAAACCTCCTTTACATTACATAAATGAACAATTCTTGGATGATACAAATGACAAAACCTCCTTTCTATATATAGGAGTCTAAGGAGTCACAATATAATCCAGCCGACCTAACAATAATAATATAAAGCCACAAAATAACAATAGAGGGATTCTATGGGGCACAGAAATAACAATATGGGGGTAATAGGGGCACAACAATATAAATAAGGGGTATAACTACAATAGTAATGGGGTAATCACTAGTATTATAGGGACCCAACACAACCTCAAGGACAGTACGTACCTATGGTACAGTACGTTCCTCAAGGTCAACCCCAGACTCAATATGTACCCCAAGGTCAACCCCAGTATCAATTTATCCCTCAAGGTCAACCCCAGTATCAGTACGTGCCTCAAGGGTATATACCCCAAGGTCAGTACTCGAACCAAGGTTTCCAACCACCCCAAGGTCAATCTTATGTTCAAGGAACGGGAAATGTACCTTTCAATTATCAATCCTACCCTCAACTCGGTTATGGTCCACAATATTCCCAACCTGTTATGGGTCAGTACCCCGGAATGAACATAGTGTGGGATCCATCGCAAAACCAACAGGTGTTGCAGCCAAGTGTACAGTTGTCATCTCAAACTGGACAACCCTTAGTTTCTGGTACACCCCAGCAACCAGTCCAGTCTAACATTCAAACTTCTGTACCTTTGGTAGTTTCTCAGTCAGGGCCTACTGTTTCCAGCGCACTCTAATTGGTCTCGCGGCCAAGTGGTACATTGAGTTACCGCGAGGCACTTTTTATAATTTTAGTCAGTTAGCTACCTCGTTTTTAACTCATTTCCAGTTGCCAGTCCGATATGACAATGGCACGGAATTGTTAACTTCGCTAAACTAGTCGACATCCACGTACATTTCAGATCATATTCATGAGTGGAGACGTCGACGTCGTTTAGTGAAGGTATTTATTCCGGATCAAATCTTGGCTGAGTGGTTTGTAAAATCTTTGTTGCCAAAGATCACTGAAGATGTTGCTAAAGCCGGAGTGGTTACTGAGGAGCAAGTCATTGCTCAAGCACAGTACCTTGACTTAGTTTATACTCAATCAGGTATGTTACACGAAAAAATCCCCGATCTTCCCAAGTCAAATCAAATCGCTGCAGCTCCTTCGGGATCTCATGCCGCTGATGGTATGATTGGCACGGTTAACACTAAAGGTAAGAAGAAATCCTCCAAGAATTCTTCTCCTATTATAACCTTGCCTGATTCCCCAACAGGAGATTCTTTTGCAGAGATTTCTACCGATATTCACGTTGTAGAGTTATCTACAGCTAAATCAAAATCCGGTGGGAAGAAGAAAGGAAAGAAGAAGAATAAAACGGACAAAAGTTCAAAGGAGAAACCTGAAAAGGTAGAATCTAATGATGAAAAGCGTAAACCTCGTTATCCATGTCTCATTTGTGACGAAGAACATTTTACAAGAGACTGCCCTCATCGTGCAGAGGTTGCAAAGATCGTCAAAGGTTCCCAAACTCCTGCTGTTTTGAAGGATCCATTTCCAAGTCAAGACAACAAAATGATAGGTTCTTCCTCGAGTGCCAATGAAGAACCCATATTGATGATGTCCCATGTTAAGATTGTGACTCGATCGCAAGATTATGGTAGTAAAAGTCCTGTTGATGGCAAAGAAGCAGAATCTTCTCATTCTAATCCATCAACCTCAGCTCCTGGTTCCGATCCACTACAGATCGAGAAACCTAACCCAGACTTGGTAATCAAACCGCCCGCCAAGGGTATACTTCGAAAGTCAGCTTTCAATCCACATGCGAGAGCGGCTCAGGACTATAACATTGTTGAGGATTTAGCTGTTTCACCCTCGGCAATGTCGACTTTGGAAGTGCTGCAATCATGTCCAGCACAGCGTAAATTACTTTTGTCGGCTATAGGAGCTGTTGACGTTCAGGACCCGAACCTAATAATTTTCGATCTAGAAAATAATACACCACGTCTCCCTCATCAAATGGCTTTCCAGATCCCAGTGATAGTAAAAAACAGGCCTATTCATCGGACTGTAATTGATGAGGGAGCCTCAACGTGTATTATGTCGATACAGTGTTGGAGATCGCTTGGTTCTCCTTCACTAAATAAATCCTCGACGATTCTTAAGGCCTTTGATGGTCGTGGGTTTCATCCTTTTGGCATTCTACAGGATTTTCCTACAGGGGTTGAAGGAAAAACCGTTAGTCTAGATGTGGAGGTGGTTGATGCCCCTCTAGACTACAACCTTCTCTTGGGTCGAAGTTGGTCTTACGCTATGACAACGGTCGTTTCATCGGTCTTTCGAGTAATAAAGTTTCCACATAATGGAAAGATCGTAACAATAGACCAGCTGGCTTACTTTTCATCCGACCCAACCTCATCGGAGAGTATTCAGCATGTTGGTAAAACGACTATCCCATATAAGGATGTTGGAGTAGGATTAGTTAAAGATGCCGGTTTACTGGGAACTTTTCCTTTTCCTCCAATCAACGCATCATCTTCATTTGCGACTATTCATATGATTATATTAGACACCATTATTTATTATGATCCTTGGATCATCCCTTCTGAATCTGAGATAGACTCATTCGGTAATTCCATGCCTTTGAGTCCATATGAAATTGCCTATGAAGCTGTGCAGTCTTTTGCCGACCTGGGTTCAACCGAAATTGACTTAATGAATGTGGTCCGTGAGGAATCACTTTTCACATCAACCTCGGATTTAACTACGTTTTCTGAACTTGTTCACTCTGATGAGAAAATTCGTGAAATTCTATGTGTAGATGATTTACCATGGGAAGATCTCCATCACAGATCTTCGTTTTTACCTGAGGATGATCATTTTGAAAATGATTTCTCATCAATTTTTACAACTGAATATGTCAAGGAACCTCAGAATCCAATGAAACATCCCGATTCAGAGTTAAATTTGGGAAACATCTCTCGAACTATTCCTATTGACATTTCGGTTAAGCCCGGAATTGTTGAAAACATTCATATAGGTGCCTCGTGTACAAATGACGAAATTCAATTATATAAGGCCCTATTTCAAGAATTCCGTGACGTGTTTGCCTGGTCCTATGAGGAAATGCCAGGAATTGATCCCGCGATTGTTGTTCATGAGATCAAGACTTACCCGGACGCTAAACCCATCCGGCAACGTTTGCGTCAGATTCACCCACGAAAAGCTGCTACAATTAAAGCAGAAGTTGAAAAACTATTGAAAGCAGGTTTCATTTATCTGATCCCGTTAACGGATTGGATATCGAATATTGTTCCGGTTAACAAAAAGCAGGGAACAATAAGAATATGCATCGATTATAGGGACATTAATCGAGCCTGTCCAAAGGACAATTACCCAACTCCCTATATCGATCAAATCATTGATGATTGTTCCGGCAGTGAAATATTTTCCTTTATGGACAGTTTTTCCGGATACAATCAAATCACATTCTACCTGCTGATCAATCAAAAACGACTTTCATTTGTCCATGGGGAACATTTGCTTATTGCAAATTGCCTTTTGGGCTTAAGAATGCCGGAGCAACTTTTCAAAGGGCGATGTCTTATGCGTTTCATGACATCAAACACATTGTGCAACCGTATCTCGATGATTTACCTGCTCACTCTTTACATCGAGTTGATCACCTTGTCCATTTATGAGCAATCTTTATGAGGTGTAGGCATTATCGTATTTGGTTTAACCCACACAAATGTGTCTTCTGTATAGAAACGGGTCGATTGCTGGGATTTGTAGTTTCGAAAGCCAACATTCACGTCGATCCCTCAAAGGTCGAAGCTATCATCAAATTGCCTCCTCCTTCGAGTCTTCGCCAACTCCAAAGTTTGCAGGGGAAAGCAAACTTTTTACGACGATTCATTCCTAACTACGTCGAGGTTACAAAGGGTTTTACCCGGTTGTTGAAGCAAAACACTCAATTCTCTTGGGATGAGATAGCTCAGAAATCTTTTGATGCACTCAAACACGCGTTGACCCATGCACCGTTGTTGCATCCTCCCAACTACAACCAGGATTACTTCTTGTATCTCGCCGCCTCCCATTCCACCATTGGAATGGTCTTAGTTCAGGAAGATGAATTCGGAACGGAACATGTGATATATTACCTTAGTCAAACGTTAAATCCAACTGAACTAAAATACTCACATGTGGAGAAATTGGCATTGGCAGCCATTCAAGCTGTCCAACGTTTTCGTCACTACATTTTACTACGTAAAACTACGGTAATTTCGGATTGCAACCCTATGATCTACATTTTGACCAAGAAATTGCTAGGGGGCAAGTACTCTAAATGGATCGTTATCCTGCAGGAGTTCGACTTGGAGTTTGAAAAATCTAAGTCTAAGAAATCTTTAGTTTTTGCAGAGTTAATGTGTGACCTCCCGCGTGCTGACACGGAAACTGTGGCAGAGGAGCCCATTGCGGACGAATCTTTGTTTCTAATCAGCACTTTAGATCCGTGGTATGGGGATATCATCGTCTATCTCCAGACCCAATCCTTTCGACCAGAAATTTCAAGGTCGGAACGTCGGAAAATTTGATTCCAGTCCCAACAATTCAAAATTATTGGAGATACTCTTTATCGCCGTGGGGCGGACTCTATTTTTCGACGTTGCTTAACTCACGAAGAGGCTGAAAGGGTTCTAAATGACTGTCACTCTGGAGCGTGTGGCGGTCATATGTCTGGGTATGCCACAGCCCAAAAGATATTGCGCGCTAGCTATTTATGGCCGTCCTTGTTTAAAGATTGTATTACGGCGGTTCGAAAATGCCACATCTGCCAGATTTTTTATCGTAAGATGCATGCTCCACCTGCTCCTCTCCACCCTATAATTGCCGTTGGTCCTTTTGCCAAATGGGGTATCAATTTTATTACATGTAACCCTCACTCGGCCGGGGGGCATGCGTATATCATCCTTGCAGTAGATTATTTTACTAAGTGGGCCGAGGCGATGCCTACATTTGAGGCAGACGGCAAAACAACTGCAATTTTCGTGTTCAATCATATAATTGCTAGGTTTGGTGTCCCACAAGTGATAATCACTGATCATGGGCGTCATTTTTGAAACGTTATGATGACCGAACTTACAGGCCAGCTTGGTTTACGTCACGATAGTTCAACCCCTTATTATCCACAAGCGAATGGTCTGGTTGAATCCATCAACAAAGTTTTAGTTATCATGATCCGTCGAATCATTGGGATTCATCGGTCGAATTGGCACAACATGCTATTTTCAGAGCTTTGGGCGTACCGAACTTCAGTAAAAACATCAACATGGTTCACTCCTTTCCAACTAGTCTATGGTTTGGAAGCTGTGCTACCCATTGAATGCGAAATCTCGTCACTGCAAATGGCCATCGAGTTACTTCCAGCCACTTCTGAAGAGGAAAAGCGTTTGTTATACTTAGCTCAATTAGATGAGAATCGACGTGATGCTGCATTGGCAATCGAGACTCATGCAAAACGTATGAAAGCTCAGTATGATCGAGATGTGACCCCTCGAAATTTTTCGGAAGGAGACCTAGTGTTATTATGTGATCAAGCCAATGATAAATTAGGCGCTAGAAAATTCGTTCCTATGTGGCATGGTCCCTATATTGTCAAGCAAAAGCTAGCAAAAGGGGCCTATGAATTGGTAGACTTTGACGGGGACTCTTTAGGTAAACCCAGAAATGGTCTTTACCTGAAGAGGTATTATGCTTAAAAGAATGGGTATGGAGATTTGTTAGTTAGGTTAGTTTTTATTTCTAGCTAGTGTGTTTTAGTTTAAAAAGTGTGCTTAGCTTAGAGAGTGTTTTTCCGTCATTATTCTTGCTTATCTTGGTTTTACTCTTGATATTGCAGATGTCGATGCCTCTCCAAACATACATTGGATTTGCTGATGGTGCTTGTCGTAATACACGGAACATCTCTTCCGCAGCTTGGGTTATCTATTCGCCCTCTGACGAGTTAGTTTCTATGCATGGGGTAAGCCTCGGTCAAACAACAAACAACATTGCAAAGTATAGTGCAGTGATTGAGTTATTATCTGAATCTATTTCATTTGGGATTCGGAGTTTGATAGTGAGGTTAGATTCTGAACTCGTTGTATTACAGCTTAATAGAGTGTATGCCATTAGAAATCCAGTGTTATTGAGATTATTTTTGAGAGTGCGTCTCTTGGAACGTGAATTTGATTACATTGAATATCAGCATATTCCAAGGTCTTTAAATACATTAGCAGATGCAATTGCTTCTCGAATGTTAAATAGACATTTGCAATAATCATACATGTAAATTTAAAACCATTTCATAACATGATTTACAAGATAAGCCGGTAATAGTGATATATATATAGGAGTGTGTCAAAAAATACATCGTCCTCGATCATAGGTTGAAAAACACCTTATGATCGGCAAAAATGATAGGTACAAAAAACAAAAATGTCACATGTGCCCACAATGGGCAATCATCCTATCACTGGTGATGATCTCTATAAGAAACCACTGCCCGGGCCACCTTGCAAAGGAACCTCCTAAAAGGTCCCGGGACTCCAATCACATAGCGCTGAAGTCGACGAGGAATGTCGTCTATAGTGGTCTCAGGAATATCCCCTGTCAAGCGCTCAAGATGACCCTCCAACTCGGCCAAAACCTCTGCTGATTCATCCTGCGGGGCTGGCACGGGTGCAACTGGTTGCTTCCTATCGAAAGGCCGGAGAGCGGCTGGTCGCTGTGGACCCACATCTGCATTTGAAATTTTTACTATCAGTTTTGAGACGATGGAAAAATAAAAAAAATTAAAATAGGAAAAAGTTGAAAAGGATTTTACCTGACTCGTCCCACTACTCTCCTGGTGGAAGAGCCATGTCTGGGTCACCACGAAAATCTATCCCAGCGTAAGGGAAATCCTGAATGGAAAAGACCTGGTTTTCCAACCATTGGAAATACTCAGGTTTGAACCGAGCAACCTCTGTCCTCTCGTCCGGGTGACGGGCCATGACTGCGACCCATCGCATCAGTTTGGGCTCTCGAGGAAGCCCAGCTCCAACAGTAAGGTGCTGTGGGATCAACATAGGAACCCTCTCCAGGCCAAAACTCACGACCAAAGCCCCATAACCAAAGGTCTTTAGTCGTCCGCTCTTGGCCCTGGTCAGTTGGCCTTTCACATTGGCCAGCATAGCATTGCACCAGTTGAAGATGGTGCCTTGGAAGTAATCAACTGCCATACGCATCTGGGATCCGGTAGCAATATGTAATGCGGCAGCTCCGCAAAGTCTGGTGACAGTAAACGCAATCACCATGAGTTCAGGACGGGATATGGTCTTTATGTCTATCCCTTTGTCTCTAGCCCGGCTGTTGCAGTACTCTAGCCGGAGGCTATCGACAGACTGGCCACCTAGCCTAGTCCCGTGCAGAGTCAAGTCTTCTCCTCTCTTAGGCAAACCAGTCAAGAAATAAATGTCCGCCGGCTCGATTTTGAGTTGGTGGCTGCCAATGAAAAAGCACTGGTCCTGTATGCTCCATCTGTCAACCAGCCACTGTAAGAAATCCACCTGAGCCCTCATGCCAGGAATGGTCCAGAATTTGTACAATCTGCACGCCCTCAAAGCATCAAGTGAAGGCTGATGATTCCATGCGGCAGCATCCACGTCCTCATGCTCTCGTTCACGCCAATCTAGCATGATGTACTCTCTGCATCAAGTATAAAGATTAATTAAATTGCTAGAAAACATTTTGATTGGTCCATTTTTGAGAATTTTTGGGTTCAAAACCCTTGCGGCGGGGTACGCACCCTCCGAGTTAGACACAGTGCGTGGGTCCGCACTTTGTCTACACGGAAGGTGCAAAGCCCGAGCTTTTTCCCAATGGAGAAAAAGTCGGGGTCCGCGGGTCCGCAATGGTAAACCTGCGGACCCCCGCGCGCGGGTTTTGCGCCTAAAAACCCTCCTAAAAAATGAAATGAAGGACTAAAACAAAAAACTAAATGGTTGAAAATGAAGAGTAGGATGATGTGGATTACCTGGAGAAGACGGCGCTCGATTCCGACGGTTGGATTTTCCACAATCTTCACGGGAAGTTTTCTAAGCAAAAGCACTATTTTCTCACCCAAACTCAAACGGTAAAAATGAATCGACAAAGGCCCTTTTTATAAGTTTTTTGAGTAAATAAATCACAAATTTGTTTATGTTTCACTTTGAAAAGGTATTTTGCGACGCTTTTATCTATTTCAAATAGGTATGAGTAATGTTTGTGTTTTTGTGCAGAATAAAGGATTATTCAGGTGAAATCTATCATTTTCGACAGAAAAACATGTAGAGTCATCTTTAAGCTCTTTTCTGACTCCTAAAACATGAAAAGATTGCCGAGTGTTTCTTTTAAACTCGTTAAAACGGAATTAAAAGACAGTCCACTTACAACTCTTTTCCGACCGTAAAAACGTGAAAAGATTGCCGGATTTTTGTCGTTTAGAATTCGATATTGGTTATAAAACAACGTGTCATTGATCGCTTTTTTACTTTTTCGGGTCAAGGGCACTAATAACGAAAAGTACTCCTTGGTCGTAAAAGATCAAGCGGTTCTCTCAATTATTATTTTATACTTTTTCGGGCTTGGGAGACACAAATTTACGAAAAAGGTCAACCCTGGAGTCTTCTTAAGTTTTTTCAGACTCTCTAAAATTGAAAAACGCCGAGTTTCTCCTATACTGGACTCGTTAAAATTTCACAATAAAGGACCTGTTCAATTACAAACAGGAACGAACCACTCCTTCTTAGGGTTCGAATTTAAACTAAGTTGGACTCATCCGAAGGATGAGCTTATAATCAAGCAAATGTTATCCTCCTCAAGCTTGTCAAAAATAAAGAGGTACTTGCCAGAAATGGTGGGGGAAAAGAGAGAAAAATGAATCTGTTTGTCATACTTTATAACCACTCTTGAACACGACACTTTTATTCACCTGGGTTGGGAAATCCTTTGCCTAACAGTTGATCAAACCACATTGAAAGTCTTCAGCTGGTTTCTGGGTATTAACTTTGGGTCAATTATCATCAAGCCATCTGTCGTGTCGTTATGTGTTCAAGAGGTCACTGCCAATAAGCCATTCATCTGCAAAATATCTGTCATCCATCTTGACCATCCATGAGTCAGTCCTTGCAACTAAATTTCTTCAAATTGAACTATGATTTCGTGTTGTGGGCTTGCCTACGACGGATCGCTTGCTATCGACATCAGCTCATTATCTAGAAATATGATCTAGGAATCATCAGTACCTTGAGATCTGCATGCCTCAATAGCAGGTTTCTCGCCTTTGACGATAGTTTACATCATTGACTTTCAATCGAAGGATTCCGTGATATGTTCGACATCAACACATTTATTCACATCTCATGGATTGTACTGGGTACTTTGAGAGCCATTGATATCATTGGTGGTTTCTCTCACACTTGTTAACAGTTTACATCATTGACTGGTAATCAAGTGGTTTCTACCATGTTCGACATCAACACATTTATTCGCATGGATAGAATCGTACTATTTCAGGAAGTAGAAATGAAGACCCTGGATCTAGTTTCCACCATCCAGGTTGCGAGGAATTTTGTATTCATTATGTTGTGGACTATTCATAAACAGATGGCTGCGCCCATACTGTGTTCACATGAGTCTATACTTGTGATGTTTTACAAGATCATTCCTACATCAGAGCAGTAGATAGTTTTCTAGTTAGTTTTGGTCTGAGTATAGGAATTCCTACCTCAGCGATGATATGATCTCATATATATATCTTGCATTGAATGTTTTAACAGGTTCCGACCAGGCTCTCCACAAGATGATCCTCGAAATGATAAAGTACTTCACTCTTCCTATATGATAAATGAAATCCTCATCTACTACAGACTTCGCACTTTAGGGGGCAATCTGTTACACAAAAATATCATCACCATGATTATTTGCAGTCAGTATGGGTCTATCATCACTTGTACTATTCTCCTAAGTCTAAGACCTCAGCTCTTCAAGCTTTGGAAATGGGAGAAAGACATTAAAAATCAATGTAACTCTGGTTCCGCACTTTCTCTCATGGTCACCTGCGGTCCTGCACCTTCTGTGTACAAAAGCTGCGTATCTACCCGCTCTGTCCCTAACGGTGTAGGTGCGGACCCCTGTGAAAGTCAAAAGGCGCAAGTTTTATCTTAAAAAACTCTGGGTTAATTCTAGAGTTTTCTAGAAGGAATTTTGATGTGGATTGTTCACTCTGAGGTGGTTCATGCATCCCAAAAGAGAAGGAGCTAATCCCTTGACTAAAGGAGCTATCCCTTTGAAGGAGGGCTTTATCCCTTTGAAGGAGGACCTAGTAACTTCTCTCCATTGCACTATAAATACAGGCATTGGGGTGAGGACTAGGGAGGTTAGAAGCTGAACATTTTGAGGGTAAATGCTGGTGAAATTAAGACTTCCTAGTTGAGCTTAAGAGGAGAGATCACATACCTTTTTGGCTTCATTGGGGAGTGAGTGAAACTTGTCAAAGTAGAGGAGACTTCTTGTTGGACCCTGGGAGGAGCTTGTACAGCATCAAGGCAAAGGCTGTAAGGTTCTTCTTCTTTTGAATGAATACAATCAAACTCATTTTTCTCAACAAGTACCTTATGTTATTTGTTTCATGGACTCCTTGACTTTCATGTTAAATATGTTTTATGCAATTGGTTTTTTAGGTGCTATTTAATTTGTTTGCCTTGTTTGTGTTTGCAGATTCGCGAAAAGGAGCTCATTTGGATCAAAGGAGCGAGGGCATCCACAAGCTTGCGTTGGACCAAAGGTAGGCCCTAAAAACACTTGTTTGCTATTGTTTATTAAAGCATATTTAGAGAAAGATAGTGTCTGGTTGGTTTTCTTGTCATTAGGTCTTCTTTAGATTCTAGGAAGGTCTATCTTGTCCGCAAGATCGACTCATTCCGTGCGACACTAACCAATGTATCTGGAGTTTTCCAGGGAACTTCTTGAACTTTCTGTCATATAGCAATACTAAGTCGTTTTCTTTGAATGTACACAACTTGATATGGCGATCATGCCAAGACTTTTCATGTTGCTTTTGTAATTGTTGATGGAATCCCACCAGAAACCATTCCGCCTCTAGTTCTTCTAGTTGCGCGAGCCTTTCTTCCAATGCTCCACAGTCTGCCATGCCTGTTATTGCTACTGTTCGCAAACTGGGTACAATGTATTCCATTGGCATGACGACTTCCATGCTATAGACTAACCAGAAAGGTGTTTGACCCATAAATTTCTTGCAGGTGGTTCGGTATTCCCATAGAACGACAGGTACATGCAAATCCCAATCATTGTGCTACGCATTGCAGATCTTGGTCAACGTAGTCTCTAAAATCTTGTTGAAAGCTTAGACTGTCACATTCACTTGTGGATGACATGTCGTACTTTGTTGATGATATACCTAGAATTCCTTAGTAAGTGCACTGATAGTTTCATTTAGGAAGTGTGTTTCGCGGTTTCTCATTAGAATTTTCGAGCATCCAAACCGTGTCAACAAATTCTTGAACAAAAATTTTGCAGCTGTATCAGCTGTGCAGTCCTTAACCAGTTGTGCTTCCACCCATCGAGTCAAGTATTCTGTCACGGTGATGATATAGCGTGCACTCGTCTTTCCTTGAGGCATGATGGGCCCCACAAAGTCAATCACCCATTTTTCAAACGGTTGCAGCATCACCTGTGGATTGAGCGACATTTCATCCCTTCATGATGGTTTCCCAATCTGTTAACATACATCACAGGCCCAACAATACGCTTTTGAATCTTGATGTAGAGTTGGCCACCATAGTCTGGCGCGAAGAATGTTTTGTATTGTCACTTGTCCCGCATAATGTCCTCCTGCACCCTCCATGTGCTTCTGCAATGATTTGTCCTCATTCAAATTCAGGTACATATCTTCGTAATATTTTGTCATTTCCCATTTTGTAGAGGTGCCTTGCGATAACAGTGAAATCCGCCATGCGTATCACCAATTCTTTCTTCTGCTGAACTGAATACCCCTGTGGTGCGGTCCCTGTTGTTAAGAAGTGGATTATATCTTCGAAGTGGCCATCTACGATGCACACTACATAGAGCTGTGCATCAGGTAGTCCTTCCTCCAAATTTCTTGGCTCCTCACGATTCTCAATTCAGGACAGGTGATCTGGGCCTGCATTTAGGCGTCCTGGCTTTACGACGACCTCGAAATCATATTCTTGGAACAATAACAGCCATCTACAGATGCGCCCCCCCAACACAGGCTTGTTCACCAGGTATTTTAACGCAGAGTGATTGGTATACATTTTAAAATGCCCACCAAGTAGGTAGTGGTGGTATTTTTGGAGTGCATATACCATCGCCAATCCTCGCACTCAGTAGTGGAGTAGTTTTTTTTTGCTTTAGACAGTCCTCGACTCGCAAACGCAATCGAGTGATCAATGCCTTTCACTCCTTCCTGCATGAGTACGGTGCCCAATGCGATACACGACACATCCATGTGTACATGAAATTCAATGTCCCATTTCAGGAAAACCAAAATGGGGGTGGAGGCCATTTTTTCCTTTAGAATCTCCAAACTCTTCTTATAGTCCTCATTCCAACAATATGTAGCATCCTTTTTTAACAACTGTTCCATTGGTGCCGTGATTTGTGCGTAGCCCTTAATAAACTTTCGGTAGTACCCAGTGTGTCCCAACGTGGTACGAAGTTGTTTGACACTGCGTGGTGCTTGCAAATTGAGTATGACAACAATTTTCGTAGGGTCCACCATCAGGCCCTGTCTGTAGACCACATGGTTGAGAAAATTTCCGAAGGGAACGAGGAAGGTACACTTCTTAATATTTAAGCAATCTGGGGTTGTCAACACGTATCCAGCATCAATCGTAAGCTTGCCACATGTTTCTTGACTAGCCCAAATACAATCCAATCATCAAAATAAACCTCCAAAAGCTAGTGAATGAATTCTTTGAACGCAACCACTACTATGCGTGAAAATATCGTTGGTGCATTCTTCAACCTGAAGGGCATCACAGTGTACTGAAAACATCCCCATTCGGTCGCAAAGGTGGTCTTGCTCCTATCTTCTAGCGTGATCTTGATCTGGTGATATCCTAAGAACCCATCCATGAACGAGTATGCTTCCTGTCCACCAACATTCTCTAGGACTTCATCTGTAAACGGGGTTGGGAACGAGTCATGAACACGGGCATTATTTAGTTTTTGGAGATCCACGCATATTTGAATTTCACTGTTCTATTTCTTCTCTTGTACTATCATAGGACTCACCTAGTCAGATTCTTCGACAGGTTCAATAATTCCTATTGCAAGCATCTTGTCCAATTCTTCGTGGACTTTTTCCTTATACTTTGGATTCAAATGGTAGGGACATTGCTTAATTGGCTTCGTGTCCAACTTCAGAGTTATCTTCATCACCCCCAGGTCACCGAGAATCCCCTTCAACTCTGTCAGTTTGGTCAGGAATAAGTCTTGATATTTGTGCAATAACTTGACGACTTTATCCACCGTGGCATCATCCCAATAGTCCCCCAGAGTCGCGTACTTTGGCTCCTCATCTGTACCAATGTTCACCTGTTTCATTTTTAGTGGCGGTGTGATGTCAAGATCCTCGATCGAAAGTCCTCGAACTTTGCGACTCCCTTCTATTTCTGGGATTTTAATGTTTCGGTGATCATCATCATCATCCTCCGCTTGCAGGTTTTAGCATTCTAGCGCATGGCTTAACTGATTTGTCCATTGCGGTTGATTGATTTATTTTGGTTCTTGTGGTAATTTGAAGATAACGACTTTCACAATTTGCAGTGCATCGTCAATGGTATCCATCCATTGGTCTTCAAATAAGAACGTTAATAAAAACCCTTCACGTAAGATCTCCCATTCGATCGTACCATGTCGGAGCTATGTCTCAGTATACCAGTTTCTATGGATGACATCCAGGGTATGATAAAATAAATGTACCCATTCAGGCCGGGGCTCCTCTCCATAGGCTTTTGTCCATTTTGTGAGGTGCATGCGCGGGTCATCGCGTCCATCATATTTCTCAGTTATTCATAGTTCCAGCTTCTCAAACCTTAGTTGCATCATCCTCCTGCAGTCATACAAGCTTTCAAAATTCCTTTCATGTGTTCCCCACCAATGCGCAGGAGTAGTGCGCAACACCCATTTTAATGCATTGAATCTATAGATTTCTAGTACTGCACTCTCATACTGGTTCAAGAATTCATCCACCACTATTTATCCATCATATGTTGGTAGATCCCGCACCCAGGCAATTACGCAACGTAGGGATTTGGTCATCATATTACAATCTAGCGTCGTCACTTCTCTCAACCGATTGTGCCATCACTCCTCATCTTCATCAGACTTCGACAGGCAAGATTCTGCATGCCTCCACATGGTCCTTTCATCGACAGTAGGGTGTATCCGATCCTGGTTCCACGCAGTTATTTTGTAGAAACAATCTAGCTCTTCGTCGCTTCCATCATCGCGCATGGGCTCTGTGTAACGTTATCCTTCAGTGGGGTCCAATGGAACGATCACACGTAGGGACTTTGTTTCAAAAATCATTTTTCACTTCGTTAGATTAATAACTCCATTCATATCCATTGCTCAGTCTATTTTGAGTAATGCGGGGTAAGGGTTATTGTCGTCCACAATTTCTACTACCTCGAAATTTGTCTACGTGCTCGCGCCATCAATATCCACTGTTACTCCTATTAATCTTCCCATGGGAAAGATCTTTTGCTAGTTTGCCATTTGTAATTGAATGGGAGACCATTATAGTGTGGTCTGGCCCATGCATTTCCAAGTCTGCTTCAGTAATACGTTCGCGTGTAACCCTAGGTCTAAGATTACTTGATCCATCTCATATTCACCAATTTGCGCTGTCAACCGCATTTCCCATCTAGTGCGTAGGGAATGCTTCCCCATTTTTCAGACTACGCCCGGCTCCTCGGACCCTGTGCACCTAGCAATCAATGCTTGTAGTCCTTTAACTGCCTTATTATCATGCAACAGTTTCATACATGTCTCTAAAAAGGTAGTTAGCAGTGAGGGGTCCAGGTCCATCTCTGGTTGATCCCTACTACCTGGAGTAGAGACCTCCGTGAAGCTCTTCTTAGCTTCCACAAATGTTTCTTTTACATGGTTCATCATGTTCACATTGGGGTCTTCACGTGGTTCGGACCTCATCATCTGGATTTTTTGCGTCGGCTGCAACACCTCTTTTTCAAGCATTTGTGTGATCAACGTCAGACAATTTATCATTTCATGAATAAAATCTTCACAGTAAGGGAAACATAATCTCGTCGGGTTGGTAGAATCACGAGCATAGTGCCCAGGGCCCCTGCAATTGTAACAAATTATCTATCCGTAGCCCCTCCCAGGCCCGATCCCTCTGCGACCTCGATCTCGCCTTTGGAAGCCACCCTGCGCTATTGCTGTAGCTGGATCGGGCCCTCGTGTTTCCATATGCACTTGATAAGCTAGAGTTCTATCCATCATTATTTCATAGCTTCGACAAGTTCGCTCATCATGACCCACTGATCTACAGAAATTATAGTACAGTTGCTACAGAGTCTGGGTATATTTATGTAATAGGTGATAGTTGTCTGTCGCGTGCTTTTCTCCTACTTGACAAATCACGCACTAGAGAGCGGAGGACGTACTGAGACCAGCCTGCACCTCTAGTTTCAATGGCATTGGTGCCCCTCCTGCCAAATAGTTCGCGAATATAGGACAATGATCCTTATCGTGACCCTGGCCCTTACGTTTTGTACACCACACTTCTTCGTGGACTTCTGGCTGTGGCGTCTTATCCTTCTTCAAACTCTGCATCTCTAAACATAGGTTTTGTAGTTGCGTGTGGATTTGTTGGACTCCCAACCCTGGATCCTATATCGGTGTTTCGTGCAACCTCATCGCCATTTCCAATGCCTCTGCCTGGGTTGAGAGCTTCTGTTGCGACAGTGCTGTCCTCAGGTGTGGTGTCAACGATGCCACAAACCACGCGCGGTGTTGTGCATCCGTCAGTGTCATATTAGCCTCGCGGATCATACTTTTCAACCTTTGATCTAGATCCCAGGGGGTTTCACCTGGAAGCATCGCGATCTCCTTGAATCCTATAATCGACTGCGTCTCTGATTTCGGTCGACTAAATTCTCTGTTCAATGCACTTTGGACTTCTGCTATTCTGGCATTTGGGTGATCATTTGAGTGTTTGATATACCAAGTTAGTGCGCGATCCTGCAACACACTTACCAATGTGGCCTTTTTAATTTTATCATCCGTAACCTCATGCACTTCCCATACTTCTCTTACTATGAACCAAAACTGATCGGGATCTTCATTTCCCACTCATTTGAATACAGGCAACTTGATCTCGTTCGCCATGCTGAACTACACTTCTCGGAGAAACCCACATGTTCTCTTCCCCACTCACTTGTGGTGATGAAAGTAACCCTTCGACCCTTTTGAGGCTCCTTCTGCTCGTGGTCCTTTGAGAAAATGTCTTTTGGCTTCACTGTAGTCTGACAGTTGTGTCTATCACGAATTCAGTGATAAACCCTCCTATTACCCGATCCCACCAATCTTTAATTTCTTTCTTCGCAGTGTTCTAGCATTCCGACATTAGACATCCCTTAGGCAGATCTGGTCCCAAAAACAGAACCATTTGTTGGCTTATTGGGCCTTGACCCAGGTTCAGAAGAGTTTTTAGCCAAAAAAATCCCACACTACCGGCCCTTTCGGCAATAATCCACAGAGCGCGGACTGAAGTCTCACTTGAGGTAGTATGGGAGGGTGTTGGAACCAGGTTTCCGCACCCCAAGGATGTCTTGATGAGGTCTGGAAGGGTCACAACCTGATCTACGCACTTACGCTATTCCGTGCAGCTGTTTGGCCTTCACGAAGATCCGTGGTGGGGATTTCTTAGATCCATAGTATTATTGCAGTTATTACAGATCTGATTTATTCTTTAAGGTCCTTAATCGAGCACTTAAAAGTTAAACCCAGTGCGCGCAATCCTAAATCTTAAATACACTCATAAAAACCATAACCTAAGCATAAACATATAGATCTGTGATCAAATACACAATAATTCAGAAACACTTATCTTTATTAATCTTCCATTTAGTACAATCCAATTCCACCCTCTCGACACAGTTGCGGGGGTCCGTGCACACAGCTGCGGACTCTACCAGGTGTTATAGCTCCAAATCTCACTCTTGAGGTTTGTGATGCTGCACTCATGGCCCAGGGAAACCCCTCCTTCCAGACCTGGTCCAAAATTTAAAAAACAGTGTTTTATTCCCTATACGCGACATTGCCTTGAGCTAAACGCGTGTATACATGGGTCTGTGTATACCCAACCCGCGTATATGTCTTAAAACACTTAAAAAAATTAAATCTCCTTAATTTCGGGCGGAGATCACGGGTTTTACCTACTGATCACCTGTTAGTGCCCGTGGCCCAACTGTTCCCAACGAATTCCCAACTAAAAAACTACTTTGGGAGAAGTATAAAAAGGCTTCAATGGGAAGGCCTAAGGGAGGAGAGAAGAGAGAGAGAGGTTACTATGCTGAGATTTCCCTGACTAGGTATGAAGATCCTAGTGCCTCCTGCACTTCCCCCATTTACAGGAAACCATTGTTTCCTTGTGTGATGATGTCTATCTACCATTTGAGATATCATGGAGCAAGTCATGGAAGGAGTTTGTTAAAGGCTTGAGACTGGACGAATCCGGAGGACGGTTCCGCTTGGAACTTGCAAAAGGACGAATCAGGTGAAATTATTTCTTTCTGTACTTTATTTGTCTATAATAAAAGAAACACTTGTCTTTGTTCCTGATATAAATCTTCTTCATGTTTATGATATCTATGTTATGATTCATATATGAATGGTTGTTTAATTTCATAACTAACTACCTTTCAATATACTATGAAGATGATTTCTTTATGATGTTTATTCCATATACTGTTGTACTTTCTTGAATTGATTGTTTTGCAGGTTGAAGGAGCAAAAGGAACTCCAAGAGGGTTTGGACCCTGGAAGGATCTTCTCGAATGTAGGATCCCCAGGTATGCCCCTTATCGTATAGTTTGATTATCTTAGCATTATGATTGTATGGAATGTGTGTTTCTCTGTATAGACAACCTATGATCTGCTAGGGTTTCAACCCAAAGACCCTAGGGGAATTTGTCCCTTAACACCAGGCCTCTACGCACATAGCTGCAGAGCCTACTCTAACCACTACCACCCACGACTCAGACTTATAGACTCAGAGCACTCTTGCTTTCACAAACCCATACACTTTAGATCTCCATCAAAGCTACTATCAAAAACTGTCTTCTAAACCTAGAGCCTTGCTCTATTTATACATTCCCATGGTTCGCAGACCATGGGCAAGCTGACACATTCTAGATTAACCTATAATATTTTAGGGCGGACTACCCTTGGACTTGACCCATTACAATTTGCACTCCGTGCACTTCGTGGAACCTTTACCATACTTTTACCCAAAATTGCGGGCTTTGAGCCCCAAAACCAATACGCGGGGGTCCGCTACCCAACATTGATTAAATAATATGTAGAGTTAAGCTCAGGAGGGAGTCGCGTAGCGAGAAAGTGGAAGGACGAAGAACCATTGAAATAATCCGAAAACCACATAAAACATTGAGGAATGGCGTAAAAATCCAAGTGAAAGGAAGAACAAAGGAGTAAAGAATCGATGCACAAGAATCATTGGATCTTTACGATCAACAACCAAGATTAAGTCGCATGAATGAAATAACTTGAATCACATCGCAACATTTCAATTGTGTATGAACTTCAGCCTAAAAAAAGTGAAATATGTGATGTCAATGTTGACTGTTGGATCAAGTGGTTTGATCAATGGTAAATGACCACTGATAAACCTAGCATCACAATCTTTCAAAGGTAAGTGAATGCACCTTGGGCACAAGCAATTGTGATATGTGATTACGATGTCCGATGCAATCAGAGATTTGATCGCATCGTGAATATCTATGGGAGATAGACCTTAGACCTTAACCAATGCGACATGTGATATGTGAAGTGTGATAGAAGAGAAGACCCAAGAAAGTAATGACTGTGATTTATGTTTATTGAAGTCTGGGTGTGTTATCGCATCCTGGATGCGAAAGGATAAGTCTTAAGGCTATGGTGAAACCTCGAGAGTGCGATTGCGATAAGACATGCATTGAGAAATGTGCAGAGTTTGAGGAATAAGAAGAAAGGTATGGTTTACGTATGTTTATTGTGATTTCTATTATAAAAGATTCATAATAGAAATGAAGCGCTGACAGATGGGTTCATGTGATAAGTCCAATTATAACTAAAGTAAGAGTGGAGATTGGATATATGTGAGGCATAAGGATTAATGGGAGTTCATGAGGGTGCATTAGATAATAACGAAAAGTTAATGAAAATGATGTGAATGAGTCCAATGAAAGGATGAATGAAGGGTAGATTGTGTATAGTTAATAAATCATTCTACAAAGATTGATTAAGGGGGCCTTAACCATTAAGAATTGAAGTTTTGACTCGGCTGAGAGTTAAATTCCCGGGGAAAAACAAAAATATGCATTTTACATGCATACTATGGGTATACGTGGGTTTTCCTGTGTCAAAGTAGTATCATAGTAGAATTGTAGTTGAAACGTTTGGTATTAAGGCAACACAAAGAAATTCTGTGTGAATATTTCTTTGAAAAGAGTTTAGAATAGAGTTATATTTTTTAGGTGCGCATATAGGTGAATGGTGATGTGTAAGCAGGCAAGAGGAGATAAGATTTTAATCTGATAAACAGTAAGCACACAGAGGTAAGGTGTAGCAAAATATTGGAAGAATTGCAAATGCAAGAGACAAAGGATAATCCATTCGAAGTACAGGAAATTGTGGAACAAGATCATGCAGAGATCTTGAAGGTGAGATTACATGTTTTGTTTTGATTTTCTTTGAAGATTGGAGAATGTGTGGTTTTTATATGGACACACAGGTGACAGCATAAGGAGGTGAGAAGGTTGCAGCAATCTAGAGCAAGGAGTGCAGGAATTGGTTCCAGAGGAAAGAACCAGAGAGATGCTAAAAGATTGAGCTCAGAGGAAAGAAGCTTAGTGAGGCATAGATAGCAAGAAGGAGGAGACTTGTTACTATAGAGATATTGTTGCAAATCACAAAGGCAATTCCACAAAATGATGTGGGTAGCATTGCTGAGTAATGAAGGAATCTTGTAAGACTTTCTAATTGAAAGAAGAGGTGTTTAGAATCAAGTATTTCATGGTGATTGAAATACAAGAGAACAGTTGTGTTCTTGAGAGATGCATATGATTTAAAGCCTAAAAGGAGCAGAGAAGAGTGCTCAAAGGAGGTTCTAGAGATAGAGAACCAAGTTCTTGCCAAAAGACTGAGTACAGAGGAAAGCTTGGTGAGGTAAGTGGTAGCAGGGAAGACTTGTTGTTGTAGAGGCTTTAATGCAGCTCATAGTGAGTGAGTGAGGGGCTCATGAAGATAGAGATGGAGAAGAAGATGGCCACTAATAGTCATAGTGGAGGTTCTGAGGAAGACCACAATAGAAGAAAGATGAAGAAGGAGGATGCCAATACAAATGGCAAGAGAATGAGTCAAGAGGAAATTGACAAAGAGATTGCTGAGTTAAAAGAACACCTCAATGTATTGATGATGATACTAGAGGAAAGCTAAAGACAAGGTTGGATTTTAAAGAAGAAGCCAGTAAAGTGACATAAGTTACAGAGAAAGCTACATCAGAGTCAAGTCAAGTGGCTGATGGAAAAACTTAGAGAAGCTGAGTTGGAAATGGAAGTGTCTATTTGTGAACTAGAGCAGGGTGAAGTTCTAGGTGAAAATGAAGACTTGAAGACTGAAACTTTGAGTGAGACCAAAGAGTCACATGATTTTAAATCTGACAATTTATGTATGTTTGTAGGTGAACCATATGAAGAACGACAACTTGCTGATATTGACATAAAGAAGGAAGAAGATAGGCAGAATCTAAATTATGTTCTAAAAGAAGAAGTAGAGAAGGATATCAAGCAATCAAGTAAAGGACTTGATGAGATTGAGGAGAATACCATTGAAGTATTTCTAAGTTATGTAAAGGACTTGGAACAACAGGAGGAATTGGTGATTGAACCATCAAAAGAGGTTATGAGGTCTTGTGGTTTTACAACTGACAAGGTGTGCGTGAATGCAGGTATTGTAGAAGACAAACCATTTTATGGAACTGTCTTGAATGAAGCTGAAAGTTGCCAAGTAAAGTATGATGATGATTGTCTTTCAAATGAAGATCAAGTTGAGTTATTGCAACAAAAGGAGTTCATAAATTCCATGTTTAGTGGAGGAAATATCTTCAGTAAGGATGATACAGTTGTGACTTATGATAAGAAATTTTCTATTGGAAAGAACAACAAGGAATTGATTTTCTTAAATGACCAAAGGGAGAGTGATGGATAGACATCTAAAACTATCAAAGAGATGGAGGATCAGAATTTTATTCTAATCAAGAAGGAAGAATTAGTGTCAACAAGAAGTTATACTTGTGACAAAGAAGAAGATAGTGAGGATTGTACAAAGCTTTTAGGAGAAATTTCAAGTGAGATGGAAAATTTGTGGCATGAGTTAAGTCTTTTAGAGAAAAGGCTAGAAAACCAAAATGTAAGTGTTTAGATTGTAAAGTCAGAACTGTATGAGAATGAAGAAGTTCACTACAGTCGACAAGGACAGAAAGACATCATTGAAATAGATGGTGTGCAAGAGAGACTAGCTGACAGTCTCGTGAATTCTGTTGGGAATTCAAAACAACATACTGATGTGTTGACAGAGGAGGAAGAATTAGAGTAGCAAGTTGAATTGTTGCCAAAGGAAGAAAAGGCGCATAAGCCTTATGGTTTTTATTTTAACAATTGTTTTATGAGTGCAGGTTTAGTTGCAGATGCTGGAGGAAATTTAGTACAAATGAGCAGCGAAGTAACGATGATAGAAGGGGATTCTGTGGAAGAACGTAATCCGTGGAACAAAGATGTTCGATTGCTGGAAAGAATGATGGAGAGTCAGGATTTAATGGAGAAAGAGATAACCATGAAAGAAGGTAAGGATGAAAGGGAGGCAATCAGAATAAGCGAAGAACAAACAAGAGTAAGCGTAGAAGTAAGAGTAAGTGATAACATTTGACAACTTCAAAGAGTAGAACAACAGTTTGAAGAGTTAGTGGACAGTAGCAACAAAATGAAACAAAAAGAAAGAGGAAAAAGTAAGTGGCGGAGTATGGACCAGTCCAATGATGTGCTGGAAATAGAGATTAAAGAATTATGGCAATTAATGATGAAACACTCCATATGGAGGAGATTGGTAGCAAAAGGAAGGATGATTAGTCAAAGTTTGAACCTGATTGACAAGGAGAGGAAGATGAAACAAAAGACATCATACATACAACAACAACAAAGGTGCAAGGCATTTGGGCAGCTACAAACTAAAGTTTGGGACCCTGGAGGTTTTCTATCAACTTATGAACACACATGATCTGGAGATCATGAATATTTTCTACTTTGGGAGTATGATGCAGGAGCATTCAACTCAAATAATATCATTATATTTTAGTAGACATAGGGGGTCTTCTATTTTAAGGAAGTTGGTTTCTTAAGTGTTGAATTAATGTAATTATTTAGGCTTTTGAGTAATTTTAATGAGAATAGGATTTAATTGAATATTGTGAGACATATTTGTAAATATTTTCGAATGTAGGAGAATATGAGAGATTTAGGATAGTTGAGAGATTGAGGGATTTGAGAATTAATTGTAAAACTCAGATTAGGAGTTAGTTCATGATTTTGAGGATTAGAGAGGATCCTTAGGGATGAGGAAGAGATTTTATGATTTTGTTGAGAGGTTTATGGATCTAAACTAGTCCTTTTTTTATAAATGTAAGCCTTAAAGGCATAATCAGAGGTTGGATAGGTTAGCTAGTTAGAGTGTGACTGTAAGCCTATGGGTAGATTGTAAAATAGAGTCCATTGACATTAGAAGATAAGGCCAAAGATAGAGAAATTGTATATTTGTGTGTTTATATATATATACAAAAGATTAATTCAAAATTGTATAGATGTGTGATTTGAGTATGGCATGATGAATTATGAATGAATCAGAATTCAGTACAATATATGTATGCAGGCAGAGTTCGACAGAATACACAGTGAAGAAGAATGAGACAGAGGATCGTAATGGAGCGTGAACCGATTGCACGATCAAAGTAATATCCAAGAATGATAGTGATTAAATAATATGTAGAGTTAAGTTCAGGAGGGAGTCACGTAGCGGGATAGTGGAAGGATGAAGAACCATTGAAATAATCCGAAAAACATAGAAAACATTGAAGAATGGCGTAAAAACCCAAGTGAAGGGAAGAACGAAGGAGTAAAGAATCGATGCACAAGAGTCGTTGGATCTTTACGATCAACGACCAGGATTAAGTTGCATGAATGAAATAACTTGAATCGCATCGCAACATTTCAATTGTGTATGAACTTTGGCCTCAAGCAAGTGTGATATGCGATGTCAATGTTGACCGTTGGATCAAGTGGTTTGATCAATGGTAAAGGACCACTGATAAACCCCACATCGCAATATTTCAAAGGTAAGTGAATGCACCTTGGGCACAAGAGATTGCGATGTGCGATTGCGATGTCTAATGCGATTGGAGATTTGATCACATCGTAAATATCTATGAGAGATAGACCTTAGCCCTTAACCAAAGCAACATGTGATATGCGAAGTGCGATAGAAGAGCGGACCCAAGAAAGTAATGACTGACGTTTATGTTTATTGAAGTCCAGGTGTGTTATTGCATCCCTGATGCGAAAGGAGAAGTCTTAAGAGTCCCGTGAAACCCTGAGAGTGCGATTGCGGTAAGGCTTGCATTGAGAAATGTGCAGAGTCTAAGGAATGAGTGGAAAGGTATGGTTTACATATGTTTATTGTGATTTCTATTATAAAAGATTCATAATAGAAATGAAGCGCCGATGGATGGGTTCATGTGGTAAGTCCAATTATAACTAAAGTAAGAGTGGGGATTGGATATATGTGCGGCATAAGGATTAATGATAGTTCATGAGGGTGCATTAGATAATAACAAAAATGTAATGAAAATGATGTGAATAAGTCCGATGAAAGGATGAATGAAGGGCAGACTGTGTTTAGTTAATAAATCATTCTACAGATATTGATTAACCATTAAGAATTGAAGTTTTGACTCGGCTGAGAGTTAAAATTCCCAAGGAAAAATAGATATATGCATTTTACATGCATACTGTGGGTATACGTGGGTTTTCCTGCATCATTTCATGATCTGAAGCATCCCATAAGTAAAGTTATAGTGAAAATGTCAATTTGATTTGTTTGAAGAAGATTGATTTCACAAGCATTTAGGAGGCCTAACTGAGTTAGATCATGTCTTTGAAATTATAAGGATTTAAGGTCTGAAATTTGAATCATAGGTACATGAAGATATTCAATCTTTATCATCCAAATTTTACATTCATAAACACCCGAGAAGAAAAGTTATAGAAAAATGCCAAGCTAACTTGTTGAAGAAGATTTTAGGAGCATTTAGAAAGCCTAACTTCTTTACACCATATCTCTGAAATTATAGTGATCAAGGCTTGGAATTTGAACCATAGGTACATGAATATCTTCTATATGTATCCTTCAAGTTTAGCGTTTTGAAACATCTTATAAAAAATATTATAGTGGAAATTACTAGTTCTTACTCTTACTCCAAATATTACCTCAAAAGTCATTCGTGGTCTCCTCTTGCCACCTCAGATCTATTCTTTGATGAATTGTGTGTAAATATAGTCATATTCCATTTATTTATATTGTTTGTGGGTTCACATATGGGGATGACATGTAAAACTAATTGGGTTTGCTTGCTTCTACTTTGGTTGGGTCATCTTTACCAAAAAAATGCATATCTCCATTCCTATGGAATTAGAGAGATTGTCATACACCATTGGAAAGTTTTCGGAATAAGTTTTCCAACCATATATCCTATGCTCCCATTTGAGTTAGGTAATTAGAAAAAAATGCATTTTAAGATAAGGTATTTAAATAAATCACAATTCCAAAACAAATATTTATATGTGTGTATATTATGAAATATAATGGGTACAAATATGAATGATTATTATTTAAATTTGTTTTAATATACTATGATTTTTTTCTTTAAAAACATGTTTGTAATGTTATTTATAAAAACAATATTACAATATAACAAATTGAATTAAATCAATTTATTATTTTTCTTTGCACATTATATTCTACACTCTAAAAAGTTTTAAATTTAAAAAAAAAATTAATTCACATAAACTTATAAATTTGTATTTGTAGTGCTGATTTTTATGCAATATAACCCAGCTTTACTCTAAGCGCAGACCAAAGTACAGTCCTCATCGGCCATTTCAATGAAACTTCGATATTTTTTGGGACCCTGTTAATATGCGTTAATTTCAATTTCGCAATCTGCTCCTGCCGCATGTGTTGATTTTTATTTACTTTTTTTAATGTTCGCCGACTGCAATACAAGTCAACTTTGTCCAAAGACCTGAATGAAATGACGGCTAGTACTATAAGGTACACCATACTACAGGGACTGTGACAGTCTAGTCCCTGTGACTGTCGAGTCTAAACCCTATGTGGTTGATTTTAATTATTTATTTATTTTTAATCTTCATTATTTTTAGATATAATTTTAAATAATTTTTTTTTTAATTAATTAATTTTAAAATTAAATTGAAATTTTAAATATATGTTTTATAATTAAAATATAATTAGGGTATGGAGTATGTTTTAAAACTGTTTTTGTTTGGTTAAGAGTTCGTCCCGAAGGAAACACGATAATGGCTTAAAATCTTTATTCTAGCGGGTTTGGTTTTCCTTGAGTAAGAGATGGCCACTTGTATAAAAAAAACTAAAATATATTTTAAATAAAATAAGTATAGATTCATCTTAATTTTGTACCAAGAGTTTATAGGGATTAAATCTCTCAACATGTAAACTTTTTTTCTTTGAGTTCAAAACTTGATGAAAGGTGTAGAGATTTGATTACTCTTTCATAAATTTGAACTTAAAATAGATCAATACACTAATAAAATGTTTTGACTATAAGAAATTTTATTTTTCACTTGTTTCCTATAATATATGGAATTATTTTGTTAATAATATTTTTTAAAATGCTACATCTTTCTTATTAAATTTTTTTACACAACATGTAAATTGAAATATTTGATTTATAACCCACACTAAACTCTCATTTTTTGTTATTATTATTATTATTATGTATAAACTCCACTTTAAGAATGAATTAATTTTACATCCCAGGGAAAGTGATGAAGTCACTTATGCTATTTCACTTGGTTCATTCCCTCACCTCTGGCCTCATTTCTGATTTTAGGTTGTCTGAGGTAAGCTCTGTTATTCCGGAGGACTCTCGGCACTTGCGGGGGAAAGTTTCTCTGGTGCTTGGCTTGGCCCTTCTAGCGGAACGGTTCTTGTTGTCCCTCTCGTTCCTCTCCTGGGTTTCGAGTTGTTGTTTCATTGTCTTTGACTCGTCGTTTCATTATCCGGTCTCAGGCCTTGTCTCTGGTTTCGGGTTGTGGGTTTCGAGCTGTTGTTTAGTAGCCTTTGTCTCGTCGATTCGTTATCTGGTCTCAGGCATCGTCTATGGTTTCGGGTGGTGGGTGGTCGGCCCTGTCATTTCAAAGGCCTCTCGAACTCTACTTGGAAAGGATAATTCAACGCTCAGTTCCGGTTTTTCGGTGAAGGGGATCCGTGGGCTCCCTTCCTGGTTTTGCTGTCTCTGTTGCTCTATTTACCTGGCTGTTGCTTTGCCTTACCTGCATCCCACTGTTGCTCCCTATCAGATTCCTCGTCTTCGCCAAAGAATGGGATGCCGAAGAGGCTAGCTCCGGCGTGTGCCTACCAGCTCGTCCTCTCATTTGCCTTCCCTCTCCAGTGAGTTGTTTGCAGGCCACTAGCCCAGCACCCGCAGTGGGAGAGAATGGTTCCATTCATCTAGATATCACCCTGAGCTTCCTTCCTCATCTAGCTCTACAATTTTCTATTTTAACAGCTCTCTGAATCACCCTAGGATAACGACTCATATCTCAGTGGTCTTCCATGAGACTGATCAGATTGAGGACTCTGGTTCTCATCCGGGAGGTTCAGGGGTAGTATCTACTCCTTCTTCTTCCCTCCAGCTGGGAATTGGAATTGCGCCTCAGCAAGATTTGAATGTTCAGGTTTGCAGCGCTCAGGATGCGGTGATGGTGCCGGTTGACCCTGGTCCCTCCGATCAGAATGTGGCTCAAGCAAGGGAGCAACAAGAGTATGGTTCGTGCCGTATCGAGGAAGAGTCTCCAAATGACTAGTGCACTTTCCCTGGATTTGTCTTCATGTTATGCAACCTTCATCACTGGGCAAGTTTGTAATGCAAATAGTTTTGTTGTTTTTCCTGTGTCTTTTTTATTTTTTGTTAATTATGCAGCATCAAGAGAATATCAACCTGGTCCCCTGCGTGGGTCCTGAAATCTGCCTCAACTATGTACTCACTGCCTATTGTCATTATTCTCACTTGCTTTTCTTGACAGTTCTGCCTCTCTTCAGAGCAGAGTCTTGGCTTCGGTCTCGATGTAATTGTACCTCCTTACTTTGTTAATAGAATTAAACTTACTTAGAAAAATAAAGTATGTGATGCCCCAGAATATTGTAAATACTTCACTGTAAATACTTTATTTAACATACTTTACTTACAAACTAAAGGATGATGGTTATTTGAATTAAATAATATTTTCAATTATTGGCAATGGAAAATGTTTTTAAGCGTTAAAAAAAACTGGCAACTTCCAAGGAGGGAAGTTGGAAAAGGCAGTTGCTGGAAATGCAACCTGAACTGCCTCCCCTAAGGTGAGACTCCAAGAAAGAGGAGTGAAGGGAGGAAAAAACCGTGATGAAAGGTCAGACGGTAGGATGGAAATGCTAAGTTTGGTGATGACCAGATAGCATGCACTTGGTGTGCAATGAACTTGCAGAGGATAATGACCTTGCAAGTAAGCTCGGGGGGGAGATACAGTCGAGAAGGACATATCTCATGGTTGGGTGGACAGAAGACGGATGATAATGAAAGAGAGCCTTCATAGAGGTGCACTACTTTTCTAGCAGGAATTAGGTAAGTGGTCTATCCTGGAAATTGTAGTTGCTGAATAAAATGAGTAGTACTATTGTGCTCGAAAAAGTTAAGAGCTGTAATTTCTTTTGTTTGTTTAACTAGAAACTGTGGCAGAAAAATTAGAAAAAAAAAATAAACAAATAAGATGAATAGGTACCTATGGGGCTAGCAAACAATCTAGAATTGTAATTCTGTTTGCATTAAATTTATTACAGTTACAAATAGAGTTTGAGGAATGAGGCTTAAATATTAAGCGGAATATTGGAGTGTTAATCTTTTTTCGGAGATATTCGTATGATTCAAATGTATGGGAAAGAACTAAATTTTGTGATGGCCCTATGGTGCATGCTATCTGTTATAACTAGCCTTACAACAAACTTAAGACATTTGGGTTAATACATTCGGCCAACTTCTTAATATCAGATCACGAGGGTTTAGTTTTAGCCGACTCGTTCAGCAAGGGTAAGACCCTATCGACCTGAAAACCAATTGTGGCAGCCCGTGCAGTATAGCAAGGGGGAACGGCTGTATGATTTGGGAATATCTTGTTAAGTCATTCACAGAGGGAAAACTGGAACACATGTATAGAGCTAATATTTCATTATAGAACCCTGTAAGCATGCCACACCTATTATGGACTATTACAATTTTAAACAGAAAAACATCGACTTTGCCCTGTAGTGGTAGACTCTCAAAATTGTAACTAAATTCCGAAATGCCAGGTGAAATCTCAGAGTATTGAACACAAGGAAAAAGGGATTCGTAGCTATGAAGACCAGAAGGCAATATATATATATCTATATATATATATATATATATATATATATATATATATATATATATATATATATATGTATATATATAATACAGTAAGTCCTTTTCTTTACGATAAGAGAAACAGTCACTGTTTAGAACAGACACAACCACATGACAATGCGGAAATATAACAACGCATTGAAAGAATTCATGTACAGAAAATGGCTAATGGGTACCTGCGTAATTACAAACCTACAACTTGCATGGAGTAACAGAGAACAACCATGTAGGCGATTAAACTCTGGAACGATAGTCAATCCAGTCTCAAGGACAAATATTAAATACAGAACCAGTTTCATCACCGTTGCGGGTAACATAACAATTATATAGATATACACTTAAACAACAATGATTGCAAGAAATAACCAAATAGAGACAACAGAAGAAATTCATGCAACCTACAATTTCAACCCAGTACATTTCTAGACAGCGGAAAAGAATAGGATTATATTTAGATAACTATAATCTAGGGTAACATGACCCTTCTTAAGTCTAGGCAAGTATTAAAAACTCTAAACTTAGCAAATAACCTAGAATAGCTAGATTATAGCCGGAGTTTAATTACAAATTTATGAATTGCAAGAGGAAATTACCTCGAAGTGGCCTCAAAACGCAGGACCACAGGGAGCCCTCAACAAACAATAGAAACCCTACCTAGCACTATCCAGGCCTATGCTTGTGAATCCAAAATTATATTAACAAAGAAAGAACTGCATTTCCAAAACTGGAGCGAAACTCCCAAAAACTTCAGAATTCATTCATGCCCTCGACCCAAACTTTCTATTGCATAGAATGCTTACCCAGGACAAAAACGCCCAGCCATAGCTTGTGGAAATGATTGCATATGTGGAGACTTCCGGAAAACCCCAGCTTCATTGCCGTTTTTCTTGCAAGCAAAAGCCGAGAATAACAATCAGGCATAGAAAACCAGCTATGTAAACAAAATAAAATGCACACTACAATCAAATAGGAAGGAACACCAACCTGGCTTTTAGCAGAGCTAATTAAGTGCCGAGGAAAGCCTCTGTTCGCGCCCATAACCCTCACGGGTTGACATCCATCAGTACTGAACGCTAGCAGAGCAAAGGAGAAACCAAACAAACAGAACCAAATGCAATAGGCAGAGGTAGGAATGATGCACATTTGTGATGAGGTGGTGGAAAAGCCTCCAGGATGGAGCTTGGCCATTGGATTGGCCTTCCTAATCCTCCTCCATTGATGGGGTGAGGAATCCAAGGTGCAGTCTCCAAAGTGTCATTTTCCCACCCCACGTCAAGTAGGACAGAGCAAGGATTAAATGCAGCAGAGAACAATAAAACCAAAAGTATCGGGAAGTGAAATATGTAGCGCGGGAAAACGGAGTATTAATGTGCAGTAGTTTAGCTGTCAATGCCAAGTGTCCAATGTGAATACACATGGAAGCTCTAGCCTTAGTGTTAGATCGAAATCCGAACCGTAACCTGGGTCATGGGTTTAGCCACGTTAGTAAGGTGTTGTCACACCTTTTAAACATAAATCAAACTGTGTAATTGGACCAGCTCAAGGCCTAATCTGAGGAATAAATAGATAGGTGCTTGTATTAGTTAGGTGCTTGTACTCTAGGTAATTTTTTTTTTTATTACTGTGTACGTAAGTAAATTTAGGAGTGTCACAAGTGGTATCAGAGCCCGGTTCCAAACACTGTGGCCTCTGGAAGAAAAGATAAAACAAAAGAGATAAACTGAAATCATTTTTATTTCCATTCCTGTTATTCGTTTTATTAAAAAAAATTGACCCTCCTTCTGTTACTCTTACCTTATGTTAAGAACAGGGGAACAACAGATTGCCAACATGAGGAGAGCAGACAGTGTTTCACGTAGGTTTGTGGTGGGTCAAGGACCTGTAACAGGCCCTGAGAACAACCCAGAATTATGGGTGCAGCTTGGAGAGGAGGCTCGCAATACGAATCTTGCAATATTAGAGACAGTACAGGAGCTGAAAAATGAAATGGCCCGATTGCGGGAAGATAACACAAGGTTAACTTTGGAACAAGAAAGGATTATAAAGAGCCTATCTGACAAAAAAAATCAGCAACCACTGAATCCCAGTGCTGAGCAGCAAAGGGTGTCGGAGGAGCGAAATCACCACACAAAACACGAAGAGTCGGAAGGAAGGGAGGACGAATGGGAAGAATGATATAATAATGCCTCCGAACAACACACTTCAAAGAGACAATAGATAGAGCTGCAAGGGGAGTTTCGCAAAATCAAACCGCCACACTTCGATGGGGAATTGGAGGAAGCAGTCGAGGCATGATTGATTAATATGAATAAATACTTCCAGCTATATGAGTACAACCACAACCTCAAGGCATGGTTGGCCATTTTCCAATTGCAAGGAAAAGCCACCCTGTGGTGGGAAGAAGTGAAAATTGTAAAAGGAGTAAGCGAACATAACATAATGTGGGAGAAATTTCAAAGATACTTTAAAGAAAGATACCTGACCTAACATTTTTATGACGAAAAGGCAAGAGAGTTCTATGACTTGCGGCTGGGACAACAGACCATGGACGAATTTATCACTTGTTTTACTTCATTACTTCGTTACGTGCCTTATATTAGGGAGGAGAAGGCTAAAGTATAGTGGTTCATTAGTAGTTTACCCTTGAATATGCAGGAAAGGATTGATTTTGATAATCCAAAGACAATGGATGAAGTAATACGTAAAGCCAGGATTTGTTACCGGAAAAGCAAACAAAAGGGGGAAAATCCAGGTAAAAGATGGAATGATAAGAGAAGTAACAAGCTGGCTGGAAATAGTAAAGGGAATCGTGGTAGTGGTAACAGGGGTTTTGCCAAGGGACACAATAGCAGAAACGTACAGAAAAACACACTCAGGTCAAAGCCAACTAATGAATCCAGAGTCAGCGAACAACCTGTAAAGTTAGACGGTGAAGGAACAACAAGACCTCCAATGCAGTGTTGGGGTTGTAGTGGGCCTCTCTATGTTAAAAACTGCCCTCAATGGAAGGGGATCAAATAGGTTTCCTAGATCCATGAAGCATCGACAGTTGGCAATGTAGGACGTAGCCTACCCAGGATTAATGCTGCCCTGGAAGATCACCAGGCAGAGTATTAGCTGACCATGGTGGAATTCGAAGGTAAAGTTTCAGACCTTACTGTAACTGTTTTAATTGATCCTGGAGCCACCCTAAGTTATGTTAGTCCTAAGGTTGTAGAGTATTTTAAATTGCAACCTGTTAAATTTAAGAACCCCTGGCTAGTATAGTTGGCCATAGGGGCAAAGAGATGAGTGCTTGATAAGGTTAATAACTGCCCTTTAAAGATAGCAGGACAGCCAGTGGTGGCAGATTTGAATGTGCTTCCCCTTGGTTCGTATGATGTTCTAATCGGTATGGACTGGTTAGAAAAACACTGGTCCATAGTCAACTGTAAAACAAAGACTATTTATTTCAGAGATGAGCTTGGAGCAAGGCAAGAGATGCAAGGGATTAAGCGACCAGTGAAAATTCGGCCAATAACCGCTTCTCAGTTAGCAAAATGCATTAGGAAGGGATGCCAGATTTATGCCATCCAAGTAGGCTACGCTGACTCAAAAGACAAAGCAGCCCTATTGGAAAACATTCCTGTGATACAAGAATTTGCGGATGTATTTCTGGAAGAAATTCCCGGGCTGCCACCTAAAAGAGACATAGATTTTACTATCAAACTGGTGCCAGGGGCAGCCCTGGTATCCTGAGCACCCTATAGAATGAGCACACTAGAATTGATTGAGCTAAAAATGCAGTTACAGGAGCTCTTAGACAAAAACTACATTCACCCCAGTGTGTCTGCCTGGGGAGCCCTGGTGTTGTTCATTAAGAAAAAGGACAGGACCCTTCGTATGTGTGTGGATTATCGGTAGTTGAATAAATTGACGATCAAGAATAAGTATCCTTTACCCGGGATTGATGAACTTTTCGATCAAGTAAAAGGAGCAACGACATTCTCCAAGATTGATTTGCGATCAGGTTACCATCAAATCAGGATTAAGGAGGAGGACATAGCTAAGACTTCTTTTAGAACAAGATATGGACACTACAAGTTTGTGGTGCTACCCTTCGGGTTGACCAACACGCCCGCAACTTTTATGTGTTTAATGAACAGTATATTTCATCAGTATTTGGATAGGTTTGTGCTGATTTTTATTGATGACATACTGATATATTCCCGAACTATGGAAGAGCACAGGGAGCATTTCAGGTTGGTACTACAAACCCTATGAGAGCACCGATTATATACCAAGTTTAGCAATTGCGATTTCTTTAAGGAACATATACAATATTTGGGAGATATAATAACTAAAGAAGGGATCGCAGTGAACCCTGAAAAGATAAGGACCATAATGGAATGGCCAGTACCAAAGGATGTGGCAGACATCAGATCCTTCATGGATTTAGTAAGTTATTATAGACGGTTTGTAGAGGGATTCTCGAAAGTAGCTTATCCTATTACATCCTTACAGAAAAAGGGAAGAAATTTCAAATGGACCGCCGAATGCCAGAAGAGTTTTGAGCAGCTTAAGCATCTACTCAACACCGCACCCATTCTAAGCATAGCTGATCCTAGTAAGGACTATGTGGTGTGCACTGACACAAGCAAGGAAGGTGTAGGAGGCGTGTTGATGCAAGAAGGGAGAGTAATTACTTACGAATCAAGGAAACTAAAAGAACATGAGCAAAAATACTTCGCTTATGATCTAGAATTGGTAGCCATTATTCACGCTTTAAAGATGTGGCGACATTATCTTATGGGAAGGAAATTTCTATTATTGACAGATCACCATAGTCTGACCAATTATTTTAGCCAGCCCACCTTAAGTGCTAGGCAAGCACAATGGGTGGATTTCCTAAGTGGTTTTGATTTCGAAATCAAGCATTTGAAGGGGAAGGAGAATCGGGTGGCGGATGCTCTAAGTCAGAAATTGTGATGTCTGTATGAGATTTCCTGTAGAAAATGGAAAAGTCCCTTCAAAGAGATGATTAGACAAGTAGCAGAATAAGATAATGTGTATTAGCAAATAAAATAGCAAGTACAACACTCTAACAGTCAGGAAAAACAACAGGGGTATGTGTTAGATGCTGCTGGAATGCTGTATTATCAGGATAGGCTATATGTAACCTATCAAAACAGTATTCGAAACTTAATTCTTGATGAATTTCATAAAAGTCACTATGTGGGACACCCAGGATATCAGAAAATGATTATTGCACTTAAAAAGGAGTATTATTGGCCAGGCATGAAGAAGGATGTAGTTGAATACCTGGCATGTTGTCTAGAGTGTCAACAAATTAAGGCAGAGCACCAACACCCTGCGAGACTATTACAACCATTACCCATCCCAGAATGGAAGTGGGAAAACATCTCCATGGACTTCATAACGGATCTACCCAAGACAAAGAAAAATAATGATTCCATCATGGTGGTGGTGGACAAATTAGGTAAATCGGCACATTTTATACCTGTGCAATCTACTTTTAAAGCAGTGCATATTGCCCACATCTTCATGCAGAACATTTTTAGGTTGCATGGGTTACCTAAAACAATAATCTCAGACCGTGACGTAAAATTTACCTTGGTTTTTTGAAAAACATTGTTTGGAGAATTAGGAACTCAGCTGAATTTCAGTACAGCTTATCACCCTCAGTTTGAAGGACAAACAAAATAGGTGAACCAGGTGCTGGAAGACATGTTAAGGGCATATGTAATGAAACAACTGACCAAGTGGGAAGATTATCCGCACATGGTCGAGTTCACATATAATAATGGCTCTCATACGTCATTGCAAATGAGCCCATTTGAAGTCTTGTATGGGCAAAAGTGTTGCACGCCTTCAAGCTGGAGTGGACCGGAAGATAGATTAATGTTGGGACCCGACATGCTCAAGGAAATGGTTAAGAAGGTACGGTCTAATTTAAAAGCAGCTCAGGATAGGCAAAAGAACTTTGCTGATCGGAAAAGGAGGTTTAAAGAGTACCAAGTCGGTGATCATGTGTATGTGAGAATTCGTGCAAAAGAGAGCACATTACAATGGAGTGGGTGCACTAAGTTGGCACCTCGGTTTTGTGGACCATTCTAGGTCTTAGCAAGAATTGGGCCAGCGGCGTACTAGCTCGCTCTACCAAGTCACCTATGAGTCCACAATGTCTTTCATGTCTCAGTGTTAAAAAAATATGTTTATGATCCTAAACATGTAATCCAATGGTAGGATATATAGGTAAGAATTATCTCTGGTAGTTCAGTCCAAATGTTGTCTTTCAAAAAAAATTGACTTAGGATGTTGCATGTTGCAGGTTGAACCGAAAGGAGAAATCTTGGTCGAACCGCTGAACATCCTTGATTGGAGAGAAGTAATGCTGTGGAAGCGGGGTATTACCCAAGTTAAAGTGTGTGGTAGCACTTTGGGCCTAAGGAGGCCTCCTAGGAAGATGCTGATCTTATGAAAAAATATTACCTAGAACTGTTCATAACTAAAAGACAACGGGACAATGTCCAATTTCAGGAGGGGGAGATGTGATACCCCAGAATATTGTAAATACTTTACTGTAAATACTTTATTTAACATACTTTACTTACAAACTGAAGGATGATGGTTATTTGAATTAAATAATATTTCAATTATTGGCAATGGAAAATGTTTTTAAGCATTAAAAAAAAAACTGGCAACTTCCGAGGAGGGAAGTTGGAAAAGGCAGTTGCTGGAAATGGAACCCTAACTGCCTCCCCTAAGGTGAGACTCCAAGAAAAAGGAGTGAAGGGAGGAAAAAACCATGCTGAAAGGTTAGACAGTAGGACGAAAATGCTAAGTTTGGTGATGACCAGATAGCATGCACTTGGTGTGCAACAAACTTGCAGAGGATAGTGACCTTTCAAGTAATCTCGGGGGGAGATACAGTCGAGAAGGACATATCAAATGGTTGGGTGGACAAAAGATAGATGATAACGAAAGAGAGCCTTCATAGAGGTGCACTACTTTTTTAGTAGGAATCAGGTAAGTGGTCTATCCTAGAAATTGTAGTTGCTAAATAGAATGAGTAGTACTATTGTGCTCGAAAAAGTTAAGAGCTATAATTTATTTTGTTTGTTTAACTAGAAACTGTGGCAGAAAAATTAAAAAAAATAAACAAATAAGATGAATAGGTACCTATGGGGCTAGCAAAGAATCTAGAAATGTAATTCTATTTGCATTAAATTTATTACAGTTACAAATAGAGTCTGAGGAACGAGGCTTAAATATTAAGCAGAATATTGGAGTGTTAATGTTTTTCTGGAGATATTCGTATGATTCAAATGTATGGGAAAGAACTAAATTTTGTGATGGCCCTATGGTGCATGCTATCTGTTATAACTAGCCTTACAACAAACTTAAGACATTAGGGTTAATACGTTCGGCCAACTTCTTAATATCAGATTGCGAGGGTTTAGTTTTAGCCGACTCATTCAGCGAGGGTAAGACCCTATCGACCTGAAAACCAATTGTGGCAGCTCGTGCAGTATAGCAAGGGATAGTGGCTGTATGATTTGGGAATATCTTGTTAAGTCATTCATAGAGGGAAAACTAGAACACATGTATAGAGTTAATCTTTCATTACAGAACCCTGTAAGCATGCCACGTCTGTTATGGACTATTACAATTTTAAACAGAAAAACATCGACTCTGTCTTGTAGTGGTAGACTCTCAAAATTGTAACTAAATTTTGAAACGCCAGGTGAAATCTCAGAGTATTGAACACAAGGAAAAAGGGATTCGCAGCTATGAAGACCAGAAGGCAAATATATATATATATATATATATATATATATATATATATATAATACAGTAAGTCCTTTTCTTTACGATAAGAGAAACAGTCATTGTTTAGAACATACACAACCACATGGCAACACGGAAATATAACAATGCATTGAAAGAATTCATGTACACAAAACGGCTAATGGGTACCTACTTGATTACAAACCTACAACTTGCATGGAGTAACATAGAACAACCATGTAGGCGATTAAACTCTGGAACGATAGTCAATCCAGTCTTAAGGACAACTATTAAATATAGAACTAGTTTCATCACCATTGTGGTTAACATAACAATTATATAGATATACACTTAAACAACAACGATTGAAAGAAATAACCAAATAGAGACAAAATGGAAGAAATTCATGCAACCAGCGATTTCAACCCAGTACATTTCTAGACAATGGAAAAGAACAGGATTATATATTTAGATAACTGTAAATCCAGGGTAACACAACCCTTCATGAGTCTAGGAAAGTATTAAAAACTTTGAACTTAGCAAATAACCCAGAACAACTAGACTATAGCTGGAGTTTAATTACAAATTTATGAATTGCAAGAGGAAATTACCCCGAAGTGGCCTCAAAAAGCAGGACCACGGGGAGCCCTCAGCAAACAACAGAAACCATACCTAGCACTATCCAGGCCTACACTTGTGAATCCAAAATTACATTAACAAAGAAAGAACTGCATTTCCAAAACTAGAGAAAAACTCCCAGAAACTTCAGAATTCATTCATGCCCTCGACCCAAACTTTCTATTGCATAGAATGCTTACCTGGGACAAAAACGCCCGGCCATAGCTTATGGAAAGGATTGCATATGTGGAGACTTCTGGATAACCCCAACTTCATTACCGTTTTTCCTACAAGTGAAAGCTGAGAATAAAAATCAGGCATAGAAAACCAGCTGTGAAACAAAATAAATTGTGCACTACAAACAAATAGGAAGGAATGCCAACCTGGCTTTCGGCAGAGCTAATTAAGCGCCGAGGAAAGCCTCTGTTCGTGCCCATAACCCTCATGGGTTGACATCCATTAGCGCTGAATGCTAGCAGAGCAAAGGAGAAACCAAATGAACAGAACCAAATGCAATAGGTAGAGGTAGGAATGATGCACATCTGCGATGAGGCGGTGGAAAAGCCTCCAGGAAGGAGCCTGGCCATTGGATTGGCCTCCCTACTCCTCCTCCGTTGATGAGGTGAGGAATCCAAGGTTGCAGTCACCAAAGTGTCATCTGCCCACGCCACGTCAAGTAGGACAATGCGAGGATTAAATGCAACAGAGAACAATAAAACCAAAAGTATTGGGAAGTGAAATATGCAGTGCGGGAAAACAGAGTATTAATGTGTAGTAGTTTAGTTGTCATTGTCAAGTGTCCAACGTGAATACACATGGAAGCTCTAGCCTTAGTGTTAGATCGAAATCCGAACCGTAACCTGGGTCAGGGGTTTAGCCACGTTAGTATGGTGTTGTCACACATTTTAGACATAAATCAAACTGTGTAATTGGACCAGCTCAAGGCCTAATCCGAGGAATAAATAGGTAGGTGGTTGTACTCTAGGTAATTTTTTTTTTATTACTGTGTACGTAAGTAAATTTAGGAGTGTCACAAAGTATCAAAACACTTATCTCATTATACACCTCAAATTTCGTAAATTAAAAAGTAATTATAAAAATGAACTAAATTATAACTTTATTTTTAATTATTATTATTAATTATAAAAAGAATTAATATACTACTTAAATATATATATATTTTTACATGGAATAATATTCTTGGCCATAAAGATTCAACCACATTTTACCATGGAAATTTTTAATTTACAAATGGTTTTTCTTACAATGTCATGGACCAATACAATAACTTATCAATGCCACAAGCTTAATATGACATTTTCTTAAATTAATTAATTTGAGATAAATAAATTGGAAGAGCATAAGTAACTTAGGGATCAATATTAACCCTTAATTTGTGAATATTATTATGAATATTTCAACATATTTTATAAAGGTTAAATCTCTAACATCGACTTAAACATATTTCACATTAATATTAATATTAAAAATAAAAACAAAAATAAATTAATTGGATGATAAATGCATTTTCTTTCCAACTCATGAATATAATAAGAATTTTACATACGTTTTAATTAAGAGTAGAGTTATAATATCATTTTATATTGGTGAATAATAAGGTTTCAACATAAAATTTAGCTAAGAGTACACTTATATTATAGTTTTAGATTTGGGAATAGTGAAATATTATTTAATTGGTTCTATTTATTTATATATAAATTTATATTAATAAAAAATTAATGTTATTTTTATTTTTTAAAGATAAGTTAATTTTCTTGAGGGGGTTTTGGGGGAACGAGTCTACCACCTTGCTCACTTGAACGTTTGTAGATGAAGGAGGGATGTGTAGCTAATCGTTTGGCATTAAATAACATCGGTGGGATGATGTTTTGTTTTCATTTTGGTGGTGAAGGTGGAGGGTTGTTATAGGTGGGAGGCCAAGGATTCAATGTCCCTGTTGCGAGCCCCTTCAACTCACTACATGGTGTTGAGGTATTTTAGTCTAACTTGTCCCATGGGTTGTTTTCTGTGAGGTGGGTTTCTTGTTTGGAGTCGAAGAAGTGGAGGGTGGTGGGTTTCTCTAGAGGTAAGAAAGGAATTTGGTTATAGAATTTGGGTTCTAGTCGATTGAGCTTTAGTATGGCAGGAGAGATGCAAATATGATAGCCTTGTGAGAAGTGGGGGGAGAACTATCTACAATGGATGTTGGGAAATTGGAGGAGGGTGAAGAACTTCAGGGGTGGCAAGGAAAACCGGTTGGTGGCTTCTGATTTTGGCTAGGGAGGTTGGCACTAGTCTCAAATTGGGCTCTCGGGCAATGGCACATTGGTACAATCCTCTCATTTTTACTTTGCAATTCTTAGTAATTTGTTTGGTTGTGTTAGTCTAGTTTGTGTCATTCCTTTCTCTTTCGTGTGTATATTCTTTTGCTTGGTCTTAGGCATGGTCTAGTGCAGAGAGAGATTTTTGTGTCTAGAATTATTATGGTTAAGGATAATTTGATGTTAAGTTAGTGGCATGGGGTTGACCTTCGCACACCCTCTAGAATTTATGTAAGATGGTGCAATTACAAAAGGGTTGACATTTTGTGGGGTTTGGGTTTTGTTGTTTGTCTTTTAACCCTCACAACTATAGGTTACTCAGAGTGTAGAGCAGTCCGGGGGGCATACACATAGAGATTCTAAATCGAGTTTGGTTTTTTATATGTCATGTGATGGCATGGGTATTTTGTTGGTTCCACCTCTAGTTTGGGGTCCAACTGGGTTCGTCTCTTTTCATTTTCATGGTTGTGGTTTCTTTAGTTTATGTTATAAGTGTTACCACTTCCTATTTCCATGTCGCCCAGATAACATATCTGGAGCAAAATACATGGAGGTGGCAACAATCCATCAGGTCAACAGAGGGCTCAACTCTTCGCTCAATATTCAACCAATACATACTTCACTGTAGTCCCTTTGAAGACTAGGAGAGAAATTAGGAAGTTTGAAACTCAAGCAAGAGCAGAGAGACAATATTTATCCGATTTTGAGATCATGTAGGATGTTTCTTGTTGTGTTCTAGACCCTTGGCATACCAGGGGATAGAAAAACAATATCTCAACTTTGTTTCCCTTTACTAGAAAATGAAGAATCAGTTGGGCCTTGTTTTCAAAGACAAGTAGACCTAGAACGATACAATGTGTTTTCCTCATTAGAAGACATCAAGAGGGTGTTGTGGAACCAATGACTTGTTATGGAAAAACCTGACTCAACAACATAGAGACACCTCCTTTGTAAGTCAAACATTGTTGCTCCTTGTGGATCGAGTGCTAATAATCCTGCTCCCATCTCTTCATTTGATTCCTAATAGTGCTTATTTATGTTACCCACGATTGGTTTTATGTTATGTTTTGTAATAATACATCATCAAGTCTACTTTGTAGTATTGGACGTTTAGTTGGGGTGAAAAGTTTGTATCTAGTTTTATGTTATGTTTTTTAACAGTTCACCAGCAAGTCTAGCCTATAGTTTTGGATGCCCAGCTGAAGAACAAAGTTTGTATCATGTAATTTAGGTCTTGAAGAAAATATGAATATTCAATATCTTCAATATTCAACAATGTCCTCCTTTGGAACCTAATCAATTAAATTATGTAACTTTTGAGTTTTTCTATTGATACAAAACTCTTAAACTTAAAAAAAAAGGGAAAGAAAATTAAAGTTAATATTTTAATATATTTATTTGTTATTCCTCCTCTATAGCCTGCACCTCCCCTTCCACGAGTGGATTCATTCACTCAGAAAGTAGACCAATCCAACTGATCAGCCGGAGCATCTAATGCTCTGCACTGTCAGTATTATGTGTGTCAGATCCACATAACTCATAGAAAATGGAGTTAGGAACATTGGAATACTTCTGAAAGATAGGGAATAACCGAGGTGGACGACCATAAGAATGGAAAATCTTACAATATTCATCAGAGGGTGTACCTTGTTGGTTTGGAAAGGCATAATATTTAGTATGTCCCTGAAAAGGAACATTCAACGATACTAGCACAACTCCTCCTAAAGACCCTACCTATGGAGTAGGGGGTCCTAATGGAACATTGGAAGGTCCCACACCCTACAACCTTGGACACTTTATAACATGATGTCCCTCAGTATATAAAATTGTACACCAAACTTGAGGTCGAATAGGGTTTTCAATATTCATCTCCTTTAGCCTCTCGATCAAAACAATAATTTGATTCTACATATCAGTTAAAGAAGGATCACTAGAAGTAGAGCTTGGTTTGAAGTGGCTAGGATATTCTGCCACAAACTCGATTTTCATTGCTTTCTCTAAAGCTTTTGTTACGGAGTTAATCTTCTTTTGGGTCAAAGGTATTCTTCTTAATGGAAATAAAGCCTAATTAAACCATTCTTTCTGATGACATGGTGGATGGGATGAGTTAATTTCCCTAGATTATCTTTAAACCACTGCATGCACTCCCATGCTGATTCTCCTTCCTTCCACTTAATATCCAACAAATCAGTCAAACCCCACTGCTAACTCTAAGGTAGTTTAATTATTTAGGAGCCAACAAAAGGGTTCCATTGTAGTCTAGCTTTGTGATGGAATTTTCAATCACTCATAAGGGAAGAAGGTCTCATGTTGGCTTGTATGGGCCTGACCCAGGTTCAGAGGTGATTTAGCCAAGCAAATCCCGGTACTACTGGCCCTTTCGACAACAGTCTGCGGAGCATAGACTGAGGTCTCACTCGAAGTAGTATGCGAGGGTGCTAGAACCAAGTTTTTTCACCCTGGGGATGTTTGATGGGATTCTGGAGGTCTGTGGTTTGACCCTACGTGCACGTCGCTACGCGCACTTGTTATTCCTTCGCAACCTTTGATGTTGTTTCTGTGCAACCCTACTCAGGGTGCAACCCGTATAATACCCACGTTCCTTGCTATTTAATCTGTTATTACTTGATTACTTAACTTGTGTGTGTAAGATTAATGATTATTACAACATATTCAACAATCATATCAATGCGCGCAATAAATAAACCAACATAATCATAAAGAAGGCAATGTATAACAAATACATAGAAATAAGAATCGACTTCTCTTTATTAATCTTCTATCCTGATTATAGACTCGACACTGCCTTGCGCACTGAGTTGCAGGGGTCCACGTACTTAGTTGCAGACTCTATTAGGCCTCTGTGCACTCAGCTGTAGAGCCTCTTCCTACTACTACGACCCAATGCACTTAGACTCCTACGCTAAGCTCGAACCATTCATATTCTTCTCTCTTATTCCTTCTCTATCTTTACAACTTAGAGCCTCGCTCTATTTATCCAATCCCATGTTTCGCAGACCATGGGTAGGAAGACATGACTTTACATTACATTACATTACTTTAGGGTAGACAACCCTATGACTCAACCTTTACTTTGCGCTCTGTGCTCGCAATTCGCGGAGTCTTACAAAACCTTTGAACAAGACTTGGGCTATGATCCCCAAAACATGCTGTGGGGTGATTCCATGCCCAACAGGCCCCCAACACAATCGTTGTGACTTGTCCCGAGTCACTTTTCTAGTGCATAGATCTTGACATGGAGCCCCTCCAACTGGTCCCATACTACCCGAAGGTTAGCGACGCACTGTGCTACAGTTTACTGGACCTGCTGCACGCGTTCCTCCGATGCTTCTTTGTGAGGATTCGCTACCTACCTTAGTGCATATATCTCCTGCATCTATGCAAGCTTTCCCTCAATCTCAGCCATAATGGTGAAGGCCTCATCAATCCAAGGCTGGACGCGTGCTTTGAGAAGTGCCTATTTCTATCTTGCAGCATCCACCTATTCCTTCAGTGCCCTCACTCGCTGCATCTTTGCTAGCTATTGAGTGAGGACGACTATCTATGCAGTTCCCCTTACACTATCACACTACTCCTGCAGTTCGCGTGCCTCTGTTTCCAGGCGCTATATGTTGGGGTCCTCCTACAAGATGTGAGGATGTCAAAAGCTTGGTCCAACATACTAGTACGGTCCTGCACTGCCCGTCGAATTTCTTCCAATCCTATTTGAATCGTGCTAACGTGCTGCTCTCTAACTTCCGAAGGAGTGGAAGGCTATGCCTTCAGCCGCAGGTCGACAATCTGGAGGTTTAGCTCTAGATTCACTCTCATTGTTTCCTCACGTGCACTTCGGACTCCACTTGCCAAACAGTGGATCCACATCTCTGTGGGTAGGTCTGCGGTGATGGACAATTCTAGAATGCGCCGGCAGGCTTCATCAACTATTTGTGCGATCTGCTGATTCTGTGACACTAGCTCGTCACGCTGTAGGTTGAGTTGTTCGATGTTAATCTTCTGCTCACTCAATACCTAGATCGTGTGGCCCTCCCTGGCATGGAGTTCTGCTGTGATGCCATCCTGTAGTTGATATAGTGTGTTTTGTGGAAGGGCATCCAGATTTAGGCCAAGTCCCTTGATCCTGCCCACTGCGGATCTGCCGTCCTCATTTTCTACTATTAGTGCTCCTTCCAATAGCACTACGGTATTAGCCATCTTTGCGCGTAGCAGCTACTCTACTGCTAATGTACCCACTACGCCGTAGGCGGCTACTGCTCCTTCCTATGGGGGCAACACCTGAATTTCCTGCAACTGCACCCTCAGGGCCCCCAACACAATCTGTTGCTCTGTCATGGCTTCCTAGAGTGCTTCCTTGGTGACCTTGCGAACCGTGTCGCCGATGTCGTAGAGGTCGCCTTTTGTTAGTGTAATCAGTTCGATGTCCAGTTTGGATGCCTTGACCTTTTTTCATGGACCTGATCTCTCCGTGACGCGCAGCCGTTTCAGCTGGGTGGATGTTGTGCTCAGGTCTGCGCCTTCTACTGTGTCCTCTGTTCATTGTCTTGTAGACAAGTTTTGCCCCCCTTCCTATTGTTTCATGGTGGCCCCTATTGCCTGCGCTGTTGCTACTTTTTCGGTGGCCTTTACCTGTTCTGCAGTCGCTTGTTCGTTGTGCTTTTGCTGGGTCAACTGGGTGATACGCAACTTGGTTGCAGGCTTTTTCTTTTGTGATGTTGTTCTATCCTTCTCCGCCAGATCCGGGGCGTGAAACTCGAGAGGCCATGATTCTAGCACTAAGAAGATCACATCATCAATGGCGATGAAGGGGAGCTTGGTCCATGTCTACGCCAGATCCTTACGTGCATTTATATACGCATTACGCATGTCTGCCTTGAAGTTTGCAAAGCTCCGCAGACTATTGTACATTATGGGGGACAGGCGCGACCTCCTATTGATCCACATCTGGACACTCGCCTCTGTGAGCACCCAGAATATCTTTGTTTCGTAGATCCGTGTGGCATGCTTGGTAGCCCAAAGCAACGCATACTTTGCGGCCTCTGGTAATTCCTGTTGAATATTAGGGAACTGATTGTCCTCAGGCAGTTCCCCTGTTACCAGTAAAATTGAAAAGAGAAACCATGCGTAGTGGAAGGTCCTGCCCTGCTCCTGGGCTTCCTTACAGTTAGTTAGGAACTCCTTGTAGAGGAACTCGGTCCAGTTGAATTAGGCCCCCTCCATGCATTGTTCTGCCAGCGCAACTACCGGCACTGGTACCTCATCTCCACGGAATTTTCGCATTACCTTCCCAACCAGGAGTTGGGTGGCTATGCACACCCCTTTGTCTTTAATGCTACTGATTGCGTAACCCATCTTTTTCTTTTCCAGTTTGTATTTCTTCTTCATGGCCTCTACGAGCGCCAAATCTCTGCTTTTTCCAGATATCTTCGTGGGGTCCTTTCCCTTACAGGGGAGCTAGGAAATCATGTGGATAAGATCCACCGTGATGGGGATAGGCTCCTCCAGCGATAAGTAGCCATCGTGCACCAGGCAAGGCAGCTGCTTGATGACAAAAATTGTGATATGCGTACGGTGAAAGTGTGGAATCCATAGTAGCTGAAGTAGTTCGGCCTTCTCCACACCACACAGCCATTTCTATGCCTCTAGTGTTGTAACTGACCCCTCTGTGCTTTGCTTCATGATGTTCTGAGTCTCTAAATGTGGGAACTTCTCACTGTCCGTGAGGTCCTAATATTCAAACTTCATTGTGGGCATGCGGCCCAAGGACAAGCCCTCAAACACAATTCAATCGGGGAGGAGCAGGGTTTGGAGTGCGCTCTTAGCGACATCCAAATCCTTGGGTATCTTAGCTTTCCCTTTCCACGAAGGAACGTACTTGGGTAATTTCGTTGTAGTGCGCAATGGCTAGATGTCCTCTTCCATGTCTTCTACTACTTCTATCTCATCGACAAGAGCCTGTACGTCATCCTCCTCGTTGTCTGTCTCAATGGTGACAACCTTGCCCTTTTCCATAGAGAGTTTACCAAATTGCAGATTCCGCGGGGACATGCGGACTAGTCCCGCCGCCTGCTTATCTTTCTTGGGCCTCGGCGTCCGAGGCAATTTCAGGATTTTCGGTGTGACCCCAGTGTCTCCAGGAACATCATGCACTATGGGGTTCTGCGCGGCCTCATCGGTGGTTCCTTCGACATAGCCCAAACCTCTCCTGGTAGTTGTCATCTTGCTTGAGCTGTTTGTGGTTGTTCGCGAACTTCAGGGCTCAAATCTTGCTTGGCGCTCAACACTCTGTGCTCTACGTAATTTCTCAAATCTCAAATGAACAAGTGTTGTTTCATGGTTAGCCCTTGGAGTTTTATAGCACCTTTTGAATTCAAATTCGACCGTTCCCCCCAATTCTAAGCCATCAATGCTTTCTTGGCGGTAGATTGCCCCAAATCTAGTCCTTAATTCATGTCTTAAATTCCCGCCACATACTCCCTTTTGCCTTAAATTGGACATCTCATCATGATAAGTGATACCAATGGTTACTTCCCATCCTACTCGCGTGGCTACGCAGCCCCCCGCGCGCGAGAGCGAACCTTGTGCCTTGGTGATTCTGCGTGCACTTCCCTCATCACACAACTCCCAAACAGACTCTTTTAGAGTCCCGCGCTCTCTTTCAATTGCCTGGAGTGCTAAGACTGTGCCCCCTATAGCTAGTGAGGTGGTCGTGTGACCTGTGCGAGACTTCAAATAACCTTTCAATGTAGTCCACAGGAACTCCTCAATTGCCTTTGCAACCATCGATGCCGCGCGTTCTACTATATGTAGTGCGCTTCCCTAGTTGCTGCATTTCGTGAGGTACGATCGTAGCCATGGAAGTAGAGTCATAAATTCTCGGTGACACTCATTTAGTGTAGTGGTATGATCATTCGTATTTGGCCCTGTCATCCTTGGTTTCTCAACGAGACATGCTTGCACAATCTCGTTTTTAAGCCTCTTGATCTCAGCGTCCATCAAAATGATTTTCTTCCTCAATCTTACTCGATCCTTTTCAAGTTTGTGGAGTCTAAGGTTCCCTCACCAGATGGCTTCCTGAATCCTTATAGGTTCGACCTCACATAGATGTGTGATTTCTTCCTCCTGGTCATTGCGCATTGTCACCACTACAGGGTCCAATACGTGCGGATTCTTTTTTGTATTTTCTTTAGTAATTACGTCTCCACTCTGTTCCGCACCTTTGGAATCGTCTCCACGTTCAGGGTTTTGCACATGGTCCAGTAGGCCCATCGAACTGCTGGCACGCGTAGGTCCCAGTCATTTTGTCTCACCTGATGAACCTTGTTTAGTACTCCACACACCCTATTGAGGGCGTCGCCTTTCCTGCTGTTGTGGTTTGTTCTGATTCTCTAGTCTGGTGATGGTGCACACTTATGCGGACTGTACAACATATATCTGTACCCATTGGGAAAGGTGGGCGCGCAAGTTGTTCCGCCCCTACTGATTGGCTTTCATTCGGAGTTGGGGTTTTCCAAAACATAGACACATCATCCTTCTACATCTGCGCCAGTCCTCAAAGTTTCCTTGATGTGTACCCCACCATTGTGTGGGTGTGGCACGTAGTGCCCACTTCAACGCATCGAACAAATACTGTTCTGGTACTGCACTTTCAAATTTGCTCAAAAATTCATCTACCGCTAAAAATCCATCATATGTCGGCAACTCCCTTGCCTCTGTTGTCACGCAACACAATGATCTGATCATCATGTTGCAGTTCAACATTGTTACTTCGTGCAGCCGATTCTGCCATCGCTCTATCTCTTCGTCTGAATCTGAAGTGTAGGAGCTTTCACTCTCCCATGAAATCCTTCCATCTGTAGTCGGATTCACCCAATCTTGTTCTTGCCAGTTATATTGTAAATACAATCGAGATCATCATCACTATCGTTGTCGCGCACAGGTTCAGTGCATCATGCTCCTTTGGCCAGATCTAGTGGTACTACCATGCGTAGTGACTTTTTCTCAAATATCATGTTGCACTTCTTCATATTTATGACTCTGTTCATATCGATGGCCCAGTATATTCCTAGTAGTGCGGGATAGGGATTGCTATCATTGACAATCTATATCACTTCAAAATCCCCCTGCGCGCTCACACCTTCAATATTGACTGTTACCCCTTGAAATCTTCCCATGGAAAAAATATTCTATTAGTTCACCATTTGTAACTGAATAGGGGACCATTGTAACGTGGGTCTGCCCATGCATTCCCATGTTTGCTTTGGTAGTACATTCACGTCCGAACCCAGATCTAGGATTACCTAATCCATTTCATATTCGCCGATTTGCGCAGTCAACCTCATTTCCCTTCCTGCGCACAATGCATGCTTTCCAAGTTTCTGGACCACACGCGGGTCTCCTAACCCTGCACACCTAGTGATAAGTTCCTGCAGTCCTTTGACTGCCTTGCTGTCATGTAGCAGTTTCATGCATGTCTCCAGAAAGGTAGTGAGCACTGAAGGATCCAACCTGGGTTCTAGTTGATCCTTACTACTTGAATTGAAGGCCTCTGTGAAGCTCTTCTTAGCTTCCATGAATGTCTCCTTCACGCGTTCTAAATCAAACTCGGGTTCCTTTGTAGGAGCCTTGCGAACCCACAAACTTTCTTCTGGTTACTTCCCTTTATCATCTCCTGTGGTCATATCGCTCCTGAGCATCATGTTTACATTTGGGTCTTCTTCGCGCTGTTAGGGCCTAAATCTACCTCAGGCTGAGAAAGGCAGGTCTAGGGTAACATCAAACCACGCTTAACTTGGTAGCTAGCCCTACCAGGCTGGGAGAGGGCTCTCTCCTTGTCAATCTCAGGAAAATATGGCCAATAAAGCTTGAGATGAATGATATAAAGACTAATTTTAGGCTAGGTATATACTCAGAGGAGTTTTATTGAGTTTAATGGTGGTTTGCTGGATCAGATGTGAAAGGCAGTTTTGGGTCCGGGGAATGAGCTCAGTCTTGCAGAGGTTTCTGTGGGGCAAGGTAGGAAAATGCTTTAGTACTTTGAATTAAGTGAAATGGAGAGTATTAAGACTGGTGAGGAGTTTTAAAGGGCATGGAAGTGTCATGTGTCCTCTTCAAATAGTAGAAAACATTTAAAGCTAAACAAACCCTAAGGTAGAGCACTGCAACATCAACGATTTCCACCTTTATACTTGATTCATTTAGTTAAGCTGAGAATAGAGAGATAATGGCACATATAAACTTATGATAACTTGAATCACAGAAGGAAAAACAGTACTAAATCACCTTGCCACAAGAATCCCACAAAATGCTGCAAACCATGGTCTATTTCCTTGCCAAACTACAGAGATGAATGTACAACAATGATCAAAGCATTCACAAGAGTCCAACCCTAACAAATGACTGAAAAAACACATGATATAGACCTCCAAACCACCTGTGCTATCCATCAGGGGTCGAATCCATGAAAAGAGGGGTGGTTTCAACCATATCTAAACTAGGAACACAAAAATAGGCAGTGGAACAACTTTCCTCTATAACCTAGGAAACTGATTCATTCAACTCAAAACCACCTACAATTGATGTATCTACCTTATCAAGTCAATGTTTATCATTTTTACATCATATTACACCAATTTAAATCATTTCACCTCATGAATTTGACCATAAGAGAGAAAAAGTCAAACTAGAAGAAAACTAGGCAAAAAATAGAGTTCTTTTAGCAAAACTGGCACTTTTTCATCCTGTGCATAACACCACTTTTTCTGTGCGTAATGATTTTTCCCAGCTAAATTTTGAGGCCTTCCCCTTCACCAAATTTGCTCCAAGTTGGCTTGTTGGAAAGGTCTATCTGTCTACTTTCTAGGAAAAGTAGAATTTTTGAATTTGGTGTCCATTTTCCCCTCCAAAAATCAGTTCTCCCAACATTGCTTCTTGTGTGGCCAAAAAGTGGCAGAGAGGGCATTTTTGAGGTGTTTTTGGCCCTTTTGGAGGTCCAAAACTTGTCAAAATTTCCTAGTAATTTCTGGACATGCATAAATTTTTATAAGGAATCAAAAAATGCAAATTTTTCCTCCAAAGGAGGTCCCTATCAAAAGTGAGCGCCAAGTGGTGCTACGCACCTGCCAGAAAAACCTGTTTTTTCCTTGAAAAATTCAAATTTGCCAAAAAGTTTAACAAATTTCTTGAAATTTGGTATGAGTGATCTGTATCAAGCACTATGCTGGGCCAATTAAACTTTAGCCAAGATCTTGAGCTTATCTTGCTCTTTCTTGCTCGTCAAAGTCTTCCTCAACTTGGCTTTTAGGCACCTTATCGTAGTTTTGCAAATTTTGTCTCGCGCCAAATAGTGATAAGCCATGTGCTGCAACATATTTTTCTCCTTATTGGCTTTCTCAAGTAGCTTATCCAAGTGCATATTTTCCCTCTCTAGCCAAGTTTCCTGGTCATGTTCAATCTCTTGCTCATACCCATAATCATTGTCTCTTTCCATTATTTTCCTTTGGTTTTGAAAAATGTGGTTGTATATGGATGGTTTTGTGGATAACAGTGTGAAAATATGGTGGAGGAATGAAATGGGTAGAGTGTATGGAAGAGAGAGTGTAAAAATATATGTGTGAACAAAGTTTAGGGATGGGAGTAAGAGTTTAGGGATGTGAGTAGGGTTTAGGGATATGGATAGGGTTTGGGGAGTGTAGAGTTTGGGAAATTATATGTGGAGAATGGGATTAAGGGGAAAATGTATGAGGGGAATGGGATTAAGGGGATAGGGTATACAACCACTAGTGCAATGAAGAAAACTAGGGTTTCACCCTAGAAGCTAGGGTTTTAGTTTGAAGAACACAAAACACCAATCTTAGTAAACAAACCCTAACACACAAGATAGGATTCATGTACTTACTTGTTTAGAGGGAGAAATTGAAGTTTTAAGACAAAATGGAAACTTGGTGAAGTTTTTGGGGCTTGACTGGGTAGGTGCATAGCGCTGCCTCCCAGGTGTGTAGTGCTCGCTCAAATTGCAGTGTAAAACCTACACCAGGTGCATAGTTCTTTTTGCAGGACAATTTTGGAGGCCTTCCCGGTGTCCAAATTTGGCGTGTGATAGCTCGTTGGAAATATTATTGAGTCTAATTTCCAAAGTAACTTGAATTTTTCAATTTGGAGTTCATTTTCTCTGTCAAAAGTTAAATCTCCCAAGACTAGTCGAAATGTGCAAAATGAGGCTGCTTAAAGGAAGAGTGTTGTCCCAGTCAACTTGTGAAGGTCTTCCTCAACCCCAAATTGATCTCATGATAGCTCTTTGGAAAGATCTCCCGGTCTATATATCATTTCACTCATCAAGCAAGTAATTTGGACAACCAAGCTAGGAGAAATATTGATTTTGACAAGGCCACTCCAAAGGTGAAACAACCCTCTTGAGGCAAATTTATTTTTGACATTTCTCTACAACCATGACACCTGTATAAAAAATGAAGGATTTTTTTCTTCCTTGGCCTATTGTGGACAAAAACCTCTCTCAATTTTTCCAAATTCATCTTTTCTTGCTCAGAAACACAGTTTGAATAAAACCTATCCCGATGTGTGGAACAGGGGATTTGTCGAATTGAAGTGAAATGAAGGGGATAAGGGGCTTCTAAATTCTTGAGAAAATTTTGGGAAGTAGGTAGGGATGTTATAAAATAGGGAAAAGTGGAATTTTAAATATTGAGTGAGGGGAAGGGGTCCAAAAGGGAGAAACACAGGCCTAGCCTAGAAAATTGTCAAATTGTGGCAAGAAACTAGGGTTTGTGGGAAAATGATGAATTTGAGGGATATTAGTGATGGGAAGTGTTTAATAGGGTAAATTAAGGATAGGGGAAGGTGTATGAGCATCAGGATACAAGTTTTGTTGATGATTTGACCATCCAAGGGAAATTGCCTTCAAAACCCTAGGAGAGGGAAATGATCCTTACCCAGTACAACTGAAGCACGAACAAGGTGTAAAATGACCCATTGGAACCTGAAATGATGATGAAAACTCTCTGAATGATGGTACACTTAGCTGAATGGTGACATGGACCGACATTTGGAAAAAATTGGAAGGAGTGAACACAAACCCTAGACCTAATACCTAGTGACCAAATTTTACTTGAAAACTCACTAAAATGACAAAATTTGACCTTGACACCTTAAAATCACTTTGTAAGAGCATGTTTGATCACTGGAGGAAGGCTTCAAAGGCTGACACTAACATGCGCGACTCATACCTCATCATTTGTAAATTCTGGGTCAGAGGGGGCTGGAGTACCCCCTTTTCGCGCATCCTCGCTATCAGCGAAGGGTAGTCTTATGCCTCATGATCAAACTGAGTACAATACAAACATGATGTTCTTATCAGGTTTGCACAATCGCGGGCATAGTGCCCTGAACCTCCATAATTGTAACAAATTAGTTGTCCGTGACCCCTTCTTGGTCCCACTCCTCCTCGACCTCGACCATGCCCTTGAAACCCATCTCGCACCATCCCTACATTTGGGTCGAGGGCTCGCATTTCAGTCTACACCCTGTAGGCAAGAGTCCGATCCATCATTAGTTCATAGCTTCGGCAGGTGCGTTCGTCATGGCCTACCGACCTGCAGAAATTACAAAACAATTGTTGGGACGTCTGCATATACTTCTGCAATAGATGACAATTATCCGTGGTGTGTTTTCCTCCTATCTGGTAGATCACGCACCATAATGCAGACGTTGTGCTTGGCCCTGCCTGTGCCTCAGGTCTTACCGGCATTGGCCCTCCTCCTACTAAATAGTTCACGAACACTTGATAACGGTCCTTGTCGTGCCCTTGGCCTTAACATTTTATGCACCATACTTCCTCGCGCACCTCTAGCCGAGGTTTCCTGTCCTGTTTCAAACTTTGCGTTTCTAGACACAAATTCTGCAGTTGCGCATGGATTTGTTGGACTCCCAACCCAAGGTCTTGTATACAGGTCTCATGCAATCTCATTACCATCTCCAATGCTTCGCCCTAGGTGGAAAGTTTTTGTTGTGACAACGCCATCCTTAAGTGTGGTGTAAACAAACCATGTGCGATGTTGTGCATTTGTTAACGTCATATTGGCTTCGCAGATTGTACTCTTCAGCCTTTGGTCCAAATCCCAGGGGGTATCGCCTGGAAGCATCACGATCTCCTTAAAACCGATGATTGAATATGTTTTTGACTTTGGCCTGCTAAATTCCCTGTTCAGCATGGCCTAGATCTCTGCAATTCCTGTGTTCGGGTGGTCATTAGAATGCTTGATATACCACGTTAATGTGCAATCCTGCAACATGCTTACCAACGTAGCCTTCTTAATATTGTCATCCATGATGTCCTCTACTTCCCATACTACTCCTACCATGAACCAGAATTAGTCCGGATCTTCGTTTCCCACTCCTTTGAATACCGGTAGTTTGATCGCACTCGCCATACTGAACTGTGGCAGTGGTGAAGGTGGAGTGGGTGGAGATGGAGGTGAGGAGCTTGAGACGGGTGGCGGTGTGGGTGGAGGTGGTAAACACAGAATATGTTGCCTTATCAGATTGACTACGCTTCTCGGAGAAACTTTGGTGAGCTCTTCCTCGCTTTCCCATGAGGGTGAAATTAAGGGATTGTTTTCCAACTCTTCAATACTTCCACTTCTGTAGATCTTCCCGCTTCATGTACTTCCAAAAATTAATTTATTCGCATAATCCACTTTTCACACAATAGAATCTTAATCCAAGTGTTCAAAGATTTAATATACTTACCTCGCGGTCCATTGAGAAAACGTCATTTCACCTCACTGTAGCTGACGGTCGTGTCGACCGCGAACTCAATGATAAATCCTCCTATTATTTGATCGAGCCAATGGTCCACAACTCGCGCTATCTTATCTTCTGATTCTTCAAGTCTGCGCACTAATTTGGCAGTCCACAATAATGGTTTTTCGAGCCTAAACCTTCCCTGGCTGTCTGCTAACTTTGCGATCCACTCATACAGTTCAGATGGAAACGATGCAAAGAAAATTTCATGGATTTTCGTATACAAGTAATGCTCCAACCACTATTCTTTAGACACTCGTGGATTTCTGTTCTACTGCGCCGCGAACTCGTGAATCTTCTTGTCCAACCACTCTTCAATTTCTTTCTTCATTAGATTCCAATGGCATGACATCAGAAATCCTTTATACAGATCCCGATCTCAGCAACAGAACCATTTGTTGGCTTGTATGGGCCTGACCTACGTTCAGAGTTGATTTAGCCAAGAAAATCTTGGTACTACTGGCCCTTTCGGCAATAGTCTGTGGAGCACAGACTGAGGTCTCACCTGAAGTAGTATGGGAGGGTGCTAGAACCAGGTTTCTGCACCCTGGGGATGTCTGACAGGCTTTTGGATGTCCGCGGTTTTACCCTTCGCGCACGTCGCTATGCACACTTGTTATTCCTTCGCAACTTATGATGCTATTTACACACAGCCCTACTCGGGGCGCAACCCATATAATACCCAAGTTCCTTTCTATTTAATCTGTTATTACCTGATTACTTAAATTGTGTGTAAGGTTAATGATTATTACAACATATTCAGCAATCATATCAATGCGCACAATAAATAAACCAACATAACTGTAAAGAAGTAAATGTACAGAAAATGCACAGAAATAAGAATCAACTTCTATTTATTAATCTTCAATCCCGATTACAGACTCGACACTGCCCTGTGCACTCAGCTGCAGACTCTACTAGGCCTCTGCGCAATCAGCTGCAGAGCCTCTTCCTACTACTACGACCCAATACACTTAGACTCCTACTCTAAGCATATTGTGATATAGGGGCCTCTTTTATCATATTCTCCTTCCTACACAACTCACCTTGCAACTTCTTATATAACTTTGTCCTATTTAACGTTATCAATGAATCTTCTCCCTTGATATGGTTAGAATTAAACCCCGTGCCTTGAAATGTTCAATTCTAGCCATTCTTTGACCATATCAGTTCTAACTCACACTCGTTTAATGTTGTCAACCCTTCTTTCACACTCGCTTGACAATTTCCAACGTAACCACTTGGTATATCTATATTTTTCCTACTTACAACTTTCTTCTTTCCCCTGCTGATTTCATATGAATTCAACCATTTATTTTTCTAGCTCTCGCTTTCTTCTTTCTATGACCACCTTTTTCTCAAACCTGACCAAAAAGTGAAGGACTCGACATATATGCTTCTTCTATCTCTATTGTTGATTGATTTTATTATATTGATCCTCAACATATTCAATTATAGAGTGTGGGTCTATGGCAAGTAGATCCCTTTTATTCTTACTACTAGTGCTAAGAAATACATTTAGAATCAAATCTTATTTAGTTGTAGTAAATGGACTTTGATAAATTATTGATGTACATGTGTTAATCAATGATATTTTTTGTTTTTTTGTTTGTTAATAGGAAAGACACATATAAGTGAAGTCCCCAATAGCAAGCCATCTTAACAAAGATAATGCAATGCAATAAAGTATAAGTTCTCAACTTTCTACTAAATATTTACAATAATATTTGGAAGCTTAGATGTATGAATCCTTACATATAGTATCATCTAATAAAACATGAACATTTACAAATGAGAAATATAAGAGAATTAAATTAATTTAAAAAAAATTATGTAATACAACTTATAGTGATACCCTAAACAACCCTACCACCCAATGACTAACTAGTAGGTTGACCAAGAAGAGTGGAGGTTTCCAAGCCAACAAGTTATTCTAAATTCCCCTCCATGTCAAACACATGATAAGGATAGATGAGACTCACCCACATAGGATAACCTTAGTGTGTATAACAGATCCATGTGGGTATCGATAGTTACAACCTCTTAAGCTCTTATAAAAAGTCCTTGAGTTGATTTTCCTTCCAAAAGGAAGGGGATAAATACACTAATAGATAAATAAAATGAGGTTCAATTTACTCACTCAGGAGTTTGATTCAAACAAATAGAAGTAACATAAAATATTGATTCAAATTAAACAAATGGAATTCTAACAACAATAACATTGTTGTAAAATAGAGGAAGAATTAAATTTTGTATCCTCTTAGTCATTCCCACAAAAGAAGAAAATCTACTTGACATCTTTGTAATATGTGACTCCCTATGAACTAATTAATTAAATGAGTCAAGTAATCAACTTCAAGCAATAGTTTTTCATTGGATTTCTTCAAAATAAACCTTTATGTCCTATTTGTGTGGTTGTAGATCTCTTGCACAAATTTCTTTGCCTTTGAGTTCACATTTCTTAGTAATTTTCCAATAGTAATAAAACATGAAAAATAAAGTAATATTAATAATTAGCTTAAGTTATATGTTGGTGAATCAAATTATTGATTACATATCACTATGGCCATCTCTAAAATAATCCTAATACTAATAGTATTTGGGTCATGATTTTTAGATGCTTTTTTTGGGGCCTTTCCATGCATTTTTCAAGGTAGTTATATAGAAAAACCAAGGATCCAAATTAGTTAACTACTTTTCTTTCCAAAAATATGAAGACCTAAAATAAAGATCCCAAAATATCTCACTTTCTTTTTCGACAACTCAAATTCATCCAACATAGTATTCTTACTTAAAAATAATCATGCTAAGGTTAAGGTTCATTCATTTTATGGTTCTTGATTCTTAGATTTTTTCTTGACATAATTATAAAATGTAGTTTCAACCTCTTGTTATGGCCTTTCTAATAATGAGCATAAATATAACATCTCTTCTCAAAGATAACGACTATCATCATTTTAGCAATTTTGTATTTGTATATGCATTGTAATATTTATCATCATTTGATATATTCATAGGATTGATTTTCACTATAGTATTCTACTTTTAATATTCTATCACATATTATGTATGCAATAATGTGCTTTTTCATTTTATTTTCAATCTAACATTAGAGAAGGGATGAACAAGATGGTATGAGAATATTTAAGATAGGAGTCCCACTGTAATAATATTGATTAGGAATAATTTAAAAAAAAAGATATATTATTAATAATTAACAAGGAATAAAAATTATATGTGCATTTAATTATCAATGTAGAGATTTTGTTCTTATGAGATTTTGTGCATTGTTTGTGCAAGTCTTTAGAAATGTTTACCAATTGACTTTTAACATGTTGTTCTATACTTAAAATAGGAATTCAAAGTAATTCTAAATAGAAAATTTAATCGCCCAAGGGTTAAAGAGCAACTTGTGAATGGGTGTACTACTACAACACTCTTGTGTAATTCTCACTGACTCACATCCCCGAGGGTGCTCCACTTTCTTGACATCCAACTATGGGTTGTAATGGTAGTGGTGGGAATTGACAACATGTCATGCTATTATAAGACCTGCCTAGTTTCTAATTCCTTCAACAACAACAACAACAACAACAATAACAACAACACTACATTAATCAAAGAGGACTTAAATATACTTTAAAGCAAAGTTTGTAATGAAAACTATAACATTTTCTACTATTTAACCATAGAAATGTGCAAAGTTTAACTAGAGAAAGAATAATATAGTACTCCTGGAATAAAACACCCACATAAAAAAAAACATAACCGAGTAATAGATAGCACCTTGCCTCCCTTGGTGTGGGCTCAATCTTTATGGAATAGAGTGGTAAAGAAAAACTACAATACTAAAGACTTGGATATACAACTAAAGCATCTACATTCACATAAACATCTTATATAGAATAAGATGGAAACTCAAGACAAAATATATTTATTAAAATAGAAATATATATTCTTTAGGATTCTTCCATGTGGTTCAAAAGTGAATACTACCTCTTATAAGCACAATCCTTTAACTATTTAACAATTTTCATGGAATGTGCTTGAGAATCAAAGAATCTCAAGGAATTGGAACTAAATTACAAGATTAAATAACTCATATGAATGGATCATAAAATAATAGGCATGCTAAATATACAATCTGTACACTTGAAATAATGTTAAAATTGTGTAACAACAAGCATAGGTGGTTCCTCCCTCATGACATGATTTTTAGCATTTGTAGCAATCAGCCTTTGTATGTATGACTCAGTCATATGCTAACCTGTAATATGTATATCATAAGCAGTAGGGTTCGTAGATCCATAGAAATCAAGTTTGTGGATCCGTAGCAATGACACTTAATAGATCCATAGGAATGGATTTCATGGCCTTTTAATATTCTGATCTAGTACAAATTATGCAAGAAATATGGGACATGCCCTTAATGTATCAAAAAAGCCAAGGAAATGCTAAGATATTTGATAAAGAGTACCTTCAGCGAGATATCCCAATTAAGATGGGGAAAAGGCCAAAATGATAGTAAATCGCAGGAAAAAAGGGATGCAGAGGAAAGGAAAAATGATAGTAAAAAATAGGGAAAATAGTGATTGATGATACCCCAAACTAAAGATATTACACACCATCATGCATCCTATACACTTAATATGTTTCTAAAGAATTAGAGTATGAATACCTCTTATGAAGGTTACACAAATTATAAAAGGCGTGACCTCCTTCCCATGATGCATAACATCCTATGTTCCTCTTAATTTCCTACCATCATACCTCCTACTCTTGTGGATACCAAACATAGAGATATTTGTGTTTTAATGTAGAGCACCAATGAAAAACTAGACCTATCCAACGTGTCCTATGTCTTTTCAAAAAATGTATATATATTTCTTTAATATATCTAATGCTACACTAATGTTGGGATAATACAATGGTTACTTTCACAATTCATTACTCATAAAGTATTATCTAAGATTCCATCAAGGCATCCAATAATGTACATATGATGCATTCCTCACAATAAAAAATTACCACTTGTTTGTTCAACAAATAGAAGGTACCAAACGAGTCTTATTTAATAGTTTTCGATGTTTAGAAATAAAAATTTTAGCAACAAAATCACCCCCTTTAACTCATGGGTTGACATCCTATTTAATATACTCTATAGATGATAGAGCATTACTCCATTGCAATTAGCGACTAATAAAACAAGCCTAAATCTCTCCACTAAACATCACCTACAAATGGATTAAGTTTCCATTTTCTATTGTGATTCAATATAACATTATGAAAATATATCTCATATATTAAATTCCAATCCTCTTTACTACATTGAGCATGTGCTTCCAAAAATGACTTTGGAGGTAAACATTACATGTACTTCCAACAACTAAAACTCTGATCTAGAAGGATAACCATTTTTACTGTAACAATATTGCATTAAATGGTGATGGAAATCTAAAATTAGGGACTACATGAATCATGTTGAAAAGTTATTGCTTTTCCTATTTCAGTTTGTGTTCCTCAATTAACATTTCAATTATTATTTTCCTCCCTTTTGTAAAGGATCACCATATTTATCGATCTATAACATAAAATTAAATCCATTGTTTCCACAAATCATAAATGGATATGTGATGTTTTTACAACAAAACAATACCCTTTCTTAAAGATTCAATTATTACTTTATATTTCATTACTTTTTCATTTAATGAAAACACTTCTAAGAAATTCAAAAAATATATATTTTTACTTCAACTAATATAACAATGTGTTTGATTAATGGCTATATATACTTCAACTAATATAACAATGGGTTTGATTATTGTCTATATATATACTTCAACTAATTTAACCATAAAATCAATTACAATAGGTATTAGTTAAGGTTATATAGAAAAGACATCTTGTAGTTCTATAGAAAAAAATAACTTTATGGCTCTATAGCATTAGGCTCACCTTGTGGTTCTATCACGCAATAGGTTATATAACAAAAACAACAACTTGCAGATCTATAAAAAAACATATTAAAATTCAAAGAAATCTATTTAACAACTGAAGTCTCGTATTTTAAACAACCATTATCGTCATATTCATGTGAAGGTGAAGGAGACGAGCCATACTCTTCAAAATACTAGATTAGTGTGTCTAAAAATGCCTTGGGCTTGTAGATATTCAACTTACTTCAAGCTGTGAACAACTTATGTTGGAACCTCTTATTTTATTTTCTTAACTTTTAAATAAGTTTGAATGTATAGCACAAGAAGGTTTCAAATGATATTTACTAGGAGTGAAATAGGCAAAAATCTTATTTTGGGATGTCGACTTAGATATATTATAGGATGATTTAAGAATATCAATTTTCTTCATTGTTTCCATTTGAACCATATTTTATCTTGTAACAAGTTGTTATTTGAAAAGGTTGTCTTGAAATTTACCATTATTTTCTTCTCTCAATAGCTCCCCTAGGCTATCTTAAAATTTAGCATTATTTCCTTTTGTATCAATAACTTCCTAATAGATCCCTCAATGGATTCTTTTATAAAAAGAGGTTCTTCTTCTTTAGTCATAGTTGTTTATAAAGGGGATTTTGTATCCTTGATAACTTCTAAAACATCTTCTATTCTTAGAATAATTACTTATACAACAAGTTCTTTTGGAGTAGAAACCTCTTCTATACGAAAATGTCCTGCCTCATATGAGGGGTCATCTAACACTTCTATAGTTAATGGTGGAGGGTTTTCTTCTCTATTTTAGGTATGTTCATCCCTTACCACCTCAAACCCTTAAATATGTTGTCCTCCTTCCTCAACAAATATATCTTCTTCATGTTATTTTTGCTTGTTATTATTATGTTTTTTGAGCTTCTTCCTATTGTGATTTTCCTGTCTTCTCTTTGTTCCCTTTTCCTATGATGCTTCTTCTTGTTGTTATTATACTTATGGTGCATATTCATACTTTTTCTAAGATTCAAATGTGTAATATTAGTATCTCAAACAAATTATGGTTTGATAAGTGACTCAATGTCTAGTAATCAATGGATAACATTCTTTAGAGGATAATGTAGTTTCCAGGAATGATTATATGTCAAAGTGTGAATATGATGGGAAAAAATGATTCTATGAATGTTTATACAAAATAAAAGAAGTAATTCTTAACGAAAGGAATGACATGCTTTAGATAATACAACTTCATGGTATGATTATATGTCAAAGTGTGAATATTATGGGAGACAATGATTCTATGAATGTTTTTCCAAAAGAAAACAAGCAATTCCTTACACACCATTTCATACTAAGACATATATTTCAAATAAACATGAATACATAACTTTTGGGTTTATCTCAAATATGCTTGAGGACCATATTATACAAGGGGAGATGTTTGGGTCATATAATTTTGGTGTAGTTGAAATAATTATATCACTCAGCAATACATACTCCCTTGTAGTGCAACCTACAAGATAATATATTGGCCAATAGATAATATGTTAGATCAGAAAATATAATTTTTACAGGTTCAAGGAATTCACTAATCAAAATGGTCATCCTCATGGAATATTGAAGATTGAATTTAAAGGTGTATTACTAATGAAAACTCATTTATGCTCAAACAAACATGCACCCACTTTACTGTATTAGAGGGTTCTTTGTTAAGGTGGTCTATTCACCAATTGGTGCACCTAAGTGGTGCCCAATTAGAAGTGAAGTTGAAGAAAATTTCACTAGAGTTAGAGGTGAATGTGTGGATAACATTAGAATATTTGGAATCTGTTTGTATGCATTATTGTTATGGCCAATTAGTGAAAAAAATACCACATAATTACATAAATTCAGAAGGACCAATTCATCTCATTGGTGTGTAAGGAATGTGAAAATTTGGATGCCCAAATTTCTACTGCAACAACTAATTATGTTTCTCCTACTTGTTAATTTCTGAATCAAGTTACTTATTGTTTCCTACAGTAAATAGCAAAACTAATACACTGCAGCCTACACCATTTAAATTATAAAAGGAAAAAAAAACTAAACTAGAAAGATATACAACACATCTACACAGTTATTTTTGGATAAATGTACCTAGAAAAACCCAATGCAGGAAAACCGATGCAACAATTCTGAGGGTTTTATTATTAACCATTAGTAAATTTTGAGTACCATTCATTGGATGCCCAACTGCCTATCATGTACAGAGAAAAACTAGACAAAATAAGTAGTGAGATGCTCTCACCTTGTCACTGGAAGAATCTAACCCTGATCTCACTTAAAAGAGGCTCCGCGTCCCTTCTGCATCATCCTCCACACAGAACTACGTCAACCCTACATAGTATTTGCATCAGCTCTACTAGGGACTACATTTCTCTTCCTTATGATCCTCTGCTGCCCAGAAAATTCGATTTCCAGATCCCTAGTCTCACACCCTGACTCTCAGCTTCTGAAACTCAATTTCCTCAATAGGAAATTTGATCTCCCTCTAGGCTCTGCGCTGCCACTGCGTCAACACTACGTGGGCCAACTTCAACTTCTCTCTAGACATCGTTCTGTCCTCTCTTCCTTGTACTCTCTGGCCCAGTAAAAGACTCCTCACTAGATACTATCCTGTCCCCTCTCTACAAAAGATCACTATAAAAAATCTCTCCGACATTTACTTTGCTTCAGGGAATCGAACTTCTGATCTTCTCTCTGTGTGTTCTCCAAGTGCTTCTTAATCCTCTTCTTATATCTTTTTGTTGCACAACCAATGACCTAGATTAACTTCTAATCAATGGATTAGATCATTTTTTCTTGATCCTCATCTTCTTCTAGAAGTTACACCCATAATTTAGATTAACACCCATTAATTATTTTAATTTCCTAAGTTTAGACTTAGTGTCCCATTAAAAATAATTAGTTATTTAAATAAAACTATCTCTGGGTGTAATTTCTCAAAATTGTTTTTGGGTATTGGAAAATGCACGTGTTTAAGCCTCCCTGCAAATTTTGAGACTTAGAGAAAATCATATGATACCAGAAATAAACAATCCCTCTTAGAGAGGAATTTTCTTTAGCAATTCACCTTGTTGAAGCATCACTCTATTCTGTAACATCTCCTTCTACACTATTGATGTTTGAAATCACTTCCCACCAAATAATATGAGAATGTTGCATCTGTACTGCTGTTGACACTGCCACTATCAAAACTGCATTCGTACTGCAATTCGCTCTCAATTCTGCATCTATGCTACTATTGGCACTGCCACTGCCAATATTGTATCTGGACTGCAATCTTCTCCAATTGCTATTGCTACTCCATCAACAATGGAAAATCATCACAAATTACTGAACTATTGTTTAGTATGATGCATCTTGTTGTTGGAGTATGACTATTTCTAGTCTCCATGCTGACCCTGTGATGCCTCTTCGCTGCTATTAACCTCTGCTCTGTTCCAACTGCACTGTTGTCAACTCTACTCTGTGTTTCTCAGTCTCTGGCACTACTAACCTCTGTAACTGTCATGCCAACACTCCTCTGCACCAACTGAAACTGGTCCATCTTGCTACTACTGATTTGGGCTCCCATAGCAAGGAATTGATCCGAGAGGTGGGCTCCTCAAGGATCTTGCCTATCTGTAGCTCTTTCGAACTACAACTCTAAATTAGCCCACCTCCCTCCTGGAGGTATCTTGGTTGTCATGGCAAACTCATCCTCCTCGATTTTCACAGTTGCAGCTTTCAGATCATGCTTCTCATCTCTTTCCTTCTTTTTGAGAGGACATTGTGTTGCGTAGTGACCAAGTTCACCACACCTGAAGAATTTGATCTTCGAAACATATTTCTTCTTCTTATGTTTCTCCTGCTACCCCTTGGATGCGAGGCCTACATTCTCTTCCTCCTCCTTGGGCTTCAGCCCACTTCTGCTACTTCCGTCAACTTTACATTTGACCAAGTACCTCCTTAGCTCCTCTTGCTTAAGATCTGCCCACATCTCATCCCAGTTTGGCAAAGTCCCCCTACTCAGGATGCTCTAGACAAAAAATTTTCACTCCTCAGATACTAAATTTAGGGCCATTATTACCATCTTAGAACCTTGAGGTATTGACCCCACAACTGCCAACTCATCTTAGGTCTCCTAAATCTTTGCAAGAACAGATCAATGCGTTACCCCTTCTACATCTGCATAGATATCATCTTCTGCTCTAAGTACATCTTCCGCTACTTAGAAGATCCTTGATACAACGTTGACAATGCATCCCACATCTCCTTGGCAGGGTTTCTGCTAGCAATGTGACAGACTATATGATCCTTCACTCCATCGAGGATCATTCTTTTTGTCTTCTCCATTTTTCCCAAATACTTCTTGAGCGAATCTAGATCTGCAGGCTCAACTACTACACTGTCGACATAGACTTTGAGAATATGTTCATCCCAAAGGCACGACATCCTTTCCTTTGAGATCACGTAGTTGGATGCCCCATCCAACCTATCCTGATCTCTCAGTCCATTGGCTACCATCTCTACCAAATGAAATGTTGAATGACCTCCTCTCTCTTGATGTTGCTCAGCAAATGAGAATTTTAATTCCCTGGCTAGAAATTATCTGAGGAAGAAATTCTCTTAATGTCTCTCTTCTTCCTTCTGATATCTTTTCCACCCAACAACTACCTAAAGAAAAACTACATCCCAATAGAAATCCCTTCTTATTTGAAGCTTCTGTTGCACTGCTCCCTCTGTCATTGAGATATTTATATCTGAAAACCTTACCTCTTTGTCGACTCACTCAAAGAGAGATTTACCATGAAAATCTAGCCCTCCTGTCCTAAATTTCACAAACCCTTTGGGAATTCAAATTGCTTCCTCTATAGTAATTTCAAATTCCCTTCTTCCTGAAGTGCTGGGTCTTTCAGCTCTGTTATTTTTGCTTCACACGTAGCTCTGATACGATGTGAAAATTTGGATGACCAAATTTCTACTGTAGCAACTGATTAAGTTTCTCCTACTTATTAATTTCTGAATCAAGTTACTTATTGTTTCCTACAGTGAATAGCGAAACTAATACACTACAGTCTACAACATTTAAATTATAACCAGAAATAAGAAACTGGACAGGAAAGAGATACAATATATCTACACAGTGATTTTTGGACAAATGTCCCTGGAAAAACCTAATTTAGGAAAACTGGTGCAGGAACTCCGGATGGTTTTATTATTAAGCAATAATAATTTATGAGTACAATTCATTGGATGCCCAATCAGTTATCCTATATAGAGAAAAATTGTACAAAAAAAGTAGTGAGATTCTCTCACCTTGTCACTGGAAGAATCTGACCCTGATCTCGCTGGAAAGAGGCTTTGCGTCCCTTCTGCATCAACCTCTGCGCAGAACTGCATCAGCCCTATGCAGTCTCTGTGTAACCTCTGTTGGGGAATGCACCGCTCTTCCTTCTGATCCTCTGCTGCCCAGAAACTTTGATTTCCAACCTCCTGGTCTCACACCCTAATTCTCAGCTTCTGAAACTCGATTTCCTCTTTAGGAAATTCGATCTCCCTCTAGGCTTTGCACTGCCATTGTGTCAACATTGTGTGGGCCAATGCCAGCCTCTCTCTGGACGTCTTTCTGTCCTCTCTACATTGTACTCTTTGGCCTAAGAAAATACTCCTCACTAGATACTATCCCTACCCCTCTCTGCAAAATATCATTATAAAAAATTATCTTTGGCAACTACTCTACAAAAAATTGAACTTCTCATCTTCTCTTTGTGTGTTCTCTAAGTTCCCCTCGAGCCTCTTCTTACATATTGCTGTTGGAAAACCAACAACCCATATTAGCTTCCAATCAATGGCTTAGATCATTTTGTCTTGATCCCCGTCTTCTTTTAGAAGTTACACCCATAGTTTAGATTAATACCCATTAATTATTTTAATTTCCTAAGTTTAGAGTCAGGGTCCCATTAAAAATAATTAATTATTTTAATAAAGTTGTTTTTGGGTGGAATTTCCCAAAACGATTTCTAGGTATTGGATAATTCATGTGTCTAAGCCTCCCCACAAATTTTGAGACTTAGAGAACATACTATGCTACCATAAATGAACAAGGAAAATAGGCTCAAGAGAAGATGAAGATGAAAATCACTTCATCAAATCATTAAGAAATAAGAGATGTTGTAAAAATGGATGTATTTCTAAAATATTGAATAGGTCATTAAATAATATGTGGCGCTTGATTAAAGTCAAGGGTGAGAATGAAAGAAAGGATTTTTTTCTCAATTCATTGAAATCAAATGCAATTATAAATAGTTGTAGCACAAAGAAAATTAACTTTCTTAACATGAAAATTGATTTCATTGAGGTTTGTCAAAATGCATGGCATGAAGATTTTTCTATACCAAGGGCCACCTTCTTTAGTTACAATATAAAATTTCTAAATGGCAACACAAGTGTAGAAAATGAAAATTTTTAGTTAGAAAGACAAAGGCATAACACTTTAGCAATAATACTTATCCTTCAAAATGTAGTGAAATAAAATTCAAATATGACTCCTTGCTAAAATCATTCAATGTATCAAGATGGCACAAAGATGCATCTCAAATTATTTCTTGCAAATTATACATGGAAAAGAGTCATTCAAAAGTTTAATGAGGACTTTTCCAGACATGAACTTCCTCCAATGTCAATTAAACTTAAGGAATATATGGGTAATGCATTTTATAGATGTTGCAGTTATTAATAATTTTTCTTTGCAAAGTGAGGAGTGTACAATGATTTTTTCTAGAAATTTAGAGACATCACCAGTCCAACAATGATAATATATTGCCACCAAGTTAAAAATTTTAACAATGAGTATATTACAAATTGATGCTCACCCATTGATTGAAATCATAGAGGAACCCTAGAAAATTCATATGCATTTTGCATGACATGATGAGGAAGTTGAAAGCCTCCATACAAAGGATGGGAAGGAACAAAAAGTCAATGACCACCACCTATAATTACCTAATTCATATAACTAGCATGCTTACACATGGGCATCATATTAGATGTTTTTTTCACTTTCATCTTCCTTTTATAAATGCAGCTTCTAAGTTCATTGTATCCTCCTTATCTTTAAGGTCGAACATTTTAGAGGACCTAATGGTTGATGAATTTTATCACTTTTATACAAGAAAGTTCCTTCAATATATCCATTGCATGATACAATTTTACAAAATGAATCCTATGAAATGTATCAAACATATAAAGGAGAATCCATGCATGCTTTATCAATGGAAATAAATTCCTTAAACACAATCCCACTAGTTTTTTTCTTCCAATGCAACAATAGTGGAGGTGACAACGATAATTGTTACCTATTTTCTTTTGCATCTATGATCACATTAAAGCATGGGGACTTCACTACGGCAGAAATACCAAACCATGTGCATTCATACTGGGGGATATATGTTGAAAAAAAGGGACATAATATATTGAGCATATAATAGCGGGTAAAGGGTTTTTATATTGGTAGGTATAAAATTGAGCTCAAATTTAATGAAAAAATATAAAGGGGTATAAAAAATGTTAATGAAAAGATTGTTACCTACAATATCTAGTGAAAGTAGGGATTTTTTAAATTGGGAAGGTGTATTGGGTTCATATTGGTAGATGATTAAATAATGTGATTTTTAGAGGTATTTTACAATATATAGTCAAATTAGGGCTATTATTTAGTATGCCACGGATGCACGAGATATGTCAAAGGTTCATTGAATGAATATCCCATGCATTAAAGAATATATTTTATATCATGTATGTGAGCTTGCTACTATTTGGTTGCACCAACTAAGATATCGATAGAACATATGGTAGTTGACCCATGTAGAAATTAATGTGTAGATTCGAAACTGCTTATGAAATTTACTAAAACACAAGACTCGAAGCTACTCTATGGATATGTGAAAGTTAATTCACCATCTCGAACAATAATCATAGACTTGCAAAAGGAAACATCACAAATGAAAAAAAAATTATATAGGGGAAAACAACTGCTCAAAACCCCTTCCTATCTATATTGCATTAATAAGAGAATAGAGATGAAATACATATGATTGCTCAAGTCTGAGCACAACCTACAAGTGTATAGTTTGTTCCTCTACTTGACTGACTGACTTTGGCAAACACTAGCCAATTTTCAATCCCTCCAAGCTCCTATTTCCTTGTATTGTTCCTTGAGGAATTAGGCCCCCTATTAATTAAGAAATTTTATCATCTAGATTACGCAATTTATTTAGGTCCTTCCTTTGACTACAAGCATGACCTATATAGATTGGAATATGATACAACTGATAATAAACTACCTCAGAATCTCCATCACAATTGGGTAACTTGAATTCTCTGCATGCATGAGCTAATTTACGCTGATTGATTAGTCATGTGGATGATCACTAAGTGTTGTTGAAGTTCCACTTCCACAACTTGAACTTCCAGTAGTTCCTCCAACTGTTAGAACTAGTTTAACTGACCATAACTCAATTTGACTGAATTAAATTGCTACAACTAAAATTAACTCAACCTAGGCTCCTAAAATTTAGGTACCCATTGCACACAACTGAAATTCATGTGCCTAACTCGAATTAACTGAGCTAGACTCCTATTTTTAGGAATCAACTCAAGTAAATTGAATCGAGTGTTCTTAAATGAGTGACAAGAGCCATGTCATCTCAATTAACTCCTCTAAGTTGTTTGCTAATGTGGAATTTCAATTTTTCTCAATTTTAATTAAGGAAAAACTCAAAGTTGAGACTTTCTTTCTGTATTTTTAACAACCCATGAGTATATGGTCACTACCATATATCATGGACAATGACATAATGATTCAATATGATATAAACTTCAATCCATACTTCATTGGGGAGGTGTGTAAATTTAAAGCCTTTGTGAGGAAACACTTATTAGATGGAAGTCAAAATATTATAGGTATCAAATTACCTCAATACTTCAACCTCAATTTGGTTAATGGAACCTCTATTATAAAGTACAAGGAAATTGTTAGGGATGAGAATTGGGCTCAATGCATAATATGAGAAAAAAGGGTAATATCCAAATATGCCCAAGGGGGATACTAACTTATCACCATTTAAACATTCAAAGAGATGGAAGACTTAAAGAAAGGAATAAAGTTATATATTAGTTATTTCACTATATCAATGAAAGATGGATGGAAAGAAGATTGGATTTGGAAGATAACATATATGGAAATTTCTTTGAAAATGTAAATATGCCTTCGATTAATTAGGAAATACCAAGAGGTTCTTTTTGGCAAGTAACAAGAAAATAATTAACACTAGAAACAATACTTAGTAATGGTGTTATCTCATGGATGATCACTATAATACACCCCCTTCACCACCTAGAGCCTATACTAAGGGTAGAAGAGTGCATTACTATCATGGACCCGACCTCCATAGTCCTATCATGGAAATGGGGTCATAAAATTTCTCATTTTTCAACTTCTTCAAAACAAGAAACAAATATTACCATCATATTCGTCTTATTGAGACCTTTCTAGTGATATACAAATTTTACCTCAATCCAACTTATGGATCAGAAGATATAAGAATTCAAAGTTAGGCCCATTTAGGGGCCCCCAAATGGAATCGTGTGGCATTCCATGTGATGCCTGCATGGCCATTCTACCATCATGGAGGGATACTTATGGAACATGCATGTTCCACCTCTTCGTTAGAAGTCAGTCTATTCAAAAAATCCACAAAAGATAATCTAAATTGGGGCCCATACACTAACTTGAATAACTAGCCCGACCCCCTAACCTAGAGGTACCACCCAACTAATGACCTTGCCATATTTTCAACCCCCCGACTTGAGTGTCCTTCCAGCAAAGCTAACCCACTTTACCAGTGTTTCAATACTTTGAAAAAATTTGAATTTCTTTCTGAGATTTGCACCATTATGAGTTGTTCACAATCCTTCTGTGTGCATAATTCTTCCAGCATGCCTTGGACACGAAAACCATAATCGGCATGCTCAAATAACCGAATAACATGCCAATGTGCATAAATGAAATTTACTTCCAAAATTCACTAGAACAATGATAAAGAATCAGGTCATCACTTGCCTAATAAAAAGACACAGAGAACGTGCAATTTGAGTGCACTTCTCATGATCACAAGGAACTTAACTAGCCCCCAAACACATTGTAATTATGGATTCCCTTCAAATCGAAACAACTCACATACACATATCATATAATGGAATATAACCAAAATTCCTACAACAAGCCTTGTACATCATATTTAATAAAATAACTCATAGACTCTTTATCTTTGAAGGCTAGAAATCACAGATGTCATTCCTTCAATGTATACAAGAATCTAATCATTCGTCATAAATTTATACATGGAATTAAAATCCCACTTTCACACAAGAATGTACATTTCTCTAGAACAACATAGGCATTTAATCAACACATTAAACATACACATATCATTCAAAATTAAGGACTATACTAAATACTTATCTTATAAAGCCAAATAAACTAGAAATTGAGATCGGGACTTCAACTCTTCACCCAACGTTACACAAGACACAACCAATTATTTCTTGTAGATGTCACCCTCTAGCTAGATTTTAGAGCTTGACGGAGAATGATTTTAGAGAAATAAAGCGATATTATCAACTGAAACAGGGTATCCCAAGGCTACACCACCTCCACCGCCTAACGATTCAAACAATCAGATTGCAGATAGTGAAAATTCACATGCACAGTCAATGTTAAGGCAACATCTAGTCCAATATCATCAACTAAAATAGGGCATACTGATGCTACACCACCTCCACCCACCATGTATTTAAGAAACTAAAAACATAGTAGCATCGACATAGGGATTCTTCACAACATAGAGAGTTCCACCTAGACTTAATAAGAAGAGATTCAACTTTAGATGGGAAGGTTCGTCAATTGGATAAGCTATAATGGAGTGGAGAGATCACCCTTCTAGGTAGTTCGTCAATGACAACAAACATTAATGTTCCCAACCCAGGGTGAGACCTGGTGTTTCGTCAACCCAGAAGTACCTAACAACCTCTTTCTCCTAGACAGTAGGTTCATCAATCTGCAAGATTCCTAGTGGTTTATTCAACCTTAAGGAAATCCAATGCTCTATGATATTCACCCAACAATCCCTATTCGATTCCTCAACTAGTTAACATCAGAGTTTTCTCCTTTGGATATTAATATTCATAGCATTCCTCCCATAAGCAAGTTCCTCTTTCTTAATCCTGAGGTGCCTTCTTCTTTCTGCTTCCTCTCTTCCTGAGAGAATGAGTTGTGAATCATTCCCCCCCCCCCCCAAAGACCTCTTCACCTCCCGTTTCATTTCCCCCCCCCCAAAAGACCTCTTGGCCTCCCATTATGTTTGCTGCCATAAACCAACTGCCTACTTCCTTTCATGGTCTACGTAGACTGATTTCTTGGACAACATGACCCACTCTGCCCATTAACTTTTTTCCTTTATTACTTGCATTTTTTCCCAACAGGAACATGGGCACACCATTCTTTTCCAGCTAAATTAAAAACATAGTCATCCCATTAAAAGAAAATAAGCTAGTCCCTATGACTAACATTTAAATAACCACATTTCTCAAGCAATCTCTCTCCTAAACTCTAAAATATGCATCCCTTTCTTTGTGCCAGTTACTTGTGGACAAATAATTATAAGGAAGTATTTATAATATTTATAAGAGGTAATTTTCAAAATGGGAATGTTAGAGACCCCAACCCCTTGGAGGAACACCATCCTCATTGTTCTATACCCAAGCGCAATTACAATAATGCTTTAGACCAAGCAAAAGAGACTATTGTGAGCCTTATCTACAAAACTATTCACAACAATCTAAAACCATATATACATTTGATTAACCAGTGAACAAAAATGGTTATTCCAGCCGCATTTGATTAGTCATCTCCCATGTGGCTTCCTCAAGCCCAAAGTGGCTCCACTACACCTTGAATTCTCTGATAACTCAATTCCAGAGTGCAACATTCCTCTGATCTAGGATGCACAGAGGTTCTAGTTGGAACTCTCCTTCTAGTTCCACCTATAGCGTCACCAAATCAATCACATGATTAAGATCATGTGTATACTTTTTAAGAAAAGAAACATGAAAAACATCATGGACTTTTATAGTAGGAGGTAAGGCTAATATATATTCCATTGGCCCTACTCTCTCTAGGATCTGAAATAGACCAAAAAACATGATGTAAACTTGGCACAAGTCCCAATTTTCAATGAAATTCTCTTGGGTTTGACTCATAGATAGACAAGTTCTCCTACTTTGAACTCTATGAACTTTATGTTGGTCTACATAGCTCTTTTTCCTATCTTGAGCTACTTTTAAATTCTTCCTGACTGTTATCATTTCCTGTTCCATCTATTTTAACATATTAGGTCTAACATGAACCCTATTCACTAGATCACTCTAGTTGGTAGGAGTATTACACTTTCTCCCATAAAAAGCCTCAAATGGACTCATCTTCAATGATTACCGATACCCATTATTGTAAAAAAAATCAACTAGTGTAAGAAACTCCTCCCACCTCCTTAGTTGATGCATGAAATACATTCAAAACATGTCTTCCAATATTATATTCGTCCACTATATCTACCCATCCATTTGTGGATGATATGTTGTGATGAAGGCCAATTTTGTCCCCAAGCCAACAAATAATTATTTCCAAAATTTAGAAGTGAATTTTGCATCTCTATCGACGATAATTCTTTTGAGTATTCCATGAAATCTCACAACCTCTTCCATGAAAACTCTGGCCATGTCACTACCTGTATAACTCAATTTAACAACTAAAAAGGGAGAAATATTGCTTAATTTATCCACCACAATCATGATGGGGATTTTTCTTGGATGCTTGTGGTAGCCTTATGATGAAATCCATTCAAATTATTCCCCATGAATGCATGGCAGGCCTTCCCAAAGAAGAAGAAAAGAAAAAAGAAAAAATCATCCCTAAAAAATAGGGATCTATTTTTAGTAGTGCGAGTTACACTTGAGTTAATTTTAGAAACTATCGCCACTTGTCTCTTTTTCCTAGATTTTTGGTCTTCGTGTCATAAACCTTAAAATCGATCATATCTATTTAATGGATGTTGCTAGAGCTCAGTTGTACATTCTATCTTGGAGCTCTAGAATTCCTGAGGCATCTAGGAACCTTCAGCCTAGTCGGTGCATCTTTTCCAGGTAAGTGTTTCTTTTCTTGTCTTTTGCAGCTTGTTTTGTCGCTTTTGTTTCTTGACATGTGAGAGTGTTGTTTTACCCATTTTTTTGAATGAACATTGGTGTTTTGATTTGTTTTAACTTGTAGAAGTTTTTTTTAAGTTTTTCATTTCCTTTCCTAAGCATCGCATGTATAACCTAGCTTTTGCACTAACGATTGCTGTTGCGGGGATTCTCCCAACAAGCTTTGTTGTTCTTCTGTTTGACTAATTCCTACATTTGTTTTGATTGCATGCATTACCATTCACTCAGATCTACAAAATCCTTCACTCATGCATTCATATCTACTCATTCTCATGTTGTCGTTGGGCAGATCTAGGCTACCTTGGTCTAGATCTAGCTCTTCCTGGCATGCACTGCACATTTATGGATCTGAAGGCTTTGCCTTGGCAGCAGGAATTGCACAAAGGCTTCCAGTGACTGGATCCAGCTACGCTCTATGCACTTCCAAGGGACAGCCCCAGAGTCTTGCCTCTGGGATTGTGCAATGCACAGTCCCAACCAACATCAAAGCCAGATTGAAGTGCGCATTTCATAGTTCCATTCAACAGCAAGCCACAATGGACTGCGCATTGTGCAGTTTCATTCATTAGTACTTCTCACTCTAATATGGTACTACACATTACATAAATCTAGCTGATAGTACCTCACCTCTGAAAGTCAGAATTTCACAATCTTACCGAGTAGTTGCCTAGTTTGTTGAATGATCGGTCCTTGAAGTGATTTTTGATTTGAAGCTGACATTTGCATGCCATAAGTCCTCTCTATCTCTAAGTACAATATTTGTTGAGAAGATTCTCAGAAGTAGAGGCAACATAGGTTCCAAGAGATCTGGATCAAAGGATATTGTAGAGAGTATTTGAATAGGTGTTAATAAACTTGAGAAGTCTATGCAGACACACAACTATTCATAGAGAAGGACATGAAGATTACATGACAGGAAATAAAGGAAGTTTTTGCAAGCTGTTACACCCAAAAATTTTCATGTTTAATTCACATTCTCACCCTATTCTTACTCATGGTTTTCATTGTTATTAATGTCATTTTGCACAATTGTTGGGCCAGTAGCTTAAACTTGGAGCACGATCACGTAAGTGTTCATTATTTAACCTATCTCCTTTATTTCAATAAGATTTGCATCAAAATGATTATTGATGATGGTGCTTGTGTTGTTTCAGGAAGGTGTATGAAATCCAAATCAAATATATGCATGCATTAACAATTAATTGCACCTAGTTCTATTGTTGCACCAATGCTCCTACACTAGCATTCTTGCACTGATTTGGGGATTTTGTACATCGACACATTTTCAGGAAAATCCGAGAAAGGTTTTTGTTACAAATGATGTTCTAACACCTTCCCATGAGTTGGCTTTCACCTAGGTCTCACATGTGGGTCTCTAGAAGAAAATCAACAAATCTGCTCAAAATCTACACAGTTTCCAAATGACCAAGTTTGACCTTGATTTTCGTGAATATGGAGGCGAATATCAGAAATTTAAGAATATGGGTTTTTTACTAGTATAACAAGTTATTTAGAACCGAAACCATTTCCCAATATTTGCAATGGTTTAAAATTTACACAAGGGTCTTTGAGGCAGTTTTATAAAAAAAGATTGTTTTTCCAAAATTTTAGGATCTTGCCTAGATTTACAAAAAAAAGGAAAAATCGTATCAGATATACATTTTCTCAATGGGACAATGGTTGTACTGGTCTCCTATTGATGGGAAGTAGTTTATATTCAATCCCTCACGTTGTTTTCAAAGGTTTGGCTTGTTTAAAGCCTATCATGTAATTTTAAATTATATAAAAGCCAAATCATGGCTTTCTAGTAAAAGGAGGATAAAACTAGTTATTGTACTTCCATGCTATTGGATCAAGTTTAGGGGGCTCTTCCCCCTTCCCTATGATTAGTTGGATGCTAGATTTGAAGCTTTGATGTATAATTGCAACAAACAATCAAGTTATTCTAAGGAGCTATGCCAATTTATCAATTTCTGAGTTTAAGCCTTATGTTAATGAGTTGTTTTGGTATTTGATTTCCCAGCTTTTGTAAAGGGAAATGAGTTGTTTTGCTAGGGCCTAGCCAACCCATCTCGTTCTCCCTCTTTTTATAAGGTGTGCTAAAATATTTTTATGTGGATTCAGAGCAAAGGTGTATTTCGTTTCTGTACCTAGCTAGCAGATTTATGTTTTCTTCATGAACTACATGCTTCTCAAATTCAAGGTTTGAAAATGTGGTTTTGTGTATCTATTCAAGGTTGCTATAGCATTTCTTTCCCTTCCTTTGATGCATCATGTGATTCCCTTTCTCTTTCTGTAAATGAGTGTTTCAATTTAATTTTGCAAGTGTGTTTCAATATTGCAAACGTGGTTTACTTCAGCAAGAGTGTTTCATTCCTGCAAAGCTTATCTCATTTCCTTTATGCAAGGCATGTTTTATTTTCAAGTATGAGTTTGCAACAAGTGTGTTTGACTTAGGGTTGGTTTATTTTCATCCCCTGGGTATTAATGAGACTTTGTTCGCATCATAGGATTTGTGACTGCGCCGACTCTCTTTTGGGAATAACTTAGTCGAGACTAGAGTCTATTGCAGGAACCTTTGATTCAAAGCATTCATCTTAGAAAGATACATTTCTTGTTCAATTTTATGGGAATAAGTCCCCTAGGGCTTTGGGTCAGAACCCCAAAAGAGCAAGAGTAATCTACAACAAGAAACACACATACAACTCAAGCAACATGCTTAAATAAACAAACTATGCGAGGATGAACATACATGGATGTCCTTCGTTTGGGTAGTTCCATCCAGGGTTCAAACCCTCTGCAACTCCTGATGATCTTCGAATCTTCAAATCAACCAATTCGAATACACATAACATCATATAGATAAAGAATTTTAATGAAATCAACTTTATATCATATAAGTAAATGGTCAGTTATACATCAAAATAATCATTTATACATGAACCATAATAATAACATCTGATGCATAAACATTGTCAATCTTGGGAACAAGACAACATTTCTTTTTATTGTAGAAAACTATAATAAACATGGAAAGAGTTCACTTGAGTCTTCCTCTTCCGGCTCCAAGTGGAACCGTCCTCCAGGTCCATCCAGTCCCAGTCTTCAACAACCTCCTTCCATAACCAATACCATGATATCTCAAGCAAGTGGGAGAATATCAACACTCAAGGAAACAAGGGTTTCCTGAACTTGGGGAAGTGCTTGAAGCATAGGGATACTTCAGAATTGATCAAGGGATAATCTCAGTATAGTAATTCTATCTCTTCTCTCCTCTCTAAGGCCTTCCCATAGAAGTCTTTTTATACTTCCCCAAAATTAATTTTTTAGTTGGGAAGCAGTTGGGAATAGTTGGGCCACGAGCACTAGGAGGTCATCAATAGGTAAAACCCATGAACTCCGCCCATAGTTAAGGAAATTTATTTTTTTTAAGTGTTTTAACACATATATGTGGGTTGGGTATTGACTAACCCGCGTGTACACACTTTTATCACAGGGAAAAGTAGAGTACAGGGAGTAAAACATTGTTTTTAAAATATTTGGACCAAGTTTGGAAGGAGGGGTTGCCCTAGGCCATAAACCAAGCATCACAAATACCAAGGGTGATATTTTGAGCAATAAGAGATGCCCCCTAATATATGAGGTTAGAAGGGGTACATGACTGCCGAAATGTATTAAGTATATGGAAAGGAAACTTGTCGAAAACTGAGAAGGACTTCACCAAATTTCAGTCTGCCAAGCCATCTAAAAGAATATTAGAAAGAAACAACTCTTTGAGGTGGGCATACCCATGCTTAGAGAAAGTAAAGCATGTATGCATATCAAGTACAAGTGGATCCACTATGTATACAAGTATAAAATACTGAAAGTACATAATGGATCATTTGATCGTGATCAAACAATTACATGTCTAAACATAACATATATAAGAAGATGATTAATGAAGCTGAAGGATGAAGCTCATCACTGATGTGAAAAACTGATCCCGATAGTACCAAATGAAAATGATGGAATAAGATCATACTACATCGCAACTCAGATGCCAACATATAAGATGTTGCTGTGAAGGACTGCAACATATAATGTGGATGGTGTCAACTAGCAGCACCAGGAGCAATTGACAAGTGAACCAAAGAATGTTGATGCAACCTGAGGTCTTCACCAACCGCCATGGTACAATTCCACACAATGGGAATAAATGATTAGAAGTCAACCATGTGAGAAATCATTTGATTATCGGTCATTGATGTATACCATTAACAAATGCGAGACTACCCACCGATAATGATAATGAAAGTCAAGGTATCCAGTACAATCTAACAAGTGTGAATGAATGAGATGAGGTTGAACACCTGGAAGAATCTATCAATCAGGGGAAAATGATGGTTTCCCACTATCGATAGTGAAGGATCTGCCACTGATGACTACAAACCCCAAGGTACTGCCAAATGGACTCTATATCTTTGCCCTAGAGCAATGAGTCGTATTCGATAGGGAAAGATCCGCTAGAAGGAAGGCATTAAGGCATCCTTCATCGATCTAGCACAAGTGTAACCCGTAGGCCAATAATGTGCAAGGAATCAGATGAAAAAAGATGCAGTAACCCAACAGAAGCATGTTTCCAGTGTACACAAGATGTAGCTAGCGCATGATAGAAACCCTCTGAACCAACCAATAATGAAAGTTGACACAGAGGCGAGGAATCCACCAATAGGGTCAAATGGAAATCAAGGCACTGCATGAATCCAAATGTGTGATAATGTAAGCTGATGTTGAACACAAGGGAAACCACTCAATCAAAGAGCCATGATACTGATCGATGCTGAGCACAAGTTAACCTATCAATAATGAAAATAGGGCCAGGGTGTGGCTCTAGGCTTGCCCTCAGAGCAATATGTCATCATCGATAAGGACAAGACTTGCCAGCAAGAAGTCAATGAGACCTTCTCAAATCGGCACGAGCAAAGGACCAATATAAATGATGTGATGACAAACAAGACACTAACAACCAGGGATGGCCAACTAAAAAATAGGTCAAGAGACATTGTAGAGAGGCCGACTTAGGCTTACTTCCCTTGAACAAAAGCATGACTCAATGATGACTATGTGGCAGCATATGATAACTCTGTATAAGTTCGTCATGCAGGAGGCACAAGCAAACCATCTGGATGATTGGAAGAGATAACCAATCAGAGGAGAACTGACTCAATGACAAGGTTAAGGTGTACCTAAGTCAAACTAAATCGCGCCCAAAATGGAGGAGAGACTTTATTTTGAGTGCTTTGTTCAAGGGCGGCACAACTGACTCTAGCTGCCAACAATAGATGGAAATGTTGTCATGTTCCTGCTCTTTTTTGGAATATATAATTTTTTTTGTCTTTTTATTTAAGTTGGAAAAAGAATAAAAGAATGCTATAGTATAGTGGAAAGAATGAGTGTCACTGAAATAGATGATCTAGTTCCTAGGATGGGAACAATCTTGTGCTCAATGTAGGGAGGCGAAACTGGTCAAGGACACTCAAAGGGATGTTCCTTCCATGGATCATAGGGTGTGTCAAGTTGCAGAAGCTAAGTGATTGCAGAATTGAGTTTGAAAAAGGCATGGTCAAATAAGTGGCTTAAACACGAGTCCAAGTGAAGCTGTCTCAAGGCCAAAAGGTGAAAATAGTCAAAATGCAATGCAGCAGTACAACTCAACACAAAGGAGCCTCTAGGGTATAAGGCCAAAACGAAGCAAAGAAGCAAAGAGAAATGAGTCTTCAATGCACAAGCCATGGCGAGACTAAAGAGGACTCTTGAGCCTACTCAATATAACAACATGGGCAAAAAATGTCAGTGAGGTGCTAACTACGATGCCCATGTAAAGGACGGCTCTACCATCATGTCATGATTTAAAAATTCAGCGAGTGAACATGGTTTACTAACCATAACACGATGGGATTAACCCTATGGCCAGCGTATCGACAAATGGAGGTTAGTATGCAAGATGCAATGGAAAAATGGTTTCCCTAACCTATATGCTAGTGAGTAAACGATACCTTCCATGACGGGTCAACGGTCATGGAACCAAAATGGAACCTCGAAGAAGCATCCAAAATGTCCTGAAAAAACAACCTATTCCCGACAATCCAAGCTCACAAGTTAAAAGATTCATGAGACGAGAAAATCAAGTTTTGAAAAAATTTGACATTTTCAAAGCTATAAAATGACCTTTTGACTCACCATTTGTGCCATTTGTGTTTGAGAGAAAAATATGTGGAGAAAAAAGAGCAAACCTGCTCCCCAAAGAATTGGACTGTTCAAATTGGATCAAAATCATCAAGTAACCCCCAATTCCAGCTTGCATTACTTTATGATTGTTTTTATAAATTTTTATTAAGGTTCGACTACAAGAATTTATGTTAAAAATTTCAACGCGGCATATACGTGGGTTGGATGTTATAGACCTACATATACTAAGGCCCTACACATGACTATGTGTGAAAGGGACCTGCGTATACGTGGTTTGAAATTTAAACACAAAAATCTAACGGTTAGAACTCAATTTTTTTCAGGATGACAATCACATGGAGAGAGAGGGAGCATACTACCATTGATAATGAAGTTATGAATGATCAACAGGCCTTAGATGCATTGAGGGGATGTGGCTTGTTGAAAATTTTCAAAATGCCCAATATGAAGGCCAACACTCGCTTGCTTGAAATGCTAATCCACTATTGGAGTGTTGAAGATGATGCATTTATGATTGATCAAATGCCTTTGAGGATGGAGGTGGAAGATATTTACATTATCATTGGTCTCTCTCGGAGAGGAGAGGTTGTACATTCGACTGGCCGGACATGAGGTAGTCTTTTAGTGGAAGACTATGTACAAATTTATTATCCTGGGCATCTTGAAAAAATTGGAAGTCAGATTCCAATAAAACATGTGGAGAGCTTATCCTTGAGGATTCTACTGTTCACCATAGCCAGGATAAATGGATCAGCCTCATTGTACCAAGCTTCACGAGTATCCATGAGCTTGGTCATGGAGTGCCTCACCACTGATTGGTGTAAACCTCTTCTCACCAATATGAAGAGCTAGTTGTCCTCCATTCAAAAAGGGCAGGCCAAAAATTTTGGATATGGGACCATTTTATGCTCCTTTTTCTTCGAGAAAGTGCCTGGATTGCATCCCAAAGTATCAATATCTATCGGTAGCCCCCAAGATCCTCAGATGGGTAGGTGGGCTGACTTGATGAAACGCCTTGGCGGCGGGGACGTGCTGATCTCTGCTTTTGATGATGAGTTCTTCTCCTGGTGGGCACAACAAATCATTGTTGTGGACAGCTATCTCTATGCTAGCATGGATTTTGGAGGAGATCCAGACTTGGTGCTACCACCAAACGCAGCATGGGGAGAGATAGGTAACCATTTTTTTAAGTTTTTATCAAGTTTTTAAGATTTTTATGTTTTTTAAATATGAAAATGAACTTAGAAATATTTTTGATGGGATTAAAATACTAACATAATGATCATGTTCCAGATGTAGGTTCGGTAAGACTAGATGGATTTCCATGGCACAGGTGCCATGGAAGAGGTTCCGAAGAGGCAACTGCTGAGATAGAGAGGGTCTTATACGTAGTCCAAAGAAACTTGGTGAGATTGACTCACTACGTACCGATGGTGGCCGTAGAAGACCTACCTGAGGAAATGCAGTGTTGTGTGGTAGGAGTACCACGAGACTGGGTTCGCGTACTTCAGTGTGTGGCCAATGCAGTAGTCACCTTCTTAGCCATTCATCCTGAGTTGGGTCGATAGATAGACTGGACATGATTATGGGCATTTAGTCCCGATTTTGTATATTATTTTTGAACACGGGCAGTCTTATGATATATATATATATATATCTATATATATATATATATATATATATATATATATCTATATATATATATATATATATATATATCTATATATATATATATATATATATATATATATATATATATATATATATATATATATATATATATATATATATATATATATATATATATATATATATATATATATACAGTTCCAAATTTTTGATTTTTTTTTTTAACTTGATGAATGATTGATATGCCAATACAAAGCTTCATTAGTGATAGGATCCGCTAATGAATTTTCATATCGTGGAATGTGCAAATAAATAATATAAACAAATGATCTTTGCAACACCCTCACTCTAAAAAATTGGCGATATAAATAAGGATCCCGAACCCGATAAATGTTATTTAATTGTGACACTACCAGTTGTGAGTCAAGATACACAACCAACAAATCAATTCCATAAGAAATAGTTTCGGATAGTAAATTAATAACGACAGTATATGCGGCAATATTATTTGAAGCAAAACCAATACATACTCCCCTTGACACCATCAATTGACCAGACGGATAATAAATCACCCAAGTTGTGGAAGTGATATTTCGAGTGTGCCGACTAGCACCATCGGCGAATCCAAAATAGACCAACTCATCCATCAACACCTGCCAAAGTAGATCAAAAAAGTGTCGATATCACAAAACTCCAGAAAAAGTATGTACAAAAATACAAAATATACAAAGAAGCCATTGCTCGGCCGTAACCTAAGCAAAGTACTTCTTGAGGCAGAGCCCATTTCGGGGCTCTGCCAACTTGTTCCCTTCAAAATCAACTAATTCATAAGCCCATTTTTCTACAACTCGTTTCACTATGAAGGGACCATACCACATAGACTTGAACTTGCCTGCCCCCAAGGCGTCTTTATCTTGGTCATAGACCAAGACAAGGTCGCCTTCAGAAAAGATTCGAGCACGGACAACTTTATCATACTGAGTTTATTTAACCCTTTTCTTATGGGCCTCATTTATTATGGTGGCATCTTGACGCTGCTCATTGAGATGTTCCAAATGATTGAGGCACTCTTCAAGACTAGAGGTCTCTGGAAGAAGGTCAACGACTAGCTTAAGGGATGGAATTTCACATTCAATAGGAAAACTAGATTCCAGTCCATAAACAAACTAAAAGGGTGTAAAACTGGTGGCAGTCTTTACCGAGTTTCGGTATGCCCAGAGAGCCGAGTACAACATGATGTGCCAATTGGAGCGATTTTTGTCAATTGTCTTTTGCAGGATCATCTTGAGGGACTTATTCACGGCTTCGACTTTCCCATTGGTCTGAGGATAATACGGAGACGAATGCTCCTGCCGGAAGCCCAATTTAAGTGCCAATTCGGTCATCAGTTGGTTCTGGAAATGACTGCCATGATCAGTGACAATCTCTCTCGGGATACCGAAACGTGAAATAATCTGATTGAAGAGGAACAATGTTGTTGTTTCACTATCATTTTTATAAGTAGGCATGGCCTCAGCCCACTTCATAAAGTAGTCTACGGCCACTATAATGTACTTGTGATTCGCTGCTGAAGGTGGATTACAAGCAGTAAAGTCAATGGCCCACTTTGTAAAATGAATGATAGTGACAACAGGAAAAAGAGGAGTTGGATGCGCGCGCATCTTCCGAGTATAGAATTGATAAGGATGGCAATGTTTGACTGCTTCCATATAATCTTTGAAAATGGAAGGCCAAAAGTAGCCAGCACGCAAGATTTTCTGGGCTGTAGCAAGCCCTGAAAGATGACCACCAAAAGCTCCACTATGGCAATCATTAAGCACAAAATCTACTTCTTCTAAAGTTAAACAATGCCTAAGGATTGAATCAACCCCTCGGCGATATAATGTATCACCAATGATGACATAGTTCTTAGCCAGGTGACGTAATTTTCGATGTTCATCCTTAGAGGAAGCAGGGGGAACTTCAAAGTCTGGAGATAGATGATGATATCTCCATACCAAGGATCTTGTGAAGAGATGAGGAATAGATGTTCGTCTGGGAAACTTTCCTCATAAACAGTATCTTCTTTACAAGGCAGCTCAAAAATTAATTTCGCAAAAACCAATGACTTCTTAGACTTGGTCGACAAGAACTCGAGATCGAATTCTTGTAAAATAAAAATCCATCGATTGTATTTTCCCCTAATCACTCACCTATTGAAGACAAATTAGAAAGGATTGAATGCCGCTAAGATGAACATTTTGCGTAGCAGAATATAATGACGGAGTTGCTGGACAACACGGACATCTACCAAGACCAATTTCTCAACCGGAGAATAGCGTAGTTCAGGGCCTACCAAGCCTCGACTCAAGTAGTAAATCACATTCTCCATGAAAGCATCATCTTCCTGAACCAGAACCATACCTATGGTTGATTCTGCGACTGCAAGACATAAAAGGAAATCTCTACCATAATCCGGTGGACTCAAAAGAGGGGCAGAGATTAATGCCTGCTTCAAGGCATCAAAATATTTGTGCAAAGTCATCCCATAAAAATGGAACTCCTTTCTTCAGTAAACACATAAATCCTTTAGTCATGTTAGCATAGTTTGCTATAAACCGTCTCAAGAAATTTGCCTTTCCTTGGAGACTTTGAAGTTGTCGGATAGAAGACGGGGGAGGCACTTGAATTATTGCCTCAACCTTGAAGGGATCAACTTGAATCCCTTCAGTTGATACAATGAACCCTAACAACTGACCAAATGTAACTGCGAAAACGCACTTGTTCGGATTCAACTGGATCTTGTAAAATCGACATCTCTCAAAAACTAACCAAAGATGACTAGGATGATTGATTCTCTTTCAAGAACGAGCAGCTAAATCATCCAAGTATGCCTCGATGACATTCTTGACGTTGTGGAAAGCGTAAGACATGGCCCGCTGAAACGTAGCTCCAACATTTTTAAGACCAAAAGGCATCTTTTTGTATGCAAAGGTACCCCAGGGACAAATGAAAGCTATCTTATGCTGGTCTTCTAGACGAATAGATATTTGATTATAGTCGGGGAATTTGTCCATGAACGAGAAAATCTCATTACCCGCACATTCATCAACTATCTGATCAATAAACGGTGTGGGGTAATTGTCTTTTGGACAAGCTTTGTTCAAATCCCTAAAGTCAATGCACACTCGAATTGTTCCTTGTTTTTTATCAACCGGGATTGGATTAGAAACACAGTCCATGAGAGGAACGGGGTATATGAAACCCGGCTTGAGAATATTTTCTACTTTAGCTTTAATAACTGCTACTTTCCTAGGATTGACCGGCCGAAGCTTCTGATGAATTGGCTTGGCGTTTTCATATGTCTTGATCTCATGCTGAATGATGGATGGATCAATACTAGGCATTTCTTCATAAGACCAAGTGAATACATCCCGAAACTCTTTAAAGAGGTCGGTGTAAATTTGAATCTCTTTAGGGGAACACTTAGCTCCGATGAAGACATTTTCTATCACATTAGGGTTCCTAGAGATTTTTATTGGTACGGTTTTTGAAATGACCGACATATTACCTTCAGCACATATGTGTGTTGTAGCCAAAGGGTTTGAAACTATACAAACATCACTAGTAAGAAGATTGGAGAACCTGGATTCGACTTCCTATAATGGGGGAAGGAAATATGAACGATGATGTAAATATTTCCATGGTTGATCTACACCCGTCATTGCTTCTAAGATTGCTTCCTCAAATGGTAAAACCATATCTAAGTAATCCATAGTAGAAGTAGTGTCAAGGGTCCAAGATGGAGCCACATCACCATCTAACTCCTCCTCTTAAAAAGGAGTAGGATGGTCATCTACAGAGTTAATGATAGATTGATATCTAAGCTCTGCTGTAGACATATGGAATGCCATTCCACCAACCTTCCCTTCATCTAATGTGGTTGTAGGCGAAGGTAAGGTCCAAGGGTCTGAAAAATAATGAGTTCGAAAGAACTCTTCCCGTGAAGACTCCTTGGAGGAAGAAATGGCATTGATTCTAGCTATAAGATTGGGAAGATCAAATATACCCATCAATGAAGAGTACATCCCAACTCCTAAATTATCAATAGGTTGGCGGGGATTATCGACCAATGGAACTGTAGAATCTGAAGTTTGCTGAGGATCACTTGGATAATAATCCAATTGATCAACTTTAACAATTCTCCCCTCACAAGGGAAATAGAGGATGCAGAATAAAGAGGACACTATGGCATCCATTTCATAAATCCAATTCCTTCCTAAGAGGAGATTGTAATCCAGGTTGGCATCAACGATTTCTACTTCGATATTAACAACCTTTCCTCCAACACATATAGGAAAAGCCATGATAATCCTGTGTGGCCTATGAGAATTTCCATCAAAAGCTGTCAAGAGAGTGGGTGAAGGAGCAGACAAAGGTGATCCAATTGCCTTCCAACATGACATAGACAATATGCATGTTGAAGCTCCCTCATCTATAACTGTTCAAAAAATAATAGTTTTTCGGTAAGTAGACTTTATTTTAAAAGCCATATGATGAGTAAGTCGCTTTTTGACATTGAGCATGTCAAAACTGAGCACTAAAGAAATTTTTGGATCTACCATACCAATTGCTGAAAGCAAAGCACTTTGTTGAGCTGGACATGATTGGAGTACCTCTAAAGCAGACATAGCGCAAGGAATCTGAGCCAGATCTTCTATAATCGAGTAGTTCTGGGCTGCCCTAGCATTAGGGTTGATAGTAGCGCACTTGGTAGAACCTTTTGGTATTTGAGGTATAGAATCGACAGAGGGTCGCTCAATATGAAGTGGGTCCATAGTTCCGGGAACAGATTTATCCTTGGATGTTTCTGCTTCACCATAATCACGTGACCATGTAGCCACATTGACATGAGAACTCATCATGAAAACATTTGAGGAATTATCCCCCTCCTGGTTGCCCCCTGCAGAGGTACCAGGGTTTGAGTTCACGCCAGCAAGCAATTGCTACCCTTGGGGGAAAGGGTTAGTTAAGACAACTTGGGAGCTAGAAGACCCTTGCTGCACTAACAAGCGTTGGGCATCTTGAATTTTCAGGTGGAGATGAGTCAAATTATCTCCACTATACAACTTGCATGGAAATTTAACTTTCTTCTTAGACTCTTTTCTACCCTCATCGGCACCATTGTGGGGCTTATTTGCATTACCCTTCCCTTCTTGATTCTTCTTTTTACCTCGTCCCTTCTTCTTCCCATCGGATTATTGATTTCATTTGGGGTTAGAGGCCTAGATGGCATTTATGGAAGAAGGTTGGGAAGATGAAGGAGTGGACGGTGCAGCCTGATTGGAAGAAGCCATTTGTAGAGACAACTGCTGCAATTGGTTCAAGAGGTTCATCGTATTGGAATCAATCAATCCAACTATACCATCAACGTGAGGGCCTGGCTTCAATTTGGCTACATCAACCATGGATCTAGGAGCATCAGGCAAGATTTTCTGAAGAGTCCTAGACCGAGAATATATCAGTTCTAACTGCTAGATGCGAAAGATAGCCTTCTCTTCTGAATAAATGTCGGACATAGAAACATCCTTGGAGATCTCAGGTTGTAATGATTTTAAAAACCATTAGAGATGGAATTTAGGTGGAATTTCAGATTTGATGAGCCTCTTTCTATGTCTCCATTCCAAGATATGATCCGAAATGTGAGTAGCCGTGTCCTAATGAAAATTTTCCAGAAGTTCAGTTCTGGCTTCGTAACGGACAGGAAACTAAAAATGGTTTAAGAAAATGTTAGCCAAATCGGCGAAAGAAGTAAAAGTGCCCCCTGGAAACTCTATATACCACTTAGCCACATTCCCTATTAAGGTGCACTGAAATAACCTCAACCTGATCGAATCATCGATCAGGGAGTTTGATGAGCACCATAAATGGAATGTGGTTACATGGTCGCCTGGGTCTTCACCATTCTTCCCTTCGAATTTTGGAATATCCGATGGAAGTTTGGTTGGGACCAGAGGCCAAGCCAAATTGTATCTAATTGGATCATTTGTCAACTTAGTCAAGTCTGGCAGATTAAGCTTGGCCCGAAACGGAAGTTGTGGAGCACCTTGGGGATTCCACCTAGATGGGGTGGGGTTCCCAAAATTCTGAAAAGAATGACCTAGGTATTGAACGGCACCAGGTTGCCTGAAGTAATTGTTAGAATCTACTGGACCAAAAGGTGACCCTTGTGGTCTAGCAAAACTCGAACTTTGACCAACTCCAGCCGGAAATCCTCCGTAACCGGTAAAGTTTCCCCCTAACGAAGTATTGTAAGGAGCTGACAACCCCTGGTAAGGGTTCCAAGCATTAGCTAAGGGTGGAAAAATTTGAAATGAATTGGCTAAGGAGTACGACACATTCCCTTGTTGGCCGAAAAATGGATTCCCATCTCCTATCCCACTAACCATAGGGTTTGTCCAACTCTGAAAGGGATTGCTGCCTTGACTTGTAAAAGGAAAAGGCATAGATCCTACTGTTGGATTGGAATGTGGTATATGATCACTTCCAAACGGGAAACCCTGAAAAGAAGCCGATCCACTCATCATGGACGTGGAGGTGGTTGATGGTACATTCAATGGAGCTGAAGGAATACCTTGAGAGGGCATTCCAAAGGGGAAGAATCCAAAACTAGATGCGTTAGCTTGGGAACTTCCACTCGTCGAAGGAATGGAAGTAGACCTAAATAAGGATGTGCTAACAATAGACCCAAATAAGGATGTAAAAGGGATGGAAATAGTTGCTCCCCCTTGCACTGATATGGGAGTCTACATACTTGTAGCACTCGTGGTGGATGCCATGCTTCCAGTAGTGGTCATCGAAGGGATAGATGTGTGTGGACCTGGGCTTGAAGGTCGGTGAGTCAGAGTTCCAATGTATAATAATATGTCTGGATGATCAGGAGGGAGAGCAGAATTCGAAGCCACAACCGACTTTGAAAGCTCTTCCACTTCAATGCTATCTTCTGACTGGAAGAGTACTTGAGAAAGAATTGGTGTGTTCCTTTCTAACTCTGTAGTAGTACCAGGTCTATCTTGTACACTAATACCCCCAAGCATAGGATCAATCTCCGATGTTCCAACTATCACTGGTTGAAAACCACTAGCAGAATCGCTCCTACGCCTTCTAGAAGGCTCTGGACTCGTAGGTGAAAGCCCACGAAGTCTACGGGACCGTCTAGGTGGTCGGTCAGCCACTTTGAATTATTTCTATAAGATCTACTTAAAGACTCAAGAAAATTGAAAGCTAGGCCAACTAGGAGCACAAAACACACACTAAAAATGTCCTAAAGAAATCAACAATCAAACAACTTCCATGTATTTATGCTCTGGGTGATTAGGACCACACACCAAAATACAAGAAAGTGAATAATAAGGGCCTTCTGAAAGTAGACTGGGGTAATTATGCCCTAGGACTACTAGCGAAGGTATCAAATGTAGTTATGCTGACCTCGAGATAACAGTCTTTGCTGGTGCAAGCCCCCAAGCTTCACAAGGGTGCCCTCCAGAAGTACTATTGAACGTGATCTAACGTCAACCTCAGGTGCCATGGGATTCCCCTCTGTAGCCACCTGTGTAGATCCCTAGGATAGGCAACTAAAGACACCAACTAATATCAGAAGTCGGGCGGAACAGTCATGAGGTAAGATTCAACAAGAGAGGGGGGTATCTCTCGTCCTTATCTTCACAAACCATCGTGCTTAACTCCCAGTCATGGAGCTTTCCTGGTCTCCCTAACACTATTGGATTTCACTATTTAATCAGACTTTTATGTTTTACAATTTAGAGTGGCCTTAGAGAGTTTACTCTCCTCTCACCTAATCCAAAGCCCTAAATAAACCTAAAACTTGTTGGTGTATTCTAATGACAATACAAAAAGTTCTAGTTTATTTTATTAAGCGCTTGATTTTAAGTGGCTGTTCTTTTTAAGTCAAAGGGACAATATGGAAATGAAACCGATGGTGTTTGTATGACGCAAAATAAATTAATGAAAAACTAACTTATATAAAATGCACTTGTTTGTTTTTCGATGAAAAGCAACTTCTATAAAGCAAAATTTTTTTCCTTTTCTTTTCTTATAGTAGACTTCACACTCACAAAAACTAAAAAAGACTATTGATGCTTTAATGATGCAAAACTACCCTAATGCAAGGTGTACATGATAATGCAAAATCCTAGATTACTCTAAAAATAAATGAAAACAATTGTTTATAAGCCAACTTAAGTGTTTGAAAGGAATATGAATTTTGAATACAAAATCTTTCCCAAACAAGAAGGACTAATCAAAAAGATCACAAATCACTCTCAAAAAACCAAAAGAAAACCAAAAGCAAACTTGGCAAAAGAAAGCAAAAATAATGTTTTTTAAGAACTCTTCCTTTTCAAGGAACAATGAAAACAACTTTTCAAAAGAACTCAAAAGGCCACTAAAGACTCAAAGACCACAAGAAAAGCACAAGGAAACTTTGTAAGTTACCAATTCAACATGAATGAAAACTTGGACAAAAAGAGTTTCACTTGCACAAAAAAATCCACAAGCAACAAAAGAGCTTTGAGAAACTGACCAAGAAGTCAGGAAAGAAACACTTTCACATTCATCAAAAAGACACTTTCAAAAAGCAAGAAAAGGTGCAAGGCCAGAAAATGATGGAAAGCAAAGCAAGTAGACCAATAATGAAGTTTGACACAAAGATTGAAAACAATCTTCTATTCTGGAAGACCAGAACAACCAAGAACCTCGACAAGAAGCCTTGTGTGTTCAAACACAAATCATAAAACTCACTCAAAAGAAAACCTAGGCTAAAAACTTTTCAAAGAAGAAGAAAATTCAAAACAGTAAGCTCACTGAATAATTAACTTCAAAAGACAGAAATTGACCACTCAGAAACCAAACAGGCCAAGAAACAAATCTTCCTGGGTAGAAAGATTTGAAAAAAGCATGAAAAAAATGGTATACGTGACTGTGTCCCTACATAGGTGCATGTACACGCACTTCTAACAAAAGAAACTCGCGTACACGCAGTTTCAGTTCACAAAAACAAGCATGTATATGCTTCTGTAAACAGACAAAGGTGCGTATATTAAGTTTTACAAGAAAAATAAAAAAAAGGCTTGATAAAAAATATCAGACTTCAGGTCTAAGTTCCTATAGGAGCAGGCAATACTAGCACAACAAACAAACCAAGAATTGAGCCCTGATTGGCACTGAACAACCCAAACTAGGAATAACAAGATTGTTATCCCCAGTATGGTGGCCAATTCTGTTACAGGGATAAGTCCCCTAGGGCTTTGGGTCAGAACCCCAATAGAGAAAGAGTAATCTACAACAAGAAACATGCATACAACTCAGGCAACATGCTTAAATAAACAAACTATGCGAGGATGAACATACCCGGATGTCCTTTGTTTGGGTAGTTCCAGCCAGGGTTCAAACCCTCTGCAACTCCTGATGATCTTCGAATATGCAAATCAACCAATTCAAATACACATAGCAGCATATAGATAAAGCATTTTAATGAAATCAACTTTATATCATATAAGTAAATGGTTAGTTATACATCAAAATAATCATTCATACATGAACCATAACAATAACATCTGATGCATAAACAAAGTCGATCTCGGGAACAAGACAACGTTTCTTTTTATTATAGAAAACTATAATAAACATGGAAAGATTTCACCCGAGTCTTCCTCTTCTGGCTCTGAGTGGAAGCGTCCTCCAGGTCCATCCAGTCCCAGTCTTCAACAACCTCTTTCCATAACCAATACCATGATATCTAAAGCAAGTGGGAAAATATCAACACTCAAGGAAACAAGGGTTTCCTGAACTTGGGGAAGTGTTTGAAGCACATGGATACTTCAGACTTGATCAGGGAATAATCTAACTATGGTAATTCTATCTCTTCTCTCCTCTCTAAGGCCTTCCCATATAAGTCTTTTTATACTTCTCCCAAATTAGTTTTTTAGTTGGGAATAGTTGGCCATGGGCACTAGGAGGTCATCAATAGGTAAAGCCTGTGAACTCCACCCATAATTAAGGAAATTTAATTTTTTTAAGTGTTTTAACACATATACACGGGTTGGGTATTCACTGATCTACGTGTACATGCTTTTATCACAAGGAAAAGTAGCATACAGGGAGTAAAGCACTGTTTTTAAAATATTTCGACCAAGTCTGAAAGGAGGGGTTGCCCTAGGCCATAAACCAAGCATTACAAATACCAAGGGTGATATTTGGAGCTATACCAAGGATTTGTGACTGCACCGACTTTCTTTTGGGAATAACTTAGTCGGGACTAGAGTCTGTTGCAGGAACCTTTGATTCAAAACATTCATCTTAGAAAGTTACAGATCTTGTTCATGCGGTAACAACCATTTAATAAATAAGGAATGCTTTGTTTCTTAGATTAAATGCTTATCTTTACAAGGAGAAACTTTTTGTTATGATAGAGATCTCTTTTGATTCTTGCAATGCTTTTTAACTTGAATGAATGAATGGTTAAAGAGTTATTTGATTTCATATTGTTTGTTGGGTTGTGTTATATTCTTTCCATGACTAGCCCACGTAGTTAACTAGGGGGTTAGAGGGGGGGTGGAGCCCCCACTTTATTGTGCTGATTGCATAGTCGGGGGGTCACAGGGGGTTTGAGGGGTGCAAGTAACCCCCCTCTATGGGGTTCGGGGTAGCGCCCTAGAAAATTTTGTTTTTTGGACCCTATATTAGGTTGGGCGGACTTACCTATGGTTTTGTGCATGATTTTCGCACATGGTTTTGGATGCGATGGTTTTTGCTACATGGTTTTGGATGCGATGGTTTTCGGTCCATGGTATTGGATTCTTCAATACCCATGGACTGATTTACTTTCAATATATTTATAGTTAGCATCCTTTATTCTTTATGCAAGTGGTTGGGAACATGAAAACTTAGTGTAGGAATGTTGGTTATATAGGGATAGGGACGTTGTTCTTGGTACAAGAATCAATATCCTGGTACAAGAAAAGTGCACCTTGGTTCAGGAACTCGAAATTCTAATATTAAGTCGAAATATTTAATGCACAAACAGAATACAATTCTGGTACAGGAGCATCGTTCTAGGTCTATGCATAACTATAAGTCTAATTATTTCTCTATCTCTTAATGCACTGATACTTAGTCACAAAAGATTTTCTTTCTTTCCTTTATTTACCAAAATTGTTTCTTCTGATTCAAGTTCCTTTTATTAAGTTCTAGTGCAGGAACAAGACTCATTTCAGCATAGGCACATGGTTTCTCTAGTATAGGAATGATATATCTTTAGTAAAGGACTCAGATTTATAACTATAATAGAATATCATCCCTTATGTTATTTTTAAAGCTCTAGAGTCTTGAATATAGTAACATATTTCATTTTCTAGCATTAATTTTAGATTGATTGCAAGGAATGCTTTAATTTTTCTGTCAAAGTTTGTGACAAGTATTTTTCTTTAGTGAATCTGGTTTCCAGAATGGTGTGGTGTCATTGTATTAACTAATGCAAGTTGTTGAAGTCCTTTTGTGGCATTTTTGGTGTTGTGCCTCTAAGTTTACAAACTCCTGGATTGACAATTAAATGTTAGGTTGTTAAAGTCCTTTTGTGGAATTTTCGGTGTTGTGCCTCTAAGTTTACAAATTCCTAAATTGACAATTAAATGTTAGGTTGTTTACTATGCCCAACACATGCAATTTCAAGGAAGATCTAGAAGATTTATAAGTCTATGTCAACATCCACAATTCAAGGTTGTACAATGTTTTATGCAGGTACCCCACCTTCCCATGTGTGAACATAATTCACTGGATTGTCTCACATAACGATCCTGAGATAGTGACATTGAGAAATGCCAGTGGAACACATCTTGCTACCTTCATAACGGAAATCTATCACCAAATGTATCACTTGCCACAACTGGTGAACCACATGGATGCACTCTTATTTACTCCCAACATTGATATGAATGCTAGAGACATCATGAAGCATTGGGTAAAAGAGCCATCGAAGTTTAGGTCAACATCCAACTAGGTCTATAGTACTAAGTCACTCAGGAAGGCCTACTAACTCTTGATCATCTTTGCATGCCACTTGTACAATCAAGAGAGCACGAAGACCTTTCCATAGAGTTGTGTGGTTGTGTTGGATTAGTTGGAAAATGAAGGAAGGCCATTCAACTAGTCGATCATGTTGGCTCCTTAGCAAGAGAGATTCTATATGTCTACGTACTGGCTTGATGGAATATGTGCCCAATAACAATTTCTTAGCATGGGTTGGACATGGACACCATCAGATGATGCTATGAACATCTATTGCAATTTTCTCTTTGAGTGCAACTACCAAGGAGTCATGGCGAGGATATCTGACCACTTCATCACCCCAATGTACAAGATAATATTCTAACGGGATCCACCTTGCATGTCCCAAGAAGCAATGCACGCATTGCTTAACTAATAGATTGGTATGCCTCACTTGGTGGCACCTTCATCAAGATGTTTAGCAAAGATAAGCCTCAACTTTTGCTACCAAGATGTGCAATGGATAGGTTGGTCATGTAAGAGGTTGTGTATCACATCTGCATAAGGTTATCAGTAAGACTGCCACTACAAAAAAACCTTGTGATTAGCATCCATTTTTTCTTTATTTTTTGCGTCTAGAGCCTATTTGTGGTGCTATTCCCATACATTTATCAAATATGGTGCAAAACTTGATGCAAAAATTTCATCGAGTTTTGCACCGAGTCTTACACCAATTTTAACGCCAAGTGTTGCACTAGGTTTTTCATGAGGTTTTGCACCAAGTTTTGTGCCATCCTTCGCACCATGTTTTGTGCTAGGTTTTGCATCAAGTTTGGCACCTAATTTTGTATCCTCTATTGCATCCATTCTTTTGTGCCTACACTTGCATCAACTTTTGCATCATTTTTTTGCATCCTCTTTTGCTTCATTTTTTTCATCCATTTTTGCATCCCTCTTTGTGCCAAGTTTTGCATCGCGTTTTGTGTAAGGAAAAACAAAAGAGAATTGGATGGTAAAAAAAATATACAAACACAAGTATTTTAAGTAAAACAAATCTAACATGTGTTAAATTAGTTTCCAGCATAAATGCATGCATTTCAAGGTAAAACAAATCTAGCACGTGCTATAGTTGTTTCCAACACAAACAAAAGCATTACAATGTAAAACAAATCTATCGCATGCTAGACTTGTTTCTAGATCAAACAAAAGAATTGCAATGTAAAACAAATCTAGTGCATGGTAGAATTTTTTCATGCACAAACACAAGCATTGCAAGGTAAAAAAAATTTAGTGCACCTTTGATTTGTTTTTAACAAAAGAACAAAAGAATTTCAAGGCTAGAAATAAATCTAACACATGTTACATTTATTGATAGCATGAACACCAACATCGAAAATTAAAATAAATATAACACATCTTAGATTTCCTTTTAGCATAATCACACACATTGCAATTTCAAACCGAATGAATTTCTATAGATCATTATGTTTGTTAGTAAGATTGCATAACATATGTGCTTCTCTATTCTTGTGCATGTAAATGCAAATAATGTATTAAGAGGTTATTTATTAATATTTTGTATTTCATGTTTGCTACAATTATTTTTGGAAATTGTGGAATCAAGTGTATTTGCAATTCCAGGTAAAGTAATGAAGAGAAAATGAAAAACAAGTGATACACAAACAATGCCTCCTTCAGCTAGTATGGTGGTTTTACATATTATATATAATCTATTAGAAATTATTAGATCAGTTTGTCCCGTCAAATTTTAATAAAACACTATACGACAATGTAAAAAAATAAATTTCCTTCTAGCACAAACACAAGCATTGCAATGTAAAACAAATATACTGTGTGTTAATTTTTTTCCAAAACAAATGCAAGCATTGCAAGGTAAAACAAATGTAACATGTGTTAAATTTGTTTCTAGCACAAACACAAGCATTTCAGGGAAAAAAAATCTAACACACCCTCAATTTGTTTTCAACTCAAACAAAAAAGAATTGCAAGTCTAGAAACAAATCTAGTGTGCGCTAGATTTATTTATATCACAAAGACCAACATTGAAAACTAAAATAAATATAACATGTCTTAGATTTTATTCTAGAATATACATAAGAATTGCAAGATAAAACAAATCTACCATGTGCAATATTTATTTCCAGAACAAACATAAGCATTGCAAGGAAAAATAAATCTAGCTCATCCTACATTTCCTTGTAGCAAGACATAAGCATTGTAGGGTAAACCAAATATAAACAAAATTTATTTTTTGTGCAAACAACAACATTACAAAGTGAAACAAATCTAACACACGCCAGATTCCCTTCTGGCATAATCACAAGCATTGCAAGGTAAATGAATCTAGTGCATGCAAGATTTGTTCCTAACAAGGACACATGCATTGCGAGATAAAAAAATCGAGTGCACACTATATTTGTTTCACCATGCAATGTGGCTTTGCTAATGCCATAAGGAAATCTAGCATTTGCTAGATTTCATTGGCCTTGTAACATTTTTTTTGTTCTTGTTTATTTTATTACAAGTATAATGTTGAAAGAAATGGTAGTATTTATAATTCATATTTTCTTCAATAATTTGAAAATTTCATATTAATTTTTTAATTTTATTTCCAGAAATCATGGATTACAAAGACAAAGAAAATTCAAAGGAGACATATAAAGGAGAATAAATTTAAGGAAATATACCACCAAAATCTTCTTTAAATGGTATGGAAATTTTCAAAATTAGCTTATACTTTGCTACAAATGGTTAGGAATTATGGGAATAAATGAATGTTGATTAATGAAGTTCGAGCTATCATTTTCTTGTAGTGAACTTGCTTATGGTTTGAAATTCCTTGTTCTTATGCATATGTATGAAATGAGATGTTCTAAAAGATGAATTTATATTACCTTTTAACTTGTGATTTTTTAATTCATTTGAAATTGTCTTATATTTCTCTGCAAATGTTTTCAGATTCTAAATACTATAGTGCTAGTGATATTCCAAAGAAAGCATCAAGGAATAAAATGAAATCAAACATCACATGAGACAACTCTCCTGTAGTTGGTATGCCATTTTCAATTCTATTTTATATGCATTTACAGATAAATAGAATATATTCTATTATGCAATTTAGAAACGAATGGATTTCAATAAATGATTATATTGGTAGTTAGGTTACATAACACCTATGCTTCTTTATTCTTCTACATGTAAATGAAAATAATGTATTGAGGGGTTATTTATTAATATTTCTTATTTCATGTTTTCTACAATTGTTTTCAAAAAATTTGGAATCTAAGTGTATCTGAAATTCCAAGTAATGTAGTGAAGAGAAAACGAAAAACAAGTGATACACAAACAATTCCTCCTTCAGCTGGTATGGTGGTTTTATATATTATTTATATTCCATTAGAAATTATTATATTAGTAGGTTCTATCAAATTTGAATAAAACTTTGTATGACAATGTCAAACAAATAGATTTCCTCCTAGCAAAAACACAGGGCTTATAAGGTAAAATAAATCTAGCACGTGCTAGATTTCTCTATGGCACAAAAACAAGAATCACAAGGTAAAAAAAATCTAGTAAATGCTATATTTTTTTCTAACACAAACACAAGCATTGGGAGGTAAAATGAATCTAACGCATGATAGATTTTGTTCTAGCACAAACTCAAGCATTGTAGAGTCAAACAAGTGTATACCACTAGCACAAACACAAGCATTGGAAGGTAAAACAAATCTAGCAAATGGTAGATTTCGTTTTAGCACAAACACATGCATTGGAAGCTAAAAAAAATATAGCATGCACTAGATTTTTTTCTACAACAAACACAACCATTGTGAGGTAAAACAAATCTAGCATGTGTTAGATTTATTTCTAGCACAAACACAAGTATTACAAAGTAAAACAAATGTAGAACATGGTAGATTTCCATTTAGCACAAACACAAGCAATGTAAGGTAAAAAAAATTCTAACCCACACTATATTTTTTTCTAGCACAAAGGAAAGCATTGCAAGGTAAAACAAATCTACCACATGTCAGATTTGTTTATAACATAAGCACAAGAATTGCAAGGTGAAACAAATCTAACACACCCTATATTTTCTTCTAGAAAAAACACATGCATTGGAAGGTAACACAAATCTAGGACACACTAGATTTGTTTCTAGTACAAATAAAAGCATTACAAAGTAAAACAAATCAAGCTTTTGATAGATTTCCTTCTAGCACACACACAAACATTACAAAGTAAAAAAAAAATAGCCCATACAAAATTTGTTTTTACCACAAGAAAAATCATTGTAAGGTAAAAAAAAATATAATGCACGATATAATTCCTTCTAGCACAAACACAAGCACTACAAGGTAAAACAAATCTAGTGCACATATTAGATTTGTTTCTAGCACAAAAAGAAGCCTTCCAAGGTAAATAAAATCTAGTGCATGGTAGATTTGTTTCTAGCATAATGACAAGCATTGTAGGGTAAAAAAAAAATCTAGCATATGTTAGATTTATTTATATAAAAAAAACCTAAAATATTACAGGGTAAAACAATTAAAGTACACATTAGATTTGTTTTTAGCACAAACAAAAACATTCCAAGCTAAAATAAATCTAGTGCACACTATATTTATTTCTAGTAGAAAAATAAGCATTGCAAGGTAAAATAAATCTAGCGCGTGCTAGATTTGTTTCTAGAAAAAACAAAATGATTGCAAGGTAAAATAAATCTAGTGTGTGTTAGATTTTGTTTTAGCACAAACACAAGCATTGCAAGGTAAAAAAAAATGTATTGCATGGTAGATTTATTTTACCTTGTGCTAGAAATAAATCTAGTACATGCTAGATTTGTTTTACCTTACAATGCTTCTTTTTATTCTAGAAACAAATCTAGTGCATGCTAGATTTGTTTTTAGAAAAAACAAAGGAATTACAAGGTAAAATAAATCTACCATGCTTTAGATTTCCTTCTAGCACAAAGAAAGACATTGCAAGGTAAAAAAAAAAAAAATCTAATGTGTGCTAGATTTTGTTGTAAAACAAAACAAACATCATAAGGTAAAACCAATTAACACATGCTAGATTTTGCTTTTAGGAAAACATAATCATTGCAAGGTAAAAAAATGTAGTGCATATTAAATTTCTTTTTATGAAAAAAACAATCATTGCAAGGTCAAATAAATATAGTGCATACTAGATTTGTTTCTAACATAAACACCAACATTGCAAGCTAAAACAAATATAACATGTGCTATATTTTCTTCTATCACAAATACATGCATTTCAAGACAAAAAAATTACTGCATGTTATATTGATTTGTAGAAAAAACTTAGTCACTACAAAGTAAAAAATATCTAATACACAGTAGATTTTCTTTTAGCACAAACACAAGAAGTGCAAGGTAAAACAAATCTAGCGTGTGCTAGATTTGTTTTACCATGCAATGTGTTTTCATTTGTGCAAGAAGGAAATCTAGCGCCTATCAAGTTTCATTTTAGTTGTAATATTTTTATTACTATTGTTTATTTTATTACAAATATAATAATGAAATCAATCTTAGTATTTTATTCAATAATTAGAAAAATTGATAATTGTTTCTTAATTTTGTTTCCAGAAATCATGGACTATGAAACTGAAGAAAATACAAAGGAAGCATTTATTGGAGAAGGAAGCTTAGGAAAGACACCACCAATATCATATTTAAATGGTATGGAATTTTCAAAATTAGTTCATACTTTGCTTCAAATGGTTACACATTATGCAAATAAATGAATGTTGATTAATGAAGTTTGAGCTATTATTTTCTTGTAATGAACTTGCATATAGTTTGAAATCACTTGTACTTAGAGATATCTGTGAAATGATATGTTGAAGAAGAAGATTTCATAATATTTTTCAACTCAAGATTTTGTTAATTGATTTCAAATTATCATATATTTCTCTACAAATATTTTCAAATTCTAAGAACTGTGGTGCGAATGAGGCTCCAAAGAAAGAATAAAGGAAAAAAATAATGTAAATATGGCACAACACAATTCTCTTGTAGCTGGTATGCCATTTTCAAATCTATCTTATACTCATTTACAAATAGTTAGACAACATTCTATTATGCAATTTTGAACTAAATGAATTTCAATATATATTATGTACTCATTTACAAATAGTTAGACAACATTCTATTATGCAATTTTGAACTAAATGAATTTCAATATATTATTATGTGGGTAGTAAACTTGCATAACACATGTTATTATTTGTTATTGTGCAAGCAAATGCAAATAGTATATTATAATTTTGTTTATTAATATTTGGTATTTTATGTTTTCTACAATTATTTTCAGAAACTATGGAAATGAGTGTATCTAAAGTTACGAGTAAAGCAATGAAGAAAAAATGAAAAACAAGTGATGAAAAAAGAATGCCTTCTTTAGTGGGTATGGTGGTTTTATATATTATTTATACTCCATTAGAAATGGTTAGATTAGTTGGTCCCGTCAAATTTTAATAGAACATTATATGAAAATGTTTTCAATTAGAATTTCATTTTGATTTATGCTAATAATTTTTAATTATTTTTTACAGAATGTCTAGGCCCTAAAGTAAGCTAAATGTTTCAATCACCATAAAGGAAAAAAAATTCTCCCACCTCAAAATAAAATGTTAACAACACCTTCTACTTGTACTTTTGAAATGATTAGAAAGTACAATACATTGAATACATATGAGTTTGTAAAAAAATGGTATTTTCGAATGGAAATTCCTATAAATATGTTCACTGATATGTATCTATTTGGATGCATAGATAGAAAGCATCAAATAGTGATTCACTAGATACAATGCAGAATTCAATGTTTAAATTGGGTAGCTATGGAAGCTTTTCTAAATTTGGTATAAATAGTTGCACTGATATTTTAGAATATATCACTAAAGTTATAAAATATCATTGTGTAAGATGTAAAAGAACATCATCTGTAATTCTTTATTTGCAACAAAAAGGTCAAAAGTTGGATAAAATACCATATAATAAACTTGATGTTCAATTACTTGGTATGAGGAGAATATATTTAAATGATATGGAAGAGAGCATTGAAGAAAGTGATTTCAAACCTACTGCAGAATTTCAAAAATTCAAGAAAGTTGAATGTGAGATAATGAAGCTTGCAAATCAATGTGATGAAATTCATGAAAATTTCAAACATTGCTATTTATTTTCAAAATCTTTCAATAGAAAGGTGGATGTTCAAAGATGTGTAGAATCCCCCAAAGTGTTTAAATTGAGGTCACAAGATTATTTAAATGTTAAAGTGTTAATCAAATCATTCCTAGAGAAATTTCAGGCATCATTGTCTGATGCACTTCTAATTCCATTTGATATCACTGAGTCTAATCCCTTACTCAACCCTGTCAAGATTGCAATGAAGCATATTTAGATGGTGAAAACATCAAATTTTGGATAGTTAATGGTCAACACACCATTCAAGCAGTGAAATAAGTTATAACAAATCCAAGTTATAGTGTATCTGTGGAGGCGAAGAAAAAATATGAAAGACATAATGCTCAATTCTTGGATCCATTAATTGAACCTAATGAGGTGATTCAAATTTGTTGTCAACTCAATTATGAAAATAAAGTGTTCTATAAAACTCCATTTATTACTTGTTTCCACTATAAAAGACTTTTCTTAAGTGCCAATGACAAATTAAAGAAAATGAGGATTGGATATTCTAAGACAATTGAAGACAAGGTATGGAAATTTAATTATTTTTGCACCTATCAACTTATTATCATTTCTCTCTTTATTTTAGATAAATGATTAAACATCATGGCTTATTTAATTTCATAATATAAGTAATATTTTATCATGTTTACGATTAATTTGCATTAGTTTATATTTCCTTATTTTATTTCAAAATGTAATCCATATTTTCATATCTACATTGAATTCTTACTAGTTTATTTCTTTTTTTATTTTATCACGTCAATGATGAAATGTTGTGCTCCTTCTTTGACTATTCAAGTTCAATTTATTTTTTTGATAAAAAAATTCTCTTATATCTTGATCAAGCTACTTGGGATAAATGGAACATTGTTATTAGTTGTTATGAACTAGGCACATTGAAATGTTCTCCAAGCCAACCTGAATTGGAGAAGTGCAAGATAAATAGTCTACACATTTTGATTGTTGCTTCTCTTCGCCCCATTTAGGGGACTAACTATAGAAGAAATTGATTCAATAGTAGATAAGATATTGGATCGAAATGTCTGGTTTTTTATTCCAACAAATACCATAAAATTAAAATATTATTGTAATAAATTGAAAACCAACAAAATAATGTTGGATGCAATGGTTGCATATTGTAAAATTCATGATGATAAATTGAGTGATATGACTCTTACTGCATCCAATATTCTTGAGCATTATGAAATTAATGATATTACATTTTCCAACTTTTGTAGAGCAGCAGAAGAGTCTACTTATGTAAAAGGATCACACAAAACAAAAATAGAGACCCTTTCTCAACAAGCACGTGGAATCCTCGACAGAATAATACATCACCAAGCATTCAACGAGTTTGACAATGATTTTCATTTTGGTTGTCTTTTTGGAGGCCAGAACTTTTGTTAACAATTTTCAACTCTTTTCCTTCTCAGTTGGAACCCAGGTTATTCACTGACCTTGTTCTCTCGGATACATTAGATTTTAAAGAAGAATCATTCCAAAAGGAACATTATATTGAATTTCTTCAATTTTTTATCGAAATAAAATCAATTAGACGACTTTACCATAGTCCTCTTCATAGAAATTCGGTCTTTTCATAATGTATGTGAGGCTTTGGAAGTTTCCATAAAGAAATACAAGTTCCAAAAAAAAAATGACTAATGACTTTTATTAATATAAGTCCCAAAAGAGGGATAACTATGATGTAGTTTTGTTTATACATTTTTATACTTCACAATTGAAAATTTTTGAGGCTTCAAAACACTCTCGCAGTTTTGAAGACATAATTGAAATAAACGAGAGATATTATGATTTTTAGGTGGATTCATTGCAAAAGCATCAACAATGTAGTGAAGGAAATGTGATTATTTCTATTTATGTGGGGACAAACTTAATCAAGGCATGTTGTACATATGGAAGAATAATTTCATGTGTTGTACAAACATAGTCACAAATGACAATGATGTTGAATACTTACATATATTTCCAACTATCAAACCCAAGATCCACTAACTTCCTAAAAAATTCAGGTAATTCACTTCCTTTGTTGTTTATCTTATAATTCTTTGGATATTATGTTTTTTAGAATTACTAATTGTCAAAATGTCTACTAAAATGAATAATGATGGAGATTCTAAAACATGGAATGATGAAAGTGATCCAAATAGAAATAATCAATATAGTGTGCACACTATTGAAAAAATATTAGAGATGGAAACTCGAGAAGAAAAAGCTACCATACCAGGTACATAATTTGTTTGTTTGTTTTTATTTTTTTATTTTTAAATTTATTTAATTGACATTCCTAACATTTTTGGATGTCTATTATAGGGAACTACAAGAACAAAGGCATTAATGAAGACAATGACAATGAAATAATGGATATGGAAATGAGCATTAATCATTGTAATTATCTTTCTCTCTATAATTATTATTTTCATTGTCATGTTTCATAGTATTTCATATGTTTATTATAGTTAAGAATAAAGAGAATGACTACAATGATAGGTGGAATGTCCTACAAAACTATAATCAATATGAAAATATTGTATTAACAATTTAACATGATTCATTTCTTATCTAGTTACTTATGAATTTTATTCATTGTCACAATTTATAACATTTCTTATGTTTATTATAGTGACAAGTAAGGAAAACAATGACACTAATCAAATGAAAATCAAACAAAGTTATAATTAAGAAAAAAATAATACTAGTTACTTATAACTTGTCAACTAGTTTATGTTATTGCTAATGATTTTTATTCATTTTTACAAATTCAAAACATTTTATATGTTTATTGTAGTGACAAATAAGGAGGACAAAGACAATGATGAGGTGCAAGATTATAATTATGAGGATAATTTCATATCAGGTACTTATAACTTTTGTTGTTATTTCTCCTTTCTTTTTTTAAATTTTAATGCTTTTCAAAATCATAATATTTATATGTTTATCATAGGTACAAATAAAAGGAACAAAACTAACAACTAGAACAATGTTAAAAATGTAAGTTTGTGTGATTGAAGAAGTATTATTGGCATTTGATTGAGGCTTTGACATTTTTTTGTCCAAGTCTTATGAATATAATACAAGAGAATATTGGCTCATCTATAAATAGTGGAAAAAACATTGAAGATAAGTGTAGTTTTCCAACAATTCTTAGTAATTTCTTTAGCATGAATAAAGTGGTTTAACTAAATTATCTATTATTGTGTTGCAACCAAAATAACTAAAAATAAATTAGTTATTTTAGAGTTAAAAGACATTTTTTTATTTTAGCATTGATGATGATGCAAATAAAAGACATATTGAGAAAATTGGAAAGGATGTGGATTGCACTATAGAGAAAAAATTATTTTGGTTTTGACCAAATGTGAAACGTTTTCTTGAATTGTGTTCTAAGAGTGAATATTTTGAAATTGCAATTTGGATGACAGGTTTGAAGAAAATCACAACAAGAATTTTAAGAAATTTGGCTTCAAAAACATCACAAGGTCAACTTCTATTTATGTCGACTACTTTAGATTGTAAATCGCAAAAGAAACATAAGGTCACTGACAATCCAAAAAATGTTATATACACTAAAAAGATGTGGGAAATGCATACCCAATATGATGCAAAAAAATACGGTGATCGTGGATTGTTCACTTGAGAGAGTAAAAGAAAATCCCAAAGAAAATGTGTTTTTGGCTACTCCATTGAATGGAACAAACAAGGATGATAATTGGTTGATCAATGTGTTGTGGGAAATGTTGAATAAATTCAACAAGGAAACATATGTGCGAGCTACTTTGAAGGATTTTTAGTCATAATTAATAGTACCTTAAGATGTCAAGTGTTTAAGTTCATGCATAAATGTGCATATACCATTTATAATATGAATTCTTGGTCATTATATATATGACATCATGAATTATTATTGTATTTTGTATTCTTTATTCATTTAAGTTGACATGTATTTCAGAATACCAATACATTAGTTGCAATAAAATATTTTTATTTTTGTTTATTGCTAGTAAGATATTGTGTTAATGAAAATTATTGATTTGAATAGTTGTTTATGTGTTCACATCAAAATTTCTTAGTTTATAGAAATTTACAAAATAGATTAGGTTGTATGTAGAAATTATTAGATAATTGGTTTATTTGGTTTATTTAGACCATCACAATTATTTTTTCAATTGTTGTTTACCTTGTGATTAGACCTCTTAAAAATTAGTTGTTTAAAAGATGGTTCATTGTGTTCTTATAACTTCTTTATTTCTATAAAAGTTAAAAAATATATATTATGTTGTATGTTGCAACAACAATAAAAGTACATCTTACACTAAAATAAGAACCAAAAGAAACTAAGGGATATACTCTAAAATATAATATATAATTAATTAATATGTTTGAAATTTAAAAAATGTATTAGGTTTTATGTATTAAAGCATTGCAAGATAACACAAATCTAGCATGTGTTAGATTTGTTTCTAGCACAAACACAAGCATTGCAAGGTAAAACACATCTAGTGTAACACAAAACACAAAATCATTGATTAGCCAAATAATCAAGCATGAGTTAGATTTGTTTCTAGCATAAACAAAAGCATTGCAAGGTCAAAGAAATCTAGCTCCTACTAGTTTTGTTTCTAGAACAAACAAAATCATTGTAAGGTGAAGAAAATATAGTATATGGAAAAACACCAAAGCCTTTTATGTTAAAACAAAATCTCACACACAAGCATTGCAAGATAAACAAATATAGTGCATGCTAGATTTGTTTCTAGTAAAAATAAAAGCATTATATTGTAAAACAAATCTAACATGTGCTATATTTATTTATACCACAAGAACCAATAGTGAAAAGTAAAACAAATATAGTGTGCGCTAGATTTGTTACATCTTGAAATGTGTTTTTTTTGTGTGCAAGAAGGAGATACAGTGTTTGCTAGATTTCATTTGCTTTGAAATATTTTATTTATTCTTGTTTATTTCATTACAAACACAATTATGAAAGAAATGATAATATTTTTAATTCATATTTTCTTCATTAACTATAAAAATTGGTAATAATTTCTTAATTTTATTTTTTAGAAATCATCGACTATGAAGGCTAAGAAAATTCAAAGGAAGCATCCAAGAGAGAAGAGAGTTAAGGAAATATACCATCAAAATATTCTTTAAATGATATGACATTTTCAAAATTAGTTTATATTTTGTTGAAAATGGATAGGAATTAGGAGAAGAAATGAATGTTAACTAATGAATTTTGAGCTTCATTTTCTTGTAGTGAACTTGCATATGGTTTGAAATTCCTTGTTCTTATGCATATATGTCATATATTTATGTACAAATGTTTTCAAGTTCTAGGGACTATGGTGCAAGTGAGATTCCAAAGACATCATGATTTATTATTGTATTTTGTAGGCTTTATTAATTTAAGTTGACTTGAATTTTAGGCTACTAATATATTAATGGAAATAAAATATTTTTATTGCTAGTAATATATTGTGTTAATGACAATTATTTATTTGAATGGTTGTTTAATGTGTTCTTATCAAAATTTCTTAGTTTATAGAAATTTATAAAATGGATTAGGTGGTATATAGAAATTATTAGATAATTGGTTTGTTTTCTTGATTTAGATAATTGCAATTATTTTTTCATTTGTGGTTTACCTTGTCATTAGACCTCTTAAAAATTATGATTTGAACGATGGGCCATTGTATTCTTATAACTTTTATTTTTCATAAAAGTTTAAAAACTATATTAGGTTGTATGTAGCATCAACAATAGAAGTAAATCTTGCACTAAAATAAGCACCAAAAGAAACTAAGTGATATACTCTACAAAATAATATATAATTAATTAGTTTGTTTGAAATTTAAAAATTGTATTAGGTTTTATGTGGAAATTAACATATAATTAGTTTGTTTACTTGAATTGGACCATTGCAATTATGTTTGTCAATTGAGATTAAACAAATAATTATAACTCTTAAAATCAACCATTTAAATGGTTGGTCAATATATTCATGTAATACTTGTTCCATAGAAATTAAATAAATGTATTAGGTTGTATGTATAAACTAGACATATAATTTGTTCACTTGAATGGGGCCACTGTAACAATGTTTTTTATTGCCATTTAACTCCTTGCAAAATTTGATTTGTTACAAATGGAAAAAATTCATAATATATACTAACATCATTTTTTTAGTGTTTTAAAGTAGTATGTTTTTATTTTCTTAAGTAATGAAGTGTTGAAGTGAACATATGTTAATGTCTTATATGTTAATGTCTTATATGTCGTTATAGTGAAGATGCAGATGAACATTAATGTAAGTTGAAATATGTTGTTGATATTTGAAATGGAAGGAATATTCTTCCAATCATACATTGGAGATGAACCAAGTTATCATATTTAAAGAGAACTAGATTGGTAGTTTGGTGATAGGTCCTATTTTTTTAGGCCTTCTCAATCAAAGTATTAAAATATTACTTAAAAAATTATGATGTTCTAATATGGACATTAGATGTCATTGACAAGTACATATGACAAGTACTTTAGAAATCAAATATTGATATAAGGGACTTTAAACTCGTATGGGACACATCTTATAGCCATTTGCAAATAGAAGTGAAAGCATGGAGAACAATACAATTCTATGAGAAAAGATTGACTGATGTGTGGTCCCAATACGAAGATAAATATGAAGAATAAAATGTATTTCTAACAGATACAACAAAGCATCATTCTCATTTCATTGGATATCATTTAAACCACATCTTAATAAAATCCTATACAGGAAAAGAGCAAGATACTTGACTTGTGAAGATTTTATTTCAATTTGTTAAGAGACTTTATCGTATCAAAGACAAACACAAGTACATTCAGATGTTCAATAGAACATATAATTCATTGTAATGGATGAACACAATTCTTTCAATAAATTTTCTCACAAGAGCATTCCAATTTTTCAATGCAACTTGGGCGTACATTTTTGTGAATTAATTTATATGATTTTTTTATTCTTTCAAAATATATGGGAATTAAAAATTATATTAATATACATTTTTATTATTATTTATAATCCTTTTTGCATTGAATTTGTTTTACCAAAGGATTTATTTCTCTAATGTGTGTATATTTTGATTTACATTTTTAAATGAATTATTTGTCATTAAAGCCATCTTATATAATCCATTGAGGAAAAAATGAATTATTATTTATTTCTATTCAGTTATATTCATATATAAATGTAAATGTACATTTTGAAATAACACTCAATGTAAATAAAGATACAACTCTTACTAAAAAATTATAAATAATTTAGTTGATAAATGCTACATACACTATTAAGGCTAATAGGAAATGGGGCATTGGTAATGAGCCATAGGTGAATGATTTGAACTTTTTGAAATAGAAAATATTTGATTTCACAATCCATTATTTTTTATAAATTTGTATATATTTAAATCAATTAATAATTTTAATTGCAACCATATCATATTGGAAAGAAATAGGCACAAAGTCACTTGTTGAATTCTAATTTCCTATAAAATGCATTAATATGAGTGTATAAATGTAATATATAATTTTTTAAATCAAACTTCTTTTTTTTTCTAAAGAAAGAGACTATCCTTCTATTTCGTTATCCAAAAAGTAAAGTTATAGCACTTACAAAAAGCATTTACGCTTCAAGGACTCAGGAGAACTGGTCATTTTGATGTAGAAATGACCTTCCTCATAGAAAAAACAAAGCTAACCTTTCAAATAAATCCTAAGGTTAGAAATAATGAAATTTGACTAAATTTGAAACTCCGAAAACCCCCTACTACTCCTAAGGTTAGACATGATTTCTCAAAAGGTGTGATATTAATGGTGGCCCCACAAAGCCGCACAACCAAACCTGACCGTTGATTCGTGCTATGAAATTGGACGGCCTGGATAAAAGTCGCAACGCCTAGCTGACCGAAAGATAAGGTGCGATGGAAGGTGGTATTTCTGACCACCCCTTGCCACGTGTCAGGAGCCCAGTGGAATCGCTCCCAAAATCCCGATACCATTTACCACTCTGATGCCAAGCAATCACCCAAAAACTACTATGTGCCTGGTTTTCTGCATCGAATGAGGAATGCAGGTAAATAGCTACCACTAGAAAGAACCAACCACCCTACCTGCGTGAGTTCTCTTCAGAACTAGTCTTCAAGACTGCCGCTGACTGTAAATAGGCCCCAAAGTTGCGATTCGAAGTAAAGAGGAGATGGGATGACTCACACCCGGGTATAAAGTAACTGGTCTAAGCTTGCCCTTCATCCAGGAACCAACTGAAGTACTGGGATTGAATGTTCTCAGAAACCATCATTCCATACTTTTTACTCTGGCCCAATATTTAAAAATCTCTCTGTCCTCTGCCACTTGTTCACTGCAGAGAGCTTTAAATCTACTCTGAGGTGTCTCCTGCCACTTTAGCTCAATTCTACACTCTAAATTAATCACTCCATGATTGGACAGTTTATCTGCTAGTTTATTGGCTTTTCTTTGAACATGGTTGAAACTAACAGTTCAAAGACTTAGGAGATGATTTTCAATTCTTTGATACACTTGAATTAGTCTCCAGTGTTTCGAGACCTTCTCTGGTGCTGTTCCACAACTGATTCTCTTGACCACGTTGATGGAGATCTCCGAATCTGCTTCTACAATGACATTTGAGCTATGACTCAGTTTCAAAATATCTAAACATTGTTCCAATGCCATTAACTCAGCCATATTGTTGGTGGCTAACCCTAAATGGCAGTGGAAAACAAATATGATGTTCCCATCTTCGTCTCTTAACACACCTACATAACCAGCTATTCCAAGGTTGCAATTTGAAGCACCATCAATATTGCATTTCAGATAACCTTTCAGTGGAGGATGCCATAGATCCTTCTCCGTATCAACATCTTTTTCCTTTCTGCATTGTCCATGGGGAATTATCTCATGCAAACCCAGTTGCATGAGAGTTCTCAGCTCATATTTAGTAGGAGGATTCTTGGGATAATTGCGCACAGTGGTGCTAACTGTCTCCTTAATTTGTTTCAAGATCAGATCCAACAGGCGAAGAGGAATAGCTTTTTCCTCCTTGGAATATATTTTATTCCTTTCTTTCCAAACATTCCAGATAATGAAGCTTGGCGTAAAGGCCCAGGCCAAGTTAAGGAGCTCATTTTCCGAAAAGTTTTTTCTCCACTTGTTTAGGGTGTTTAAACTTTCTTTATCTCTATCTGTCTGTTAAAAAATGGTGGCAAAAGAATCCCACAACTAGGTAGTGAATGTGCAGCTGTTGAGAATGTGCTCCATTGTTTCCTCTTGGGCTTCACATAGCTGACATCTATAAGGCCCAATAACTCCCCTTTTACGAATATTGTTCCAAGTTAAGATTTTCTTGTGATGAACTAACCACATGAATAGCTTGATCTTCATCCACCCTTGATGGCTCCAAAGTTGTTGCCAGGATTTTGCTGGAATGCAGGAATGAAGGTTTAGGATGATCCTCTTTGCTTCCCTAAGATTAAAGGTACCTTCTTTATTGAGGCCCCATCTTAACTGATCCTATCCCTTTGTTACCAAGATTTTCCTTTGTTTTAATATACCCAAGAGTGCTTCTGTCTTTATTTTTATGGGACTATCTTCTCTACAGTCTATGCTTCGCCAATTTCTCCACTTTCTTGGGTCGTGAGGAAGATTCAAGAAATCTTTAACTTTGATTAATTCTTGGGAGTCTATTTCTTGCTTGAGGCTCATAAAGTCCTCTCTTAATAGCATTGGTTCTTGTTGCCATTTATCTTCAGAGAAGAGAGCTAGATCTCCTCCTCTAATTTCCTAGAAACTATTGTTTTGAACTAGGCTTCTATTTTCCCAGGCTTTATACCAGATGTAAGAGCCTTTTATGTTTCCCGACATTCTTATAAGATCTCTATTTTGCTAGGAGCTTGCATATTTTTCTTTCCAGGTCTTATCCCATTGAGCTTCTGGTTCTTTAACCCATCTCCACCAGAGCTTGGCTCCCAAAACTTTACTTATAATCTCCTGATCATCTAAGCCTAGGCCCCCGTGACTCTTGGGGTTGCAGATTTTTTTCCCAAGAAACCAGAGCCCATTTCTTCCTTGACTCCTCTTTTTCCCAAAGGAAATCTCTCTGGATATTCCTGAATTGTTGTAACACACCTTTGGGGGCTCGGACGGCTGATAAAAAGAACACAGGGATAGATTGCAAAATGACCTTAACCAGAATCAACCTACCAGCTAGGTTCAATGAGCTGATAGTCCATATTTTCACTTTGTCTTGCATCTTGTTGAGCACCAGTTCCCAAATACTTTTGTTCAATGGTCTGGCTATGAGGAGAATTCTAAAATACTTTGAAGGGAGGGAATCCCTTTGAAAGCCCAGAATTCTGGAGATATTTCTCTGAATAGCAATGTTAGTATTAAAGAAAAATATTTTAGATTTGGAGAGATTAACTTCCATACCTGAAGCCAAGGCAAAGTCAATTAGGATTTGTTTGTAAGCCAAGGCTTCTTTGACTATGGGAATTCCTTGCAGCATGGTGTCATCCACAAATTGTTGGTGAGTCATTGCCTGACCATTCTTCGTTAAATGAAGGCCCTTAATTTTTCCACTAGCTTTGGCTTGTTTAATGGACTTGCCCAGTCCTTCCATCATGATGATGAAGAGAAAGGGAGAGAGAGGATCTCCCTGCCTTAGGCCTCTAGAAGGAGTGAAGATCTCTGAGGGCAAACCATTCACCAAAATCGAAAAGCTGGAAGAAGTTACCAGAGCCATAACCCATCTGAACCAGTTGTGATCGAACCCAAAAGTAGAAAGGACCTTCTTGACATAGATCCAGTTCACCTTGTCATACGATTTGGCTATATCTAATTGCATGATCATGCTAGCCTGCCTCTTGCTGGTTAGTGTGTGAACTACTTCATAGGCTTGAATAATGTTATTTAGGATTTGTCTACCTTCCACATAACCAGATTTTTCCCTGAAATTAAAGAAGCAAGTAGAGGTTTGAGTCCACTAGCCAAAACCTTGAATATAATTTTGTAAACCACATTGCATAAAGCAATGGGTCTATACTTATCAGCAATCAGGGCTGAATCCTGTTTGGGAATTAGGGTGATGAAGGAGGTGTTGAGGGATTTTATAATAGTTATGTTTCTTCTGGAGTCCTCCACCACATTCAGAATATCTTGTTTGACAATGTTCCAGCAAGCCTTAAAAAAGTCTACATTGAAACCATATGGTCTTAGAGCTTTACTATTCTGCATGTCTTTAATAACGTCACTGACTTCATCTTCAGTTACTGGTTTATTCAGGTTAAAATTGCCCTCTCTAGACACTAGCTTAGGGATATTTTTCGTAATTTCCTTAATGCATTGCTCTCTTTTTAGATTGTTTTCCGTAGTGATGCCTCTGAAATGTTGCACCAGCATTGTTTCAATACCCTTATGAGAGGTCTGAAGCTCCCCATTTTCATTCAATATCGAAGAGATTCTATTGTGAGCTCTATTGGCCATGATGGATCTGTGGAAAAATCTAGTATTACGTTCACCTTCTTTGAGCCATTGAACTTGCAACTTTTGTCTCCAAAAGATTTCCTATTGTTTACATAATTTCTCCCATTTTTGATGGTGTTTATCAACTTGCTCACTTTTGACTTTATTAAAACCATCAGTGATTAGTGCTTGATTGAGTTCCTGAAGTTTAATTTTGACTGATTTTTTATCCACAAAAATGTTACCAAACTCGTTCTTGTTCCATTCTTTGAGCCTGAGTTTAATGTTCTTGAGTCTTTTGTGAAGGAGGAACATTTTAGTGCCCTAGATCTGAAAATCTTCAGACCACCATTTTTCAATATTACTGATGAAATTTGTATGGGTGAGCCAGATATTCTTGAACCTGAAGGGTCTATTCCTGGGAGAATCAATCCCCTTGATTTCTAATTGAATTGGCCAGTGATCAGAGCCTCCAAAGGGGAGAACACTAACTGCCATTTCTCTATTTGTGAGCATAAGCTCCTCTGATATCAAAAATTTGTTTAACTTGGAGGCGACGTGTGCCTCCCCTCCTCTTTTCTTGTTCCATGTGAAATGACCATTGTGCATTTCAGCGTCCACCAATTTCATATTATCTGTGAAGGTTTGGAATGCTATGGAATCTTTGCTCAGTAGTCTAGTACTGCCTTTTTTTTCTGAAAGAGATTTAATCATGTTAAAATCTCCTCCCATGACCCAAGGAATTCCTTCATGTATGCTTCTAAGATCAACCAAGGATTCCAGAAACCTGAGATTCTCGTCTATTCTTTGAGGCCCGTAAACGTTTGTGACCAAGAAGGTATCTGACACCCCTACTGGTTGAAAAATTATTGATAAGTAATTTCTTGATGCCTCCGCATCTATTATGCTAAATTTTTGTGGTTCCCATAGAGTTAAGATGCCCCCCATTGTGTTCTCTGCTTTAACTTCTAGAAACTCAAATATGTTAAGCCATTTACTATGGATCTTTTTTAATTTCTAAATAGAGCGTTTTGTTTCCTGAATGAAGATTATGTCCGACATTGCTAGTTTCATTCTGTTACATAGCATTCTTTGTTTTCTTTTACTACCTAGACCTCCGATGTTCCAAGATATGAACTTCATAATTAAAGATTTGTAAAGGAGTAACTGGTTAGGTCTTTCATCTTACCTGAATCTATCATTAGCTTTCCACGCTCCATTAAGAGCTCGTTTTGCTTTTTTCTGCCCCTCTTCTTTCCTGGATTTCTAGTTGCTAATCCTGGAGTTGATTTCATAGTTTTCACACCTCTGTGCTCTTGCTTGTGAATGTTTTTACCTTTATCCAACCCTCTTTCCTAAGCTTTCCGTAAAAGAAATTGTTGTATTCTCTTGCATTCTTCTTGAGGCAGTCAGTCTATTTCTCCCTTAGTTCCCTGCATCAAGAGTACTTCTAGATCCAGGTTCTCCTTATCGAGAACTTCCAGTAGTTCTTGATCTTCCAGATCTATTTCACTTTGGGTCATTTCCTGTCCATCTCCATTTCTGTTTCACTAATCATAGTCTCTTTTTGATAACCAATATCTTGAGAATGTTCATTGTCTTCTTCCTTCTCTTTTTCATTAGGAACTTCCTCCTAAGATTGGTTTTCCTTCGTGATTTCTTCATTCTCTTCCAGCACTTGAAACTTGTTCTGACTGACCTTCTACGCCTTGTTGTGTTATTTCTTTGGCCCCTTTTTTCCCACTTTTCCTTTGCTTGTCACTTTCTGAAAGCTTTCAGTCTCCTTCATTGTATTAGGTTTCCTTTTGTTCTATGCTTTACCAAGAGGGCAGTCTCTGAACAAATGTCCATGCTCATGGCATCTACGGCATCTGAATGGGATATGCTCATAGTCCACAGCCTGCACCCACTCTTCATCAAAAACTTCCAAGATAACTTCCTCAAGCATAGCTCCTAACAGATCCATTTCCAAACATATCCTTGCAAAGGAGGTATATTTTCCTCTTCTTGTGGCTTCAGAAGTTTTGAAAAAACGTCCTAGTTTATTGCCAATGGCAGTTAGCGATTCTGTTTGCCAATAATCCAGAGGTAGAGAACATAGCCTTACCCAAACAGGGATCGAAGTAAAGGTTTCCCACTCTGGGACAAAGTTCATCTTCCAAGGCCTCATATATAGACCAGCTCTTGCATAGAAGTAGGGTCCTCCTTCGAATATTCTGTCTTTATCTTCGATGTTTGAGAACACCACTGTGAAGAATCCCTTTAACCTAAGATGTAGGTCAATGCTTCCTTTGGGTTTCCAGTGATACTTGATCCACATCTGTAAAGGTTTTTAAGTGAGCTAGAGTCCCATGAATTTACAGATAATGGCGTAGGTCCCCATGTCTTCCCTATGCACCTGCAGAGCAAGATCATTTAAAATTATTCTGGGAGTGATTTCTGCTTTGGGTTTGCAAGGTCCCTATTATTTTTTGTCTCTAGCACTTTGAATTTTGTCTTCTTCCTCCTTTTCCTTTGTGCTATTGTTTTCCATAGTCTTGTTTCCGTCAGTCTCCTTTTCATTACCCCTATTCCTGCCATCCGAAAAACTTTTACTGCTCATGATTGGTGTCTTGCCTCTGCTAGTTACTGTGTCTTTATAAGAGGGAGATGAGCTCCCTCCTCTTGCGCCCTCCATTAGAAACAATTTTCTGTAGCTTTCTAAAACCCTGGCTAATCGCTTCCATGTTTCTGCAAGTTTTCCTTTGTTCTTTTAAATCAAACTTCATTGTAAATAAATTTAATTTTAAAAAAAACATATAATTAATTGACAATGACTACTGACTAGAGAATTAAGGTCTCATTGAGCATGTATCCTATATGATTTATATCTTTTAACTTTTTGAATTCTAAGTAGTTTAATTTAATTGTCCAATGATAACTTTTTATAAATTTGTATTTTTAAATAAAATGAAATTATATAATATGAGTCAAGAAGGAACAAAATTATGTTATCAAATTTTATTATTTATATATATTAATATTAGCGGGCAATGGGACATAGATCAATGACTTTAAACTCTTTCAATCTTAAGGCATTGGATTTTCAATCCATAATTCTTTCTAACTTAAATGTTCTCTTAAATCATCAAGAATCCATTTATTGACTTTCATTTTCCTATCATGTGATTTAATAAGAGCATATAAATGTGACATCATTGTTTTTGAAATCAAACTCCATGTAGAATAAAATGTTTTTCATAGAAAAAAATGGAATTATTAATTGATAATGAATGTTAAGTGGACTATTCAGGGTTATTCAAGAGATGGGTCATAAATGGATGTCTTTAAATAGTTTGCATCATATGACATTTTATTTTCCCATTCACATTAACAATTTTTAAAGTTCAATTCTTAAAGAAATTATTTCTAATGGAAATAATGTGATAGAATCCAACAACACATAAGCCTATTTATTGAGTTCTATTTAGTTATATACATTGATACAAGTTTATTAATGTATTGTACTTGTGAAATTATTTAATATCTTAATGCAAGTAAAGGTATATTCTTACAAAAGTTCATAAATTTTGACAATTATGTATTACTAAATAAATTACTTATATATGCAATCGTCTCCTATAAGTCAATAAGTCAAGAAGTAATTTATTCACTTTTATATGCCTATTATTTGGTTTGATATTAGCACATAAATGTGACATTGTTGTTTTTGAAATAAAACTCCATGTACAAGAAAATGTTTTTCCTAATAAAACGTGGAATAATTAATTGATAATGAGTGTTAAGTGTAATATTTAGGCTCATTCAAGAGATGAACCATAAATGGATGTGTTTAATTTTTTTGCACCATAATATGACATTTTATTTTTCCATCCATATTAACATTTTGTAAATTTCAATTTTTAAATACATTATTTGCAGTTGATATAATCTCATAGAACCCAACGAAACATCAAAATATTTATTGAGCTCTATTTAGTTATATTCTTCCACAATGCATGTTTATAAATGTAATGTATTATTGAAATAAAGCACTTAAAGTAAGTAAATATACCAATTTTACAAAAACGAGGAAGATAAAATTAGTTGATAATGCATTTTAAATGCTACATTTTGATTTCTAATCCATATTTTTTTCTAAATATGTATTCCTAAATCATTAAATTATATTTTCAATCATCTGATATAAATCAATAAGTCAAAATTCATTTATTGACGTATATTTCCCTATCTTGTGGCTTAGTATGGTTTTATAAATATGACATTGTTGGGTTTGAAATAAAACTCCATGTAAAACAAAATGATTTTCCCAATAAAAATTGGAATAATAAATTCATAATCAATGTTAAATGTACATTTCAATCTTATTCAAGAGAAGGGACACAAGTGGAGGTATTTAGGATTTTTGCACCATTATTATGACATTTGTTTTCACAAATTATGATTAATTGATATTGAATCCTAAATGGTATTTAAACAAATTATAATTATTTGATAATTATTTCTAAGAGGTCTAAGTGGTCTGAACCTCCCCTTGGTGCTTTCCAAAGGCACTAAGGGAACTTGGAAACATTAGCATAAAATCATATTTTACTTAGTAACTTTTAATAGTCTAGTTTCAATGCAAAATTTGCAAGGGAGGCACTCCCTGCCAAGTCTTACATTATTGATAAACAACTACGAACCCCACCCCACCGGCGCCCCCCCCCCCCCCCCCGCACCGTGCCCCCCCCAAACCCACCACCACCCCCCCCGGCACCGCCCCCACACCCCCCCCCCCCACCCACACCCCCCCCTCCCCACCACAACCCCCCCCCCCCCCTCCCCCCACAACCCACCCACACACCCCCCCCCCCCCCCCCCCAAAGTTGTGGGAAACTTGGGGGTGAGATTCATTAGGCACAAAAATTAGACATCAAGGAATCTAGTCTATTATCCATAACTATAATATTATCTTGTTTTGATGTTAGACATACTAATATGATTTAATTGATTCCTACTAAGAATTTCTTTCACACCCTTACTGTGTATTGATATTTTTATGCCTAATAGTCCCATGTTTGACTTATTCATGGTCACTAATTAGTTTGACATTACTAAAAATATGTTTATCTTATCATATCTTAAGTTAATATGGTGATTGTGTTGACAAGTGTTATAAATCCCAGTATGGTAGGACCCTGCATAAACATTTACACCTGTAAATGTCAATGTTTACTAGGATATGGGGAGGTCCCCATTAAATTTTTAATTCATAGACTAGTTAAGATAAGTTTGAGTTAGTCATTTGATGGGTTTACAATCTCATGGAATTGCATAGCCCATGGTACTTGACTGTGGAATTTGTTATGATGAATCTTATTGAAAGGCTTGAACAATTCCATTAAAATGTAATGTAAGAGTATCAGCTTAGATCCATATTAACTCTAGAATTAATCCTTCTTGGCACTTGGTAGATCTGGATATAAGATGGATCTATGCTAGTTTACAAAATAATTAATGTTGATGGTGTTGGTTTTGATTGTTAAAAGAATAACTTTAAACATAATATGAGTCTATGACATTCTTCTTGATTATAAAATGTTATCAAACTCCTAAATTATATAATAAAATATACACTTAACATAAAGAAAATTACTAATAGTACTTGAAATTAAAATTGCTAAGGTAACAAACATACTAGTATAATTATATCATTAAATAAATTTTATGGAAACTTTAAAATTGTGCCAACCTTCTACTGGAATAGTATCTCATCACATATACTGTGGAATTTAATAGATAAAAATATAATTAAATTGGTTAATACTAATATACATAATACTCTCAATGTCATCAAATAATATTAATCAAACTTTTAATAGGAATCATAAATAATATTAGAAGAAATAATGTAAGGAGTCCAAGATTAAGGCATCAAATATTTTCTTATGCAAATTCATATAAATTTGTTTTATATAGTTTATCATGATAATTTTATTCCAAACAAAAGTGAAGAGATACATTAAAAGTAGTGAACTTACTAATTTTTAAACTTAATCTAGTTAAATTTATAAAATTCCATATCCACTGAATAATTCCAAATTTAATGAAATGTTTTTTTGTAAAATTTCTTGCAATAGAATTTTTCCAATTTTAATGGAATATGTATTAATAGAGAAAACATTACTTTTTCACTCCTTAAGGCTACCCCCATGTCAAGGATTGGTGGGAAACTTACTGTGAGTAGAAGGATGAGGATGAATCCTCAATATTTTTAGCCACATCCTCTTGGGACTCTTTTCGAGATGTTATTAAGGAACAATATTACTCTATTGGGAGCTATGAAGACAAGTACATAAAATGGACCACACTACAATAGGAAAGGGACCAAGAAGTGTTGGAGTTCACGAATATATTTCATACCCTACACATGAAGCTAGGCATGAAGGACTCTAATTGACATTTGATGCTCAAGTACCATGGTTGACTACATAAATACATCCAAGATGAAATGGAGTTCCTCGACATCTCCTTGCTTGGCACAACATACCGATATGCTATCAATATCAAGTAGAAATTTAAACCAAAGAAGCGAGAATTTGGATATGTGAATCCAAAGTAGGGCAAATGCATCTCCAAACCACATAACAAAGGATAGAGCTAAGGTGGAATAACCAGGAAAATCTGTTAAAGCCACACGTAAAGAATGGAAATGGGAAGATGAAGAGAGACACACGAAAGTGGTGTGAGTTCCACAAGAGCCCCACTCACAACATAAATGAATGTCGTGCAAACAAGACACTAGTGGTTGAGATGAAAGCTTCAGAATCAGATACATGTTCTGAATCTAAGAAAAATCCATACAACAGGAAATAGATCATTGATGCAGAACCCATTGCCACCATAAAAGTCAAGAAAAGTGAGTCCGAAGATTTGGAGGAGGCTAAGCAGCTTTGCCACTCATAGATGTGGCTAAAGGCTTCCCCATTGCAGTTCATTGTTGATAGTGGGAGCCAAAAGAACCTCATATTAGCAAAGCTTCTTAAGTGATTGGGCCTGTTGACAATACCACACCCACAACCATAGACCATTAGGTGCCTCCACCAAAGGCGATATCTCCATGTCAGTCAGCGTGTCATTTTCCCTATAACATCAAGCCTTTCATGGATGCAGTATTGTGCGATGTTTCTCCTCTTAAATTTTGTGATGTTTCATTAGGCCAACGATATTTGTGGAAATGCCATGTTATGTATGAGTCCAGCCTTGTACTCTTCTTGTTACTTTGGGAAGAAAGCTATACAAGATACTAGAGGTATCCCCGCATATAGCCAATTCTTTGATATCTACTAAGAAATGTAGTAATATCATCTCCCATAATGGGAAATTTGTTTTCTTCTTGATTCGATCTCAAAGTAAGGGAAACATTGTAACCACATCTATGGCCTACAAAAAGGGCCCCTTTGTATAGTAGAATCAAGTGGATAAGGTTGTTAAAGAGGATAAGGACATCTTCTTCGCACCCATAGGGGTACCTTTACATTGTTAGGTCAAGAATTCTATAAATCTTACTCCTGGAGCACCTCTACCTAATGGGCTAATATACCACTTCTATCTTATAGAAAATGAGGAAATGAAGTGGCAGATCCAGGAGTTACTGCAAAAAGTGCACATATTACCAAGTTCATCACCTTGTGGAAGCTCAATTGTACTCGTAAAAAATAAGGATGGGACCTAGGGACTATGCATTAATTATCGAGCACTGAAAAAAATTACAGTCAGGAACAAATACCTAATCTCATGGATTCACTACAGTGAAAAAGGTCATTGGTGAGGTTCATGTCTATGATGAACCTTTAAGGTCAATAACAATGTGACATATGGTGACAGTCCTTAAAAAAGCATTGTTGTAAGTGCATATAGTGATGGTCCTTTAAGGCTTGTCACCAAGGCCATTTTTAGTGACACTTTTGATGATAGTTGTTAAAGGCCCATCAATAATTCTCCATTTGGTGACACTTCTAATGACGATATTTTATTGACCCTAACCAATGCTCTTTTTTCTTACTTTTGGTGAATTTCAAAATTTGTTCGTCGTCATTGATCATTCCAATGAGTTTTTGATGACTCTATGTGCATGCCACTATATTTTTTGCCAAACAATAATGATTTAAGACCATTTTTGTGTAATCTTTTTCATTACGTGTCTAATTCCATAGTGGTTAGAGTTAGTCAATTTGTTAAGAAGCAATTAGTGTCTGTCATTTCCCTCAATTAATGAGAATATAGTTTTCATATGATTCAATACATTATTCATCTTTATTAGTTTTATTATATAACACATTCCCTTTAGATAAAATTCCACTAGTGTGTGTAGGAACTATATTATTTAATACATAATCAACTTTTGTCAATTATGTTAATGAGAGAGACTTAGCACTCCTCAACACTCTTGTCACACCTTAACATGATTTGGAACACACTAACGTTGCTTGGAACCTTTCATGTCTTGGAACATATTTATACCTAGAACAGATTTCCATGACTAAGACACCTAAGCACATGTTGGCAGGCCCTAGCATAGCATATCACTCTCTTATCATGTGTTGACATGCCATGTAGTACCTACCATGCCCTCAAACTCTTTGGCATTCATTAACATACATTATCACTTGGAACACATTGGCACTTGGCATGTATTGACACCTATTATTAGTGTGCATGGCATGCCCCTTTTGAAAAATATAAAGTCATGGCTTACTAACCCTCTTATGTGTTCATTTCCTTGCATTTTAACTTGGTTGTTCCTTTTTTTACCCTAAAACTCCTTGATACATATTTGAATTCCCTCACACCATGTATGTTATAGCATGACTTGGCATGCCTTAGCACTACTTGACACATGCTAATACATATTGGAACTCCCTAGCACACTCTGGAACTTATTGACATGCCATGATATTCCCTAGAATTCCTTATGAGTGCTTAAAATAACTTGTCACTCCCTCCTTGGCATGTTAGGTAACACTCATTGACACTCCATGGCACACCCTTATATTCATTCACTTCCATGCATTTTGACCTAGTGGTCCCTTGTGTTTCCCTAGTACTCCCTAACACTCCTAAGTATAAATTAGCACTCTCTGGCACACCTTAACACTCTTTGACATGCCTTGCCACTTCACAACATGTGTATCAATCCCTAACACACATTGGCACTTGGCACATGTTGGTGCTTGGAAAGTCTTAGCATGTTTATCATTCATTGAGATGCCTTGGTATGCTTTCACATGGCTTAATATTAAATTTATTTGAGATCAATTATTGGAAAGTAGATGAGAAGTAATAGAGGAATATTTAGCACTTAGAATGCTCTAACACTTGGCACTTGGCACCTATTGGCACCTAGTGTTGGTGTGACTAGCATGCCCCTATTATAAAAGGTAAATTGATGATCTATTAACCCTGAGTCTTATGTGTTCATTTCCTTATAGTTTAACTTGTTTCTCTTTTTTGTTTCCTTAACAGTCCCCGACATGTATTATCACACCCTTGCACATCTTGACATGCCTTAGCACTTGACACATCTTAGAATATTTGACATACCTTCAAACTATCTTTCACATGCTATCATTCCCTACTACTCCTCAACACTCATGGCCTCACAACTGGCCTTACATATTTTCACGACTTGGGAACCCAATCAATTCCTTAGCTACTCTAGTTTATGTGACATTGGCCTACTTCAATCACAACAACTTGACCAATAGCACCTACTACAAGTAGATTGTGCCTTGTTCACCTAAGATCTACCTATAACTCATCTTAGGCCACTCATGTCAAAGCTCAAATGGTCCTGCTTAATAAATTACCAAGTCAAGGATCACATCTAGCGATACCCATAAAACAACTAATCAACATAGCTTAAAAAGGCAATATTTCACATGTATGTCCAGTTCATATAAATAGTAGAGCACTAACTGAGGGTTTTCAAGAACCAAAAGATGCACAAGACACATAAGATATAATTTAGTGCAATTCGAGTGCCCAAAAACTTATACACAACAATGTACAATATGCAATTGTCTAAAATAGTTTAAAACATGAGAATTTGGCCAAAGTGTGCCATATGTCATATAAAAATAATAGATAAGGGAAAAACAATGTTGTGCCTAGCACAAAGTCTCCATTTGTCTAAAACTACTATTTCGAGCCCCTTATCGCAACCATAGGCTTGCCTCCTACAATCCTATTATGAACTTCCTCTAACACACTTTGTCCTTGGCACACTTGAACTGATCACTAGCACTCTCCGACACACACTTTTATTTTTTCATTTCCATGCATTTTGACCTAGTTCCCCCTTGTGATGCCTCGACACTCCCTAAAACTCCTCATCATGCATTAACATTATTTGGCATGTGTTAGCATGCCTTTTCATTCCTTGGCATTCCCTAACCATCCCTGGCTATGATTCCCTCACAACTAACCTTAATTTGCAACTTGGGAACCCAACCAAGTCCTCACTTGACTACAAGAGCTTGACCAAGTTATAATTACTTCAAATAGACTATGTTGGTGAATTGTGTAGCTTGGGAGGTACTCCACAAGCCCAGTGAGATGGGTTTGTGAGTTTAGTCACAAAAGGATTTGTGGGAAAAGAACCCAAGCAAAAGGTTTTTAGACCCAAGATGGGATTTAAAATCTAAAGAAAAATTAAAATGGAAAATTAATATTTCCTAAGGTATAAGTGGATAAAACTCATAAGTTCTAGAGGGTTCCTAAGAGGCATATCTAGGAAAAGATATGGGAAAAGATACTTAAGGAGACCTTAGTATGAAGGCAATAAAATCAAGTGAGAAGGACCGCATTTGATCAAGAAGGAGATGAGAGATGTATCCCTAAAGTAGGTTGAGTTAGAGGGCTGAGTAAGGGTTGCTAAAGGGAGGCCATGATCATCCACCAAGAGCAATATCATCATGTCAGGGTTCACAAGGAAGTCACATACCTTAATGGGTTCGAGCTAGGAAGTAGGATGGCATGACGTTGGATCTACTTTGGCAGATCAGGCTCGAGTGAGGTGGCTCATGAGAATTTTGGCATGTGATTTCAGTGGTGTTTTTGTGCGAAGGCCACATCAATTTATGGAATAGTAGAGAGGGTTGAGACCCTATCTTGTGGTGGTTAGTAGGCTACAAGTTCCATGATAAAGACTAACACAAATGGAGGAGGCCAAAACAGAAGTAGTCACAAGTGTAATATTGAATAAGGTAATCATATTTTGAGGGTCGTAGAGATATAAAGTTCAGGTCAAGATACAGTCAAATAAATATCGAGAATTTATGGATCCATATGAGCTAGGTTGAGTCTCTTATGGAGGAAAGTATTGTTGCTTTTCTATGGGTGGATAGGCTTTTTTCTAAAGAAATTAGAGAAAAGGTATAATTCCCTATTCAGGGTGGTGTCCTAGCATGTTCAGTCCATAAGGTACACCCTTAAGACTATGACAAATTTGTGTAGAAGAAGAGGGATTATGACCCTTAGAGCGAGGTGTATCTTTGTAATATAGACCAAAAATATGGAAGATGGTTTGCAAAAGTATGTGTGCAGATAGAAGACCCAAAGTAGGGTGGAACCTGAGTAGAATATTGAGTAGAAGAAATGTGACATATGAGGAATGGATTCACATGAAGAGGAGTTGATTTTGGTGGAATTTCCATAGAGTTTTGGACAGATATCTGAAGCAACCTATAAACAGTTAGTCAATTGACTATTAGTGGATGATTTGTGACCCTAGTTTAGTCATCTACATGTTGTTAGAAGGATGATAAGAGGAGTAGTTTAGATTTGTTCATAGATTGGACAATTATTTTTTTTACACAAGAATAGTGACTTTGATAGGACTCAAAGCACTATTAGGTGGCAGATATGAAGATCCCTAGATGAGGGTAGTGTTGCGGGTAAAATAATTGACTGTGTTTGGGAAAAATTGATGGCAGTCCAATTAAAGTTGAAGGGTTGGTAGGTGACTATCAAAGAAGAGCCCTAGGTCCTACACTTGTGAATGAAAACAAGATTGGTAGAAGGGTGGGTGTATTGGGCCTAAGGACATGCAAACTTTGAAGGACTAAAGTAGCAGTTAATTGGGATAAAAAACTAGCCCTACTTCACTGTATTGTATAGGATTGAGTCAATGAGAATAAGGGAAGCCTCCATAGCCCTAGACTTGTCATATTGGAGCAGTAGTATGGAAAAAGTGGGTAGATCATAGAGTTCTTCACAAGCAAAGTTGTGAACAGTTAATCAAAGACCCTAAGTGTTGCATACCTTGAAGGAAAGAGGAGTTAGCTAGAGGGAAACGTTTGTTGAGACGATTTTAGTAACCTAAAGGAGTTGAGTTCATTAATAGATTCATATTGAGGAACTATAGAATGGGAGGCAAACAAACTTTCCATATGTGTTCAGGACATGTGGACTAAAAGGGTTGTGTGTGGCCGCCATGAGCAAGTAGGTCAAGTGTTGTCTTGTTCAAGGTATATTTGTTGTCAAAGGACTAACACCAATTCTTAGCTGTATTCCTTGTATCAGTGTGATTGTAAAGGGCCATGATCCCTGGCATAGGAGCTCTAGCCTATTCTATTATATTTTGTAATATAATAAAGAATGGTTTCAAAAATTTAAAAATTTTCACGTGCACTAGTTGATTCCTTGTGTGTGTAGATTTTCTTCTGCAAAGTATATGTGTTGTGGCACTTGAGTGTGTTCACATCAAATATTCTAAGACCAAACCTAGATTCTCATGTATCATGGAAATTCAATATATGCCTTGTTCACCTAAGAACTACCTGTAACTCATCTTAGGCTACTCATGTCCAATCTCAACTCATCCCACTTAACAAGTTACCAAGACAAGTAGCATCATATCCAACCATGGTCATAAAACAACTAAGAGAAACAATTTACATCTTGGCATGCCATAACACCTGGCATGTCTTAGAATGCCTTGGAACTATGTGGCATGTGTTAACATCCCCTACATTCCTTGGAATTCTTTGACACTCCATAGCACGTCGTAGCACTTCCTGACATACATTGGTAGTTTAGCATATCTTGGCACTACCTAGCATATAACCTTCTCACTCCCTCCTTAACACACCTAAAACTCGTTGAAACTCCCTGCCACTCACTCTTATTCATTCATTTCCTTGAATTTTGACCTATTGCTTCATGTTGATGGTGCTGGGCCCGCCAACATCAGGGGATCTCCCCGGTATGAAGTCCCAACTAGACCTCACACCATTTGGTGTAGGATTCCCATCTAGTACGATGGCCCGGTTGCCATTATCTTAAAGATATGCCTTAGCTCTTTCTTGTCAACACATGAGAGTGTATTTTTCATATTCCAACAATGAAGTTCACATGCCCGGTGAATGCTAGTGTTACTTGTGTCAAGTTTCTTTCACAGTAGAGAGAGAGGGTGGGAGTGAGTCTCAAGTCGAATGGGAGGAAGGCCCAACTCTGTCGGAGGCACACAACACAACATGACATGCGAAACTTCCAGAAGAGTAATCCACATGGATGCAACAGTAACAACACACAAAGGAAGATAACACGTACAACACTTAACGGGCATGTAGGTTTTAACCCCGTACAGAAGTTACCTACATACAAATTCTAGAAACACAAAAAATAAACAATGCGAGAGCATAACACATAAAATAGATATACATAGTGATTTTCCTCTGGATCCCAAAATCGGGATTACCAGCTTGATTTTCCATTACGTTCCTTTCAATGTTACAATACATATTTATACATGCCGAAGCATCCATTACCATGGACCGAAAACCATCGCGTCCAAAACCTTGGACCAAAAACCATTGCATCCAAAACCATGTGCAGAAATCATGCACAAAACCATAGGTAGGTCCGCCCAACCTAATATATGGTCCAAAAAACAAAATTTTCTGGGGCAGTGCCCTGGACCTCATAGAGGGGGTTACTTGCACCCCTCAACCCCCCTGTGCCCCCCCCCCCCTCCCCCCCGCTACATAATCGGTGCAACGAAGGGGGGATCCACCCCCCATCTAACCCCCCCAATTAACTACGTGGGCTAGTCATGGAAAGAATATAACACAACCCAACAGAGCAGTCCACGCAAGTGCGATGGTAATTATAACAGGTTTCGTAAAAGGTTATGCCCAATTTCCGGGAGGTAACCAACATGGGAAGGACATTGTTAACAACTTATACAACACATTTTCATAAATATATATATTAGAATAGCTGAATGAGTTCAATATTTTAACACATGTTAAAGCAACATGTATTATAAGTGTTCAAGATTAATTCTTACAAAAATTTACAACACGTGAGAAAACGTTTTGGCTTGTGAGCAGGCTTCTGAATTAAGCAAAAATTCCATGAAACCTCAGTACACCATTACATCACTAACCTTGTGGGTAGGGCATTGGAGCCACTGCTCACTCCTCAAAGAAAAAATTATAGACCCTCAAGGCTATGTGGGAGGAAATAAGGTGAAAAGGTCATTTGCATGTACAAATGAGGGCTATTTATAGCCAAGAGTAAAACTAGCCCTTGTGACTGTTCATCTTCCCTCATGACTGTTTGAATTTCATGACTCTTCAAATTACAAGTGGGTCTCTTGGACTTCCACATTACATTACATTAATTTACACAGTATGGCCCACAGTAGTGATCTGGCCTAACATGACTCATGACACGACTTGACATGACAGTGATGGTATGTTCATGCTGCTGTTGGTGTGCATGTCGAGTTGTAGTGCTGCTGAGTGATGTATATCCTCTTGGTGTACCACAATTTCACCTTTGCATGGCCAGGAGCGCAGAGTCCTCTATGGTCACTTGGTTCACTTGATGTTGCATGTGCGTGTTTCTCCTTGCCTATGCTTCGGCATGCTTGACATGTTCGTTTGTTCGCGAAAATTGGATGTGTCCATTCATCTGTCTGTGAACACATCTTTGCATCTTCGTCCATTCATCTGTCCACGAACACATCTCTTTGCATATATCATCTATTCGTCCATTTGTGAACACGTCCTTTTGCATGTACTCCCCTTATTCATCCCATCTTTCATCGAAATCGAAAAATCTCCTAGCCTACCATAATTCATAATCGTTTTCGAATGCAAGTGACTAGGAGAGAGGAAAACGATGCAAAACCATGAGAGGAAAGTTTCAGGTTGCGATGCAGGCTCTAGGCATTGCTAGTGAAAAATACATAGAAGTCACTGGGAGATGGAGATAGGCAATCTGGATTGGCAGTGTCTGTCCATAGGTTCTGGCTCGGCTGGAGGACAGATTTGTGCAATGCTTGTATGGAAGCAATGCAGGCTACAGGAAGGCTTGGAAAAAACATCTACGCATTTTCTGGAGGGAGTTGGAAGTGGGCTACAGGAGCTTGGCAACAAAAACTATGCAGTTTCTAGAGGGAACTAGTAGCGCATTGGTGGGAGTTGCTGGTGGGAAAAACTATGCAGTTACTAGGAGGCTAACATGTTGACCACCTCTACGCAGTTTTTTAACTGAGTAGACTACCGAGCTGCAGTAGGCTTTGCTTTGGGTTAGAACCCCAATAGAGAAAAAGAAAACTACAACAAGAAACACTCATATAGTTTAGGCAAAATGCTTATATAATCAAACTACGTGAGAGTGACCGTACTCAGATTTCCTTCGTTCGAGTAGGTCCTGCAGGGTTCAGACCCTCTACAACTCCCAATATTCTTCAAACCCAAAAATCATTCAATTCAAACATACATAGCAGTATAGAAGTAAATCATATTCACAAAATTGACTTTATATCATATAAACAACTCATTGATCATATATCAAAACATCATTCATATATGAAGTAAAACATAACTTGATGCATAAACATAGTTAATTTCAGAAACAGGACAACATTTCTTTTATTACAGTAAGCTATAAATAACATGGAGAGAATTCACCCGAGCCTTCTTCTTCCAGCTCCAAGCGGAACCGTCCTCTGGATTCGTCCTATCCCAGCCTTCAGCAATCTTCTTCCATAACCAACACCATGATATCTCAAGCAAAAGGGAGAATATCTATAATCTAGGAAGCAAGGGTTTCCTGAAGCTTGGGGAAGTGCATGAGGTACAGGGATTCATCAGACTCAGTCATGGATAATCTCAGTATAATAACTCTATCTCTTCTCTTCCTTAAGGCCTTCCCATAGAAGTCTATTTATACTTCTCCCAATTAGTTTTTTAGTTGGGAAATAGTTGGGCCATGGACAATAGGAGGTAATCAACAGGTAAAACTCATGAAATCTTCCCATAATTAAGGAAATTTAATTTTTTTAAGTGTTTTAATACATATACATGGGTTTTGTATTGATTGACCTGTGTGTACATGCTTTTATCTCAAGGAAAAGCAGCGTACAGGGAGTAAAACATTATTTTTAATGTATTTGGACCAAGTCTGGAAGGAGGGGTTTCCCTAGGCCATAAACCAAGCATCATAAATACCAAGAGTAGTAAACTGTGCTATAATAGATGCCCCCTAATATATGAGGTTAGAAGGGGTACATGATGGTTGAAATGTAGTAAGTGTATGGAAAGAATCATGCCGAGACTGAGAAGGACTTCACCAGAATTCAGCCTGTCAAGCCATCAAAAGTGATTAGAAAGAAACTGTTGTCTGAGGCGGGCATACCCATGCCCAGAGAAAGTAAAGCATGTATAGATATCAAGTACAAGCGGATCCATTATGTATACAAGTATAAAGAACTGAAAGTACATAATGGATCGTAGAGTTTAGGCTTCTGTGATCCATATCAAGTTTACAAAAAATAAAATCGGCGAAGATCACATGAGACATCATTTGTCGACGCGTTTCGAACCAACCAGTGTGGTTCATCGTCAGGACAAGATGAAGAAACAGATCCAGCTTAGCATGTTAAATAGTTTGAGCAGAGACTCCAACGGCTAAATCGACCTACGGCTAATTTTGACCTACGGTCCATAGGTCAAATACTATTCATAATTTAATATTATTATTATTAATAAATTATTCATCAATTATTATAAAATATATATATCATATAGTTGAGGTTAAAATTTTTATTAAATGGTTAGTTAGAAAAGGTAAATTATTTGATTTAATAATATAAGTAATTATTTATACTTAATATTATATTGGTAAAATAGCCTTGATAGTAATATATTATTAATATTAGTAGTGAAAATATTATTATTATTATTATTTATGGAAAAAAAGTTAAATTAGGTAAGATATATAGATAAATTATTTAGTTTATTTATCTAAATTATTTATTAATAATTATATATATATATAAATATGTATATAAATATATTAATAATCTTAGATAAAGTTAGGTAAAAGACCGATGAAAAAAATAAAAATAAATAAATAAATTAATTAAATTAAATTAAATAAATAAATTAATTAAATAATTAATCGATTAATTAAAAATAAATAAATAAATAAAATAAAGTAAATAAATAAATAAATAAATATCAGGACAAGTTGAAGAAACAGATCCAGCTTGGTAGTTTAAATAGACAGAGCAAAGCCCCCAATGGTTAACAAGACTAACAACTACTTTTGACTAGGTACCTTAAAAAATGCTACCCGGGGGACCAGTCCTTTAAATAAATTAATATTAAAAATAATTAAAAATATATAATAGTTATGTTCAATTATTACCTAAAAATAATTCATGTTAAAAGTTAGTTAAGGACAAATAACTAAAAATCATATCTAAGGGGAAAAATTACCCTAGAGGGGACAGTCCCTCAAATAATAATAAATAATTAAAATTATTTTTAAAATAAATAAACAACTCAATTAGTAAAAATAATTTATAAAAAAAAAGAAAAAAAGAAAAAAAAAAAATAGTTAGAGATAAATAATTAAAAATTATATCTAGGGGAAAAAAATATTTCTCATAGAGGGACCAATCCCTTAGAATAAATAAATTAATTATGTGAAAACTTTTATATTAATAAAACTTATATGATAATAGTTAGTAATGGTAATAGTTAAAAAAACATAAATAATCAAAAATTATATATATTTAAATTATATTAAAATTATATTAAAATTAAAATATAATTAAAATTATATTTAAAATCAAATTATATTAAAATTATATTATTAAATTATAATCATGTTATAATAATTAAAATTATATTACCCTAGGGGACCAACCCCCTAAAATAACATGATTTAATTCAAAAAATTAAAATTTTTAAGTTAAATTAGTAATTCAAAATACTTCGTGATAATATTTATTTACAAATAAATTAATAAAAATAAGAAGGAATTAAAAACCGGACCATTAAAATGAGTAAAATAAAAATATATATGTATATATAAAAATATAAAGAAGAATAATTAAATAAATAAATAAATAAAAATAATTAAATAAATACATAAATAAATAAAATAAAAATAAAAAAAAAGGACTAGGTCGAGAGTGCTGGGACCCAACACCCACTGATTTTCCAGCCATCATCTCTATTGAGATTACTCGGCCTCTTTTCAATCTCAAGCGCCTCCCTAAATTTCCGATGATGGAAGTGCGAAACCTTAGCAATAACACTAGCTTCTTCAATACAAACATGATGATTGGTTTTCTCGGCGTGCTCAGCCAAAGCGGAAGACTTAGTACGCCTATGCTTAAGATCAGCTGCATGTTCACTAATCCTCTGATTAATGGAGCGACCAGTTTCCCCAATGTAGGGGGTCCCACAGGAACAGGGGATCAAGTACACACCTTTCATATCCTTAGGGTCGATAGGATCCTTCGCTGATCTGAGGGACATGCGAATGGTGTTCAGGGGCCTAAAGGTCACAGGAACATCATGCGACCTGAGAATCCTACCAATCTTATCAGTAGTCCCCTGAACATAAGGAAGAAGGACACCAGGAACTCGCTCCTTTGGTTCTCGATGAGATACCGAATTCTTCGAAGCTTTAACGAAAGCCCTCTGACCTAGGAATCTACTATAACCGTTCTCAACAAAGACATCAAGGAGATGGGATTTTTCTTTCTCAAAACTCTCCTTATCCGAGATCCTTAGGGCCCGAGTAGCCAGGGTATTGAGAACACCCATCTTTTGAGCCGGGAAATGATGGGAACTGGCATGAAGATACTGCTCAGTATGGGTTTTCTTCCAAAAAACTCGGTGGCCGAGGGAACCATCACTATTCCTAGAAATAAGAATATCGAGGAATGGAAGGCAACCATCAACCTCCTGCTCCATGGTAAACTTAATGGCAGAGGATTGATTATTGAGATGATTGAAGAAGACAACTAATTCCTCTTGGCCGTGAGGCCAGATAACATTGGTGTCATCCACATATCTTCTCCAAAGCTTTGGCAGGAGCCTGGAAGAGTTTAGAGCCTTGGACTCAAAATCTTCCATGAAAAGATTAGCAACAACAGGGGAAAGGGGTGAGCCCATGGCAACCCCGCAGGTTTGCTCGAAGAACTCTCCCTCAAAACAGAAAAACATAGAAGTGAGACAGATCTCAACTAACTTAGCAGTGTCAGGATCTGTTAGGCGGTTGATCACCTCCATGGCCTCACTAATAGGGATGCAAGTGAAGAGGGAAACAACATCAAAACTAACAAGAATGTCCCCAGGGTCAAGCTTAATATCCTTGAGCTCCTTAATGTAGGAGGCCGAGTCCTTTACGAAGGACTCCGTACGACCAACCAAGGGCTTAAGCTTTAACGCAAGGAACTTAGCAAGAAGGTAGGTAGGACCACCAATGGTGTTGACAATGGGCCTCAAGGGAGCCCCATCCTTGTGAATCTTGGGGAGACCATATATTCTAGGCACGATAGGGTTTCTTTCAATGAGTTTATGGTGCAGGGAACTCAATGAGCTAATGGATTTAATGGCAAGCACCACCTTCTTAGCAACCTTCTTTAATGGATTCTTAGGAAGCTTTTTGTAGCTACCACTATTATGAAGATGATCCAACATCTTGCTACGGTAATCAGCCTTGTAATACATAATGGATCATCTGATCGTGATCGAAAAAAGTACATGTCTGAATATCACATATAAGAAGATGATCAATGATGCTGAAGGATGAAGCTAATAACTAATGTCAAAAACTGATCCCAATAGTACCAAATGAACATGATGGAATAAAATGATACTACATCGCAACTTGAATGCCAACATAGAAGATGGCGCCGTGTGTTGGGCCTCAAAATAGTCCTTATTCTCACTCCATTATTCACCAATACCTTCACATTACTTCCATATTACCTTCATGTCACCTCCATTCCACCTCCACATCATTACATTTACATCATCATTGGGTTATAACTATGCTTTTCCAAAGTTTATTAATTCTTAACATTTTAAAGTGGATTTATGGTTAAACTTTAGAAAATAATATGCTTTTACTTATACCTAACAATTAGAATGAGTTTGTTGACATGTGTAGGTACAAAGGAAGCTTCCAAGGCATCCTTATGTGGCACTCTATGTTCAAATTCGAATTTGAGAAGATCATGAACCTCATGGAGAAGATCATGGACCTCATGGAGGAGATCATGGAGGAGAGGGTTATGTGTCACCATTGGTTGAGAAATATGTGGGTCAAAGGAGGGAATAGTGGGTCTACATTTATGAGATTGTTATCATAGTTTTTGTATAAATAGGAGTACCTCCTCCATTCCAAAAGGGAGGACTCTTGGGGCATGTATCCAACTTATGATGGAATAGAATAAAGCTTAATTTTACATAACTTTCCATACTATAGTTGTAGATATAAATTGTCTTCATGTAGTATATGAATTTATGGAATAGTTTGTCACTTTGTTCTTGAGAGAATTGAGCTCACTCTAAAAGGATCAAAGAAACATTTTATTTCATAATAGATCTTATTTCATTGTTTAGATGTTTGAGGATTTGTTTGTGATTGGTGAATGAGTTTTAAATTAAAATCTTATCAACATATGAGGGAACAACCAAGGGTCTAAGTTAGGCTCCCCCTCTATTTGATTTGCATGATAATTGAAATTCATTATTTTGCTTTTAAGTTTCAAGTTATTTCATTTCTTATGCTTATGAATGAATCTTAGTTTAGTTTGGATCAGTATATGAGTGGACAATCAAGGGACTAAGTTAGTCTCTCTTTTTATTTGAATCTGAACAACAATTAAATTCATTCTCTTGTCTTTATTTCAAGTTTCTAGTTTTATGTAATCAATGATTTCTTTTCAATCTATAACAATGTAGGGAAGGACGACCAAGACTTCCTCAATTAGGAGCCTCTTCCCTTGCATATTATATTGAATCATAAATCATTTAGTTAGACATAGAGTTAGTTGCCTACTCCTGCATATATTTTGTCGGCATCATCACAAGCTTACGAGTTTCCCTGGTTGATAATTTAAGGAAAGTAATTTAAGCAATTAAATTGCCCAACATTTTGGTGCCATTGCTAGGGATGGTGCTAAGGGATTAGGCATTATGAATTTAATTCAGTATTAGTATTATTCTTTGGAAAAGCTAACTCATGTTGAAAGGATAACTTGGTGACAGCAAGATCTTAGTAACATGGGGAAGTATACATAGGCGTTAGCTTTGAATCTCATTTTTAGCTGCATATATAAATCATGATAAATAGGATGCATATATTTCAATCAATATTTTCATTATAAAAGTGTCAAACTAATCCATTTATGGACAGGAGATCTAGAATGATTTTCAAGCATTTGGAGGAGAGTCAAGAGAATGAGGACTACATTGAAGATTGGTTTCAAAAGGTGACTAGGCCACAACTTTCTTCCATTCTTCAATGAATCCTAACATTTAATCCAAATGTGCAATTGATCTCTCATATACTTGCAAACATTCAGGTATATTTTTCAAATTTGGATGTGAGCATACTAGAGACTTTGATCCGTAAATGGCTTTATTAAAAATACTCTTGAAAATAAAAATAAAAATCTCTTTCTCAAAAGGGAGTAGGATAGAATAGGAAAATAAAACCAAGCTTGGAAAGTTTTTTTTTTTAAGTTTTTGATTTTTAAAATTTGATTTCATTTATTTCTTGGAAATTTTGGTGGTGCAGTAAGAGCCACATAATTCACTAACCATTGGCAGGAAGATCTACAATCAAAGGAATATTTGTGAAGAAGGAAAACAAGTGGAGATTAAAAAGTTAAAATTTGAGGTTTGAAATCAAATTCTTCTTATATTTCTTTTCAAATTTCAGATTTCAATTACATAAAGAATCCATAAGTATGCTCTCCTCCTGTGCTTTGTGTGATTTGGAGGATCAGAAAAAGGATTTCATGTTAGTATATTTTTTATTGAAAAAAATCAATATTTGTTTTTCTAAATAATAAAAATAAATAAAAACACAAAAACAAAAATGAGAATAAAGTAAACAAATAAAAATTCATGGAAGCCAAGGAAACAAATCGCTGCAAATGTTATGTGTGATTTTGAAAAAATAAAAGATAGTTGTGCATTGCTGTGATTTAAAAAAGAAAAAAACGAATTTCACTGTAGTTAACTGAACAGAGGCCAAATTCGCAGAGGTTAAAAACTTCATTTTTAAAATGAATTTTGTGACCAAATTAAAACGAATCTGAAAAATCTAAAACATGGGTTTTTCTCAGAATGGGGTGAATTATGTTAATCACGAAATATTTTCGCAAAATTCATAACCATTTGAGAGATTTTCAGGGTTCTCTGGAATGTTATTTGTGAGGTTACGTGAAAAAAACGGTTTTTCAATTAAATGCAGCCACCCAGTAGTGTTGCCAAGCTGCAGAGAAAAAAATCAATCAATAAATTTAAAATAATTGATAAAAAAAATTTTAATAATTAAATAACAAAAAAAAAATTAATTAAAAAAAAAATTCTTACTAAAAAGATGGGATTTTCTCCATGCTTACAACCTGCAACAAAAAATATATATAAAAAAAAATCATAAACATTTCCCAAGCTTTTATAGAATAAAAATTGGTTAAAGAATCCACCTTTTAGGCAAAAAGTATGAGTTCAAAATATATGAAAAATAATTTGCCAAATATTTTGGAATTCCATTTTCTAAAAAAACTTCGAAATGATGAATTCAAAAGATATGAAAAATAATTTGGCAAATATTTAGGAATTTCATTTTCCTAAGAATCTTGGAAATGATGAATTCAAAAGATATGAAAAATGATTTGGCAAATATTTTTGAATCATATTTCCTAAAAATCTTGGATTTAGATTGGTCACTTGTCAAGTTGTTGTTTCAATTTTCATTTTAGAATAATTTCCAAATTTCCATTAAATTCATAAATGTGACTTGTGATTTATTGGTAAGTCATTCAAATTACATAATGGAGGTCATGAGTTCAAATCTTGTAGGGATTGGTATTTGTTAATTATTCTTCAATTTTGACACAACATTAATTAAACAACAATTTTGCCACCACATGGCAACACAACATTGACCAATATTGCACATTCACTACCACATCCTTCAACGCATTGACTCCTTTTTCTACTGCGCAAACTCTCTCTGACATTCAAGCATTTGATATTTGTTCATGTGTAACGTTGTGGGTTGGTGATGTTATGGAATATGGGCAAAGCACAGAAAATCACAACACGGCGAAACTTTCGACAAGGAGTAACAATTAGTTTTCATTTTGAATTTATTTTTATTTTTATTTTTATTTGATGCATCTGTATTAAACATCTTGCAATGATGCAGATTTTGGCAAATACAAGATCAAGGACGACATGTGAAATTCGATATCCTCGACACAAATCATGAAACAATTTCGACTATGTTCGGGATTTGCATAATTGCAACAAAATTGAATTTTATTTACAAAAGTTACATAAGAAGGGAGTTAACTATACTCATTTCATATTTGAAAATGGATTTGTAAAAAATCATGGAATTGGGCTAACTTATACATTTGATTTTATTTAAATCTATTTCATTGGTGTTTAATTTTTGCATAAAAAACCAAGTAGAAATTGATCACTTTTGCTTGGATATATTTATGTTTTGTGAATGCCAAGTTTTTGCAGGTTTGCGTTAATCAGATGATCATTCAAGGAGTCTAATTTGTCGACAATTGGACTTCCAACAGATCAATTTTATGATGAATCATGTGAATAAGTCCATATTCATTACAACCAATATTTTCTTCCCTTTGTAAAATTGTAAATCCAAATGAGTCCTCAACGCAAGCCTTTCAAATGCCAGTATGCTTCTTCAGTTAATAAACATTCACCTAATTTCCCTTTACATTCGCCATTATATTTCTACTCCTTTTCCATTCCATGTTTTCAAATAAAACCTTGATAAATTTTCCATTCTATTTTCCTTCACAGTCATTTTCCTATCTCTTTCACTAACCTGTAGCCCATGAATAAAGTCATTCAGCTCCCTTACAAAGCTGAGTCACCCCATTTTCCTTTTCTTCCAAATAAACCCTGCTTCAATGCAAATTTCCATCTACGGTCCTTCAAAATCATTATTTCATACTCATGTTAGATGATGGAGGATTCCTTAAGGCCTCCCTTCTAACAAGTCTTGACCCATCGACCTCAGCACCTTATCTGGGATAAAGACTAGAGTCATTATTAGTACCTTGAGGCTTGTATGCCTTAATGACAGGCTCTCTCGCCAGCAATCATGGGAATACACCAATGTCCCTTGATCGTTGGATCTTGCAAGTGGCTCGACATCGGCTCATCTATTCGCACTTCGCAAGATGTACTTAGGTACCTTGGCACTCATTGACATTAATGGTGAGTTTGCCTCGCATTGGTTAACGACATTCATCAATGGTCGGTAATCCAATGACTTCTTTCCATGTTCGACATCGACACATTTATTCACATGGAAATATTTGTGCCATCGAGTGTTGAAGACTTGAAGACCAAAATTTTGTAGCAGATGAAGACGATTTCCTTTCATTGTTTTTCAGTTTGACTTAAGGACAAGTCAATAAATAAGGCTGGGGGGGAAATGTAATTTCTATATTTTGTATACCTTCCAAGCCTTATACATTTTCAGCCACATTTAGCAGTAGATTCCGAACATTCAGCAGAAGATCCAATAGCAGATTCAGCAGCAGATGCAGCAACAATAAAAGATTCACTTTTTCGATTTCATCCACCATTTTCACAACCAAGTAAAGAAGACTATGAACAACATTTTTGCAGCCACACGTGCACAAATTTCATCCATTTTTGGAAGGGTAAGTTAAGGTATGATATTTTCTAACTTTTAACCATTAAATTCCTTGAAAAGTTAGAATAATAATTTTTGGAAAAACTTCACTCCCTTTCCTCATTTCACATAACTGCCAAAACCATCCGTTTAAGGGGAAGGATACATTTACATACATACTTTGTCACATTCATATAACATCCATATTCATATATCACATTTTAAAACCCACTTACATTCAAAATATATTACATGAGCATACAAATGGCTTTGTCAAAAGTATTTATAAGTTAATTGGATGCCAACACAATCATGGTTGTTACACAAGAACCAACCATGATGCATTCCAACAAAAATACTCTGCAAAAAAAAAATCACATTATCAATATGCAAAGATCATACATTAAAATTGAATGCAACAAAGAAAATATGGTTGAAACACAAGAACCAACCAAGTTGCAGTTCATCGAAAATGCTTTGAAAAAGTTAATTAAATGATATCATGCAGAGTTTAAGCCAAGCTCAAGTATCAAAATGTAATGGATTGCATGAGGACATGCAATATCTTTAGTTTGGGGGTATGTTGGGCCTCAAAATAGTCCTTATTCTCACTCCATTATTCACCAATACTTTCACATTACTTCCATATTACCTTCATGTCACCTCCATTCCACCTCCACATCATTACATTTACCTCATCATTGGGTTATAACTATGCTTTTCCAAAGTTTATTAATTCTTAACATTTTAAACTGGATTTATGGTTAAACTTTAGAAAATAATATGCTTTTACTTATACCTAACAATTAGAATGAGTTTGTTGACATGTGTAGGTACAAAGGAAGCTTCCAAGGCATCCTTATGTGGCACTCTATGTTCAAATTCGAATTTGAGAAGATCATGAACCTCATGGAGAAGATCATGGACCTCATGGAGGAGATCATGGAGGATAGGGTTATGTTTCACCATTGGTTGAGAAATATGTGGGTCAAAGGAGGGAATAGTGGGTCTGCATTTATGAGGTTGTTATCATAGTTTTTTTATAAATAGGAGTACCTCCTCCATTCCAAAAGGGAGGACTCTTGGGGCATGTATCCAACTTATGATGGAATAGAATAAAGCTTCATTTTACATAAATTTCCATACTATAGTTTTAGATATAAATTGTCTTCATGTAGTATATGAATTTATGGAATATTTTGTCACTTTGTTCTTAAGAGAATTGAGCTCACTCTAAAAGGATCAAAGAAACATTTTATTTCATAATAGATCTTATTTCATTGCTTAGATGTTTGAGGATTTTTTTGTGATTGGTGAATGAGTTTTAAATTAAAATCTTATCAGCATATGAGGGAACAACCAAGGGTCTAAGTTAGGCTCCCCCTCTATTTGATTTGCATGATAATTGAAATTCACTATTTTGCTTTTAAGTTTCAAGTTATTTCATTTCTTATGCTTATGAATGAATCTTAGCTTAGTTTGGATCAGTATATGAGGGGACAATCAAGGGACTAAGTTAGTCTCTCTCTTTATTTGAATCTGAACAACAATTAAATTCATTCTCTTGTCTTTATTTCAAGTTTCTGGTTTTATGTAATCAATGATTTATTTTCAATCTATAATACTGTAGGGAAGGACAGCTAGGACTTCCTCAATTAGGAGCCTCTTCCCTTGCATATTATATTGAATCATAAATAATTTAGTTAGACATAGAGTTAGTTGCCTACTCCTGCATATATTTTGCTGGCATCATCACAAGCTTACGAGTTTCCCTGGTTGATAATTTAATGAAAGCAATTTAAGCAATTAAATTGCCCAACACTATGAAGAACTGCAACATATAAGGTGGATGGTGTCAACTAGCAGCAACAGGAGCAACTGACAAGTGAACCAAAAGAGGCTGATGCAACCTGAGGTCTTCAGTGACTGCCATGGTACATTTCTAGACAATGGGAATGAATGATCTGAAGTTGACCACGTGAGAAATCATTTGATTACCGGTCATTGATGTATACCATTACAAAATGTGAGACTACTCACTGATAATGATAATGAGAGTCAAGGTACCTAGTACAATCTAACAAGTGCAAATAAATGAGTTGAAGTCGAACACTTGAAAGAATCTATCAATCAGGAGACAATGATGGTTTCCCACTATCGATAGTGAAGGAATCTGCCACTGATGACTGCAAACCCCAAGGTACTACCAAATGGACTCTAGATCTTTGTCCCAGAGCAAATGAGCTATAGCCAATAGGAAAAGATTCTCTAGAAGGAAGGCATTAAGGTAGCCTTCCTCAATCTAGCGCGAGCGTAACCCGTAGGCCAATAATGTGGAAGGAATCAGACGAAAAAGATGTAGTAACCCAACCGAAGCATGTTTCTAGCATACACAAGATGTAGCTAGCGCACGATAGAAACCCTCTGAACCAACCAATAATGAAAGCTAACATAGAGGCGAGGAATCCACCAATAGGGTCAAATGGAAACCAAGGCACTGCATGAATCCCAATGTATGATAATGAAGGATGATGTCGAACACAAGGGAAACCACTCAGTCAAAGACCCATGATATTGATCGATGTTGAGCATAAGATGACCTATCAATAATGAAAATAGGGCCAAGGTGTGGCTCTAGGCCTGCCCTCAGAGCAATATGTCATAGTCGATAAGGACAAGACCCACCAACAAGAAGTCAATGGAGACCTTCTCAAACTAACACGAGAAAAGGACCAATATAACTGATGTGATGACAAACATGACACTGACAACCAGGGATGGCCGACTGAAAAATAGGTCAAGAGACACCGCAAAGAGGTCGACTTAGGTTTACTTCCCTTGAACAAAAGCACGACTCAATGATGACTATATGGCAGCATATGATAACTCTGTATAAGTTTGTCATGCAAGAGGCATAAGCAAACTCTCCATATAATTGGAAGAGGTAACCAATCGGAGGAGTATTGACTCAATAAAAAGGTTAAGGCTCACCTAAGTCAAACTAAATCCCACCCAAATGGAGGAGAGACTTTATTTTGAGTGATTTTTTCAAGGGCGACATGATTGACTTTAATTGCCAAAAAAATACAAAAATGTTGTCCCGTTCCCACTCTTTTTTGTAATATATAAAAAAAATTTTGTCTTTTTCTTTACGCTGGAAAAATAATAAAAGAATGCTATAGTACAATGGAAAGAACAAGTATCAGAGAAATAGATGATCTAGTTCATGGGAGGGGAACATTCCTATGCTTAATGCAGGGAGGCAAAACTGGTCAAGGAAACTCAAAGGGATGTTGTTTCCACAGGCAAAAGGATGTGCCAAGTTGCAAAAGCTAAGTGATTGCATGGTTGATTTTTGTAGAAGACATGGTCAAATAAGTGGCTTAAACACGAGTCCAAGTGAAGCCAACTCAAGGCCAAAAGGTGCAAATAGTCAAAAAGCAATGTAGCAATATAACTCAACACAAAGGAGCCTCTAGGGTATAAGGCCAACAATTAGCGCGGAAGAAAGGAGAATGTGTCTTCAATGCATCAGTCATGGCGGGACTAAAGAGGACTCCTGAGCCTACCCAGTATAGCAGCATAGGCAACGAATGTTAGCAAGGTTCTAACTAAGATTCCCATGTAAAGGATGGCTCTACCATCGCATCATGATTTAAAAATCGACGAGTGAAAATGGTTTGCTAACCAAGATACGATGGGGTCGACCTTGTGGCTAATGTATTGCAAAATGGAGGCTAGTATGCAAGATGCATCGGAAAACGGTTTTCCCTAACCTAAATGTCAGTGACTGAACGATACCTGCCATGACGGGTCAGCGGTCATGGGACCAAAATAACATATCGAAGAAGTCTCCAAAATATCCTGAAAAACAACCCACTCTCGACAATCCAAGCCCATAGTTCAAAAAATCCATGAGACAAAAATCAATTTTTGAAAAAATATTTTTCAATTTCAGTGTTATATAATGACTTTTTGACTCACAGTTTTTTCATTTCTGTTTTGGAGCAAAGAGCTATGGAGCAAAACAAGGCAAGCTTTCCTCTGAACAATTGGACCATTCAAAGCACCCCAAAGTCACCAAGTAACCCTCAAATCATACTTGTAATGCTTTATGATGGATTTTAGAATTTTCTCAAAGTTTTGACTGTAGGAAACTATGCCAAAAAATTCAACTCTGTGTACATGTAGGTTGGGTGTGACCAATCCGGGTATATGATGGCCCTACACACGACTGTGTGTAAAGGGAACCCGTGTGTACGCGAGTTGAAGTTTTAACATAAAAACTAATGATTGAAACTTCAATTTTTTGCAGGATGACTATCACTTGGAGGGAAAGAGAGCATACCACTATTGATAATGAGGTAATGAATGACCAAAATTCACTAGATGCTCTAAGAGGCTGTGGCTTATTGAAATTCTTCAAAATGCCAAATATGAAAGCCAATACCCGCTTGCTCAAACTTTTGATCCACTACTGGAGCGCAGAGGATGATGCTTTCATGATAGACCAGATGCCTCTACGGATTGAGATCGAAGATATCTACTTTATTATCGGTCTCTCCCAAAGAGGGGAGGTCGTGCATTCAACAGGCAGGATGAGAGGTAGTCTTTCGGTGGAAACAAATTCCAATCAAACATGTGGAAATTTTATCTCTGAGGATTTTTCTATTTACCATTGCACAGGTAAATGGTTCATCTTCCCTGCATCAAGCGTCACGAGTATCTATGAGCCTGGTAGTGGAATATCTTACCACGGTATTTGACTGGTGCATGCCTCCTCTGACTAACATGAAGAGCCAATTGACCTCTATACATAAGGGCTAGATGAAGAATTTTGGATATGGAACAATCTTGTGTTCATTCATCTTCGAGAAGGTACATGGGTTGTCCCAAAGTATTAGTGTCCATCAACAGCCCTAGAGATCCATGAATGGGTAAATGGGCAGACTGGATGAAACGCCTGGCAGGTGGGGACGTGCCTAGAACAAATTTTGATGATGGGTTTTTCACTTGGTGGGGTCAATAGATCATCACAATCGACGACTACCCATATTCTAGTATGGATTTCCGAGGAGATCCAGACTTATTGTTACCACCAAATGCGGCATGGGGAGACACAGGTAACAATTTTTTAAGTTTTTTGTGAATTTTTAAGATTTTTTTTTTTTTGGATTTCTTAATATGAAATGAACTTAGAAAAAATATTTTTGATGAGACAAAATACTGACAAAATAACCATGTTCCAGATGTGGGTCCAGTGAGACCAGATGGATTTTCGAGGCATAGGCATCGTGGAAGAGGGGCCGAAGTGGCAACAACTGAGACAGAGAGAGTCCTTTATGCTGTTCAGAGAAACTTGTTGAGACTAACTCACCAGGCACCTATGATAGTCGTAGAGGATCTACCTGAGGAGATGCAGCACCGTGTGGTAGAGGTTTACCACAGGACTGAGTCCGAATACTTCGACATGTAGCCAACGTTGTGGTTAACTTTTTAGCCGCTCATCCTGAGCCGGGTCAATAGATAGATCTATGTATGACTGGACATGATTATGGGCATGAACCCAAATTTTGAGGGCATCTTGTCCCAACTTTGTATATTATTTTTTGAACACTCTATCTATATACAAGCGATTTTATGATATATATATATATATATATATATATATATATATATATATATATATATATATATATATATAGATATATATATATATATATATATATATATAGATATATATATATATTCAAACTTTTTTGATGTTATTTAATTAGATGAATGATTAATGTGCCAATCTAATGCTTGATTAGCAATAGAGTCTGCTAATGAATTCTCAGATCATGGAATGTGAACATATGTGATATAAATAAATGATCATTGCAACACTCTCACTCTAAAAAATTGGTGATATAAATAAGGATCATGAACCCGATAAGTGTTATTTAACTGCGACACCACCAGTTGTGAGTCTAGATAAACTACCAACGAATCAATCCCATAAGATATTGCTTCAGATAGTAAATTAAGAATGGTAATATATTCAGAAATGTTGTTCGAAGCAAGGCCAATACATACTCCCCTCGACACCATCAACTGGCCAGATGGATAATAAATCACCCAAGCCATGGAAGCAAGATTCCGAGTGTGCTGACTTGCACCATCGGAAAATCTGAAATATATCGAATCATCCATCAATACCTGCCAAAGCAGATAAAAAAATGTCAATATCACAAAATGCCAGAAAAATATGTACAAATATATAATATATACAAACAAGCAATTGCTCGGCCGAAGCCTAAGAAAAATAATTCTTAAGGTAGAGCCCATTTCTGAGCTTTGCTAGCTTGTTCCCTTCAAAATAAATTAACTCATTAGCCTCTTTTCCGAAAACTCACTTGACTATAAAGGGACCATACCACATAGATTTGAATTTGCCTGCCCCCAGGGCATCTTTGTCTTGGTCATAGACTAAGACAAGGTCGCCTTCAGAAAAAACCCGAGGATGGACAAATTTATCATATTGAGTTTTAATCCTCTTCTTATGGGCTTCGTTTATTATGGTTGCATCTCAACGCTGCTCATCAAGATGTTCCAAATGAACGAGGTGTTCTTCAAGACTAGATGTCTCTGGAAGAAGTTCTATAGCTAGCTTAAGGGATGAAATTTCACATTCGATAGGGAAAATAGATTCCAACTCGTAAATTAGTTGAAAAGGAGTAAAACCGGTGGCAGTTTTAACTGAGGTTCGATATTCCCTGAGCACCGGGTACAACATGATGTGTCAATTTGATTGATTTTTATCAATTGTCCTTTGCAGGGTAGTCTTAACGGACTTATTCATGGCTTCCACTTGCCCATTTCCTTGAGGATAATATGGAGACGAATTATCCTAATGGAAGGCTAACTTGAGAGCCAATTCGATCATCAGTTGATTTTGGAAGTGATTGCAATGGTCAGTGACAATCTCTCTTGGGATACCAAACCATGAAATAACCTGGTTGAAGAGAAACAAGGCTGCTGTCTCACTACCATTTTTGTAAGTAGGCATGGCCTCAACCCACTTCATAAAGTAGTCTACAACGATGTACTTGTGATTCACTGCGAAAGGTAGATTACAAGTAGTAAAATCAATGCCCCACTTTGTAAATGGACTGACAGTGATAACAGGAAAAAGTGGAGCTGGATGCATGTGCATTTTCCAAGTATAAATTTGACAAGGATGGCAATGTTTGACCACTTCAATACAGTCTTTGAAAATTGAAGGCCAAAAGTAGCCCACGCGCAAAATTTTCTCGGTTGTTGCAAGCCCTGATAGATGACTACCACAAGCTCCACTGTGGAAATCCCTAAGTACAGACTCAGCTTCTTCCAAAGTTAAGGAATGCCTAAGGATTGAGTCAACCCCTCTATGATATAATGTATCACCAATAATAACATAGTTTTTGGCAAGGTGACGTAACTTTTGATGCTCATATTTGGAGAAAGCAGGTGGAAACTTCGAAGTCTGGAGATATATAATGATATCTCTATACTAGGGATCTTGTGAAGAAATGAGGAATAAATGTTCATCGGGAAAATTTTCCTCATAAACAATAGCTTCCTCACAAGGTAGCTCTGAAATCAATTCCGCAAAAACTAATGACTTCTTAGATTTAGCTAACAAGAATTCGAGATCAAACTCTTGCAAAATAACAATCCATCGATTATACTTGCCTCTAATCACTCGCCTACTGAGGACAAATTGAAAAGGATTGACAACCACTAAGACGAATGTTTTGCACAGAAGAATGTAATGGAAAAGTCGTTGGACAGCATGGACAACCACCGAGGCCATTTTCTCGATGGGAGCATAGCATAGCTCAGGTCCTACTAAGCCTCGACTCAAGTAGTAGATTACATGCTCACTGAGAGCATCATCCTCCTGAACTAGAACCATACTGATGGTTGATTTTGCTACAGCAAGATACAAAAGGAAATCTCTACCATAATCTGGTGGACTCAATAATGGAGCAGAGGTTAGTGCTTTTTTCAAAGCATCAAAAGATCGTTGCACAAAATCGTCCCATAAAACTGGAACTCCTTTCTTAAGCAAACGCATAAATCCTTTGGTAATCTCGGTGTAATTTGCTATAAATCTCCTCAAGAAATTTGCCTTTCCTTGGAGAATTTGAAGTTGACGAATGGAAGATGGGGGAGGCAGTTGAATTATTGCCTCAACCTTGAAAGGATTGACACAAATCCCTTCAGTCGATATGACGAATCCTAACAGCCGATCCGATGTGACCACGAAAACACACTTATTCAGATTCAACTAGATTTTATAAAAACGAAATCTCTCAAAAACTAACCAAAGGTGACTGGGATGATCATTCCTCTTGCGAGAACGAGCAGCTAAGTCATCCAAGTATGCTTTGATAACATGTTTAATGTTATGGAAAGCATAAGACATGGCCTGCTGAAAAGTAGCTCCAGCATTTTTAAGACTAAAAGGCATCTTATTGTATGCAAACGTGCCCCAAGGATAAATAAAGGTTGTCTTGTGCTAATCCTCTGGATGGGTAGTAATTTGATTGTAACTAGAGAATCTGTCCATGAACGAAAAAATTTCATTACCCACACATTCATCAACAATTTGATTAATAAAAGGCGTGGGGTAATTGTCTTCTAGACAAGCTTTATTTAAATCTCTAAAGTCGATACATATTCGGATCGTTCCTTACTTCTTATCTACTAGGACTGGGTTGGAAACCCACTCAGTTAGAGGAACGAGGTATATGAAACCCACCTTAAGCAGCTTTTCAACTTCATCTTTAATAGCTACCGCTTTCCAAGGATTGACCGGTTGAAGCTTTTGACAAATTGGTTTGGCGTTTTTGTATGTCTTGATCTCGTGATAGACTATAGATGGATCAATTCCAGGCATTTTCTCATATGACCAAGCGAACACATCTCGAAATTCTTTAAATAGGTGGTGTATATTTGAATTTCTTCAGGGGAACAATCAACTCCGATGAAGACATTTTCTAATACGTTAGAAATCCTAGATATGTTTAGAGGTATAGTTCGCGATATAACCGACATGTTACCTTCGGTAGAAAATTGTGCTGGAGCCAAAGGGTTTGAAACTGTACAAACATCACTAGTAGACAGATTAGACAAACTAGATTCAACTTCACGTAATGGAGGGAGAAAATATGAACGATTATGTAAATCTTCCCATGGTTGATTTATACCCATCATTGCCTCCAAAATTTCTTTTTTAGATGGTAAGACTGTATCCAAGCAATCTAGAGCTAAAGAAGAATCGAGGGTCCAAGCCAGAGCCACATCACCATCTAACTCCTCTTGTGAAAAAGGAGTGGGATGGTTGTCTGTAGAGTTAATGATAGATTGATAACTAAGTTCCGATGCAGACATGGGAAATGCCATTCCACCTACCTGCCCTCCATCTAATGTGGTGGTAGATGAAGGTAAGGGCCAAGGGTCTGAAAAATAATGAGTTCGAAAGAACTCTTTCTGAGAAGGTCCCTTAGAGGATGAAATTGCATTAATTCTAGCTATAGGAGGAGGGAGGTAAAAAATACCCATTAACAAAGAGTACATCCCAACTCCTAAATTCTCAATAGGTTGACGGGGATTGTCCACCAATGGAATGGTAGAATCCGAAGTTGCATGGGAGTCACTTGGAGAATAATCCAACTGATCAATTTTAACAATCCTCCTCTCATGGGGAAAACAGAGGATGTGAAATAATGATGAAACAATGGCATCCATCTCATAAATCTAATTCCTACCTAAGAGGAGGTTATAATCTAGGTTCGCATCAATGATTTCTACCTCAATATTTACTACCTTTCCCCCAACACAGATAGGAAAGGTTGGGATAATTCCGTGCGGCCTATGAGAATGTACATCAAATGCCATCAAAAGAGTGGGTGAAGGAACAACTGAAGGTGATCTAATGGCCTTCCAACATGACATAGACATCACGCATGTGGAAGCTACCTCACCTATAACTGTCTGAAAAATATTGGTTTTTCAGTATGTGGACTTTATCTGGAAAGCCATATGGTGAGGAAGTCCCTTTTTGACATTCAACATATCAAAAGTGAGTACTAAATAATTCTTTGGATCTACTGCACCAATGGCCGAAAGCAAAGCACTTCTCTGAGTAGGGCATGATTAGACTACCTCCAATGTAGACATAGCACAAGGAATTTGAGCCAGATCTTCTACAATCAAGTAGTTCTGGGCTACCCTAGCATTAGGGTTAATAATCGAGCACTTTGCGGAACCTTTCGGTATCCAAGGTATAAACTGAACAAAGGGTCACTCAATATGAAGTGGTTTTGTGGCTTCGAGAATAAATTTAGCCTTAGATGTTTCTGATTCACCATAATCATGTGCTCACGTAGTGACGTCGATATGAGAGTTCATCATATAAACATTTGAGGAATTTTCCCCTTCCTGGTTGCCCCCTGTAGAGGTATCAGTGTTTGAATTCACACCAGCAAGTAATTGCTACCCTTGGGGAAAAGGGTTAGTCAGAATAGCTTGGCAGCTAGAGGACCCTTGCTACACTAATAAGCGTTGAGCTTCTTGCATCTTGGGGTAGAGGTGAGCCAAATGATCTCCATTGCATAACTTGCATGGAAACTTTACCTTTTTCTTGGACTCTTTTCTACCCTCGCCGGCACCATTGCTGGGTTTTTTTACATTTCCTTTCCTTTCCTTGTTCCTCTTCTTAACTTGGCCCTTCCTTTTCCCATCAGATTGTTGATTTTCTTTGGGGTTAGAGGTCTAGACAATGTTTATAGAGGTAGGTTGGGAAGGTGTAGGTGTAGACAGTGCTGCTTGGTTAGAAGAAGTAGTTTGTAGAGACAATTGCTATAATTGATTCAAAAGGTTCACCGTGTTAGCATCAATCGATCCGACTATACCATCGGTGTGAGGGCTTGGTTTCAGTTTGGCTAAATTGACCTTAGATCTAGGAGCGTCAGGTATAATTTTCTGAAGAATCCCAGACTGAGAATATATCAGTTCCAATTGCTGGGCTCGGAAAATAGCCTGCTCTTCCAAATAAAAACAAGAAGAGACACGTCCTTTGAGATCTCAGGTTGTAATGATTTGAGAAACCATTTGAGAAGGAACTCTAGTGGGATTTCAACTTTGATAAGCCTTTTCCTCCTCCTCCATTCCTAGATATGTTTTGAAATGTGAGTTGCGGTGTCTTACTGAAAGTTAGCCAGAAGTTCAGTTCCAACTTCATATCAGACAGGCAACTGAAAATGGTTCAAAAGATGTTAACCAAATCATAGAAAGAAGTATAGGTTCCCCCTAGCAACTCTATATACCATTTGGATGCATTTCCGGTTAGGGTGCACTGAAATAACCTCAACCTGATCGAATAAACTATCAGGGAGTTGGATGAGCACCATAAGTGAAATGTTGTTACATGGTCTCCCTGATCTTCACCACTCTTCCCTTCGAATTTTGGGATATTTGAGGGAAGTTTATTTGGGACTAGAGGCCAAGCCGAATTGTACCGAATCGGATCATTTGTCAATTTAGTTAAGTTTGGAAACTTAAGCGTGGCTAGAAAAGGAAGTCATGGCGGACCTTGGGAATTCCATCTAGAATGGGCGGGGTTCCCAAAGTTCTGAAAAGAATGACATGGATTTTGAAAAACACCAGGTTGCTTGAAGTAACTCATAGAGCCTACAAGGTGCTCCTTGTGGTCCAGCAAAATTCAGAGTTTGACCAACTCCTGTCGAAAATCCTCCGTAACCAGTGAAGTTACCCCCTAACGAAGTGTTGAAAGGAGTTGACAGCCCCTGATAAGGATTCCATGCGTTAGAAAAGGGTGGAAAATTATGAAACGAATTAACTAAAGAATACGACACATTCTCTTGTTGGTTGATAAATTAATTCCCAGCTCCTATCCCACTAACCGCAGGGTTTCTACAACTTTGGAAGGGGTTACTACCTTGACTTGTAAAAGAAAAAGGCATTGACCCTACTGTCAGATTGGAATGTGGTATATGACCACTTCCAAATGGGAAACCCTGAAAAGAAGCTAATCCACTCATCATGGATGTAGAGGCGGTCGATGGTATGTTCAAGGGAACTAAAGGAATCCCGTGAGATGACATTCCATAAGGGAAAAATCCAAAACTGGATGTAGTAGCCTGAGAACTTCCACTTGTTGATGGAATGGAAGTAGACCCAAATATAGCCGTGCTGGGAGTAATAGAAGGGATGGAAATAGTTCCTCCTCCTTGTATAGATATGGGAGTCTGCATGCTCACAACACTTGTCGTAGATGCCATGCTTCCAGCAGTGGTCATCGAAGGAATAGATGTATGTAAACCTGGGCTCGAAGGCCTATGAGTCAGAGTTTCAATGTACAATAGAACATCTAGATGATCAAGAGGAAGAGGGGAATTTGGAGCCGCAACCGAATCTAAAATCCCTCAACTTTGATATTATCTTCCGACTGAAAAATTACTTGAGAAAGAACTGGTGTGTTCCTCTCTAACTCTCTACTAGTGCTAGGTCTATCTTGTGAATCAATGACCCCAAGTAGAGGATCAATCTCCACTACGCTTGCTGCCACTGGTTGAAAACCACTGGTAGAATCGCTTCTATGCCTTCTAGGAGAAGGCTCAGGACTCGTAGGTGATAGCCCACGAAGTCTCCTAGACCATCGAGATGGTCGGTCAGCCACTTTGAATTATTAAAAGATATACTTAAAGACTCAAAAAATTATAGAGCTAGGTTGACTAGGAGCAAAGAACACACACTAAAACTTCCCTAAAGATATCAGCAATCAAACAACTCTCGAGTATTTCCGCTCTGGGTGATTAGGACCGGACACCAAAATATAAGAAAGTTAATAACAAGGGCCTTCTGAAAATACACTGGGGTAATTACGCCCCAAGCCTACTAGCAAAGGTACCATAGGTAGTTACGCTGACCTCCAGACAACATCCTTTGTCAGTGCAAGCCCCCAAGCTTCGCAAGGGTACCCTCCAGAAGTACTGTTGAACGTAATACAACGTCAACCTTAGGTGCCGTGGGATTCCTCTCTGTAGCCACCTGTGTGGTCCCTAAGATAGGAAACTATGGTCACCAACTCATATCAGAAGCCAGGCAGAACAGTCATGAGGTGGGATCCGACAAGTAAGAGAGGGGGTATCTCTCATCCTTATCTTCACTCACCCTCATGCTTTACTCCCAGTTACAGGGATTTCCCGATCTCCCTAATGCTATTTGATTTCTCTCATTAATCAAACTTCTATCTTTTGTTATTTTGAGTGGCCTTGGAGAGTTAACTCTCCTCTCACCTAATCCAAGGCATAATAAACCTAAACTTGTTGGTGTATTCTGATGACAATACAAAATTTCTAGTTTATTTTAATTAATCACTTGATTTTAAAGGCTGTTCTTTAAGTCAAAGGTATAGATGGGAGTGAAACCAATGATGTGTGTATGATGCAATAGAAATCAATGAAAAACTAACTACATGAATGCAATCATTTTTTCTTCAATGAAAAGAGATCTCTATATGGGTTCTACAAAACTTCTAAGTACTTTTTCTCTTCTTTTCTTGAAACACACTTCACACACCCAAAAACTAAAAGAATATGAATGCTTTAACAATGCAAACTACCCTAATGCAAGATATAATGGAGATGCAAGATCCTAAATCACTCAAAAAGCAAAAGCAATTGTTTATAACTAACAATGAGCCAACTAAAGTATTGAAGAGGATACAAATTTTGAACACAAAATTCTCTCGAAACAAGAAAGACAAAATGAAAAAGATTGCAATTCACTTTCAACAACAAAAAGAAACCAAAAAACAAACTTGGCAAAAGAAAAACAAAAACAAAGTTTTTTGAGATCTTTTCTTTTTAAAGAAACAACCAAAAACAACTTTTTGAAATCACCCAAAATGCTACTAAAACTCAAAGATCGAAAAGAGAGCACAAGGAGTCTTTGCAAGTTACAAACTTGAAAATGAATGAAAACTTGAGCAAAAAGGCTTCAACTTGTACTAAATGACCCAAATAATAGAAAAGAGCTTGACAAACTCACCAAGAAGCCAAAAAAGAAATACTTTCAAATTCGTCAAAAAGACTTTGAAAAAACAAGGAAAGCTACGAGACCACAAAACAAAGGAAAGCAAAGCATGTAGATTCAAAATCCGAGCTTTACACTGAAATTGAAAACAAGCTCATGTTCTGGAGAACTAGAACAATCAAGAACTTCTGAATGTAGTCTTGTGTGCCAAAACACCAATTATAAACTCGATAAAAAAGCAAACCTAGGCCAAATCTTTTCAATGAGGAAGAGACTTCAAAACAGTAAGCTTGGAAAATAATTAAATTCTTCAAATAGAAGTTGACCACACAAAGACTAAAAATACCAGGCAACAAATCTATTTGGGAAGAGAGATTTGAAAAAGCAATGCAAAAATTTGCATATGCGACTGTTTTTAAACACAGAAGCATGCACACGCGCTTTTGACAAAGGAAACTCACGTATACGTGGGTTCACTTTACAGAAACAAGCACGTATACGCTACTGTAAACAAAGTAAAAAGCGTATACAAAGCTTTACAAGAAAAATAAGAAACAAAGTCTGATCCAAAAGATTAGACTTAAAGCCTGAGACTCTAGTAGACCAAATAAGATTGTCAAAGCAAACCAAAGACTGATCCCTGATTGATAATGAAAAACCCAAACTAGGAATAACAAGATTGTTATCCCCATTGGAGTCGCCAATTCTGTTTCGGGAATAAGTAACCTAGGGCTTTGGGTTAGAACCCCAACAGAGCAGAAGCAAACTACAAAAAGAAACACTCATACAGCTCATGCAAAATGCTTATATAATCAAACTACATGAGAGCGACCGTACCTAGATTTCATTTGTTTGAGTAGGTCCCGTAGGGTTCAAACCCTCTGCAACTCCTGATGTTCTTCAAACCTAAAAATCATTCAATTTGAACATACATAGCAGTATATAAGTAAAGCATATCCATGAAATTGACTTTATATCATATAAACAAATGATTGATCATACATCGAAACATCATTCATATATGAATTAAAACATAACTTGATGCATAAACATAGTTAATTTCGGAAACAAGACATCATTTCTTTTATTGTAGTAAGCTATGAATAACATGGAGAGAATTCACCTGAGTCTTCTTCTTCCAGCTCCAAGCGAAACCGTCCTCTAGATTTGTCCTATACCAGCCTTCAACAATCTTCTTCCATAACCAACACCATGATATCTCAAACAAAAAGGGAGAATATCTATAATCAAGGAAACAAGGGTTTCCTGAAGCTTGGGGAAGTGCATGAGTCATAGGGATTCATCAAACTCACTCAGGGATAATCTCAGTATAATAACTCTATCTCTTCTCCTCCTTAAGGCCTTCCCATAGAAGTCTATTCATACTTCTCCCAATTAGTTTTTTAGTTTGGAAACAATTGGGCCACGGGAAATAGGAGGTAATCAATAGGTAAAACCCATGAACTCCACCCATAATTAAGGAAAATATTTTTTTAAGTGTTTTAATACATATACGCGGGTTGGGTATTGACTGACCCGTGTGTACACGCTTTTAGCTTAGGGAAAAGTAGCATACAGGGAGTAAAACATTGTTTTTAATATATTTGGACCAAGTCTGGAAGGAGGGGTTACCCTAGGCCATAAAACAAGCATCAAAAATACCAAGAGTGGTAAATGGTGCTATAACAGGCTTGCTCAAAAAATTTGTTTTGTTTTCTAGGTGAGCAGCCAGTCGAATGACTGGCTGGGAAAACTACACAATTTTCTAAGGGAGAGAGGGAAGTGCACTGGGTGACTGTTTGACTTGTTTGTACAATTTTCTCAGTCACTGGAGCAGTTAAGGTCTGCAACCTCTGCGCAATTTTTTAGGGGAGTCAGTCCTAGGGTGATTGCCCAGTCAAACTCTCTAGTTGACCAGTAGGAGGGTTGATTAATCAGCTTGTGGGCAACGCAACTTGGAATGGCTTGCTGGATTATTCTATGATGTTCTGGATGACAGTAGACAAAGTTGATGAATGGGTGAAGGTCTAGCTATTAGAGGGTGATCTGGTTGTCAAAACTTCAGCAAAAAATGACTGTGTGTGAGCAAGAGAATTTGTGCATACGTGACCTTATAAGGACACACACACATAACTTGATGACAAGATGCCTCAAACCATCAAGACACACATTCTAAAAATAACCAAACCGACAATGTGAGTGACAAGTGCGACACTTATGATAGATCGTTGAATGACCGCAATGACGCTTGCACGACAATGCATACAGATTCATGTGTGAGCACGACAGATGTTTACATAGCAAACACAACATGTACACACAAAGCGAAGACCTTGTGCATGACCAGAACATGGTTGCAAGCATGACATAGAAATCAACATGCAAATGGTGACAGTTTGCCGAACAAGTGAAAAAGAAGCATGACATGTAGAAGCAACACATAAAGTGACTTTTCGTGATTGCACACATGCATGTTACTGAGCAAAGGATGATATGACAATGACAAGCAATCTTGCAAACTCAACTAAGAGGCATACTTCAACAGATGTTATTTACTTACCATACTTACCCTCAATATGATCATGCATCTAGCAGAGTTCACATGCAGTCCTGATCTTTTCCATTACCTGGTTCCTTGGTCCTTCTCCTCAACTCCTTGGAAGTGATTTCAACATGTCACCTTTTCCTCTAGTCAGTGAAAGGAAGACCTATGTGATTTTAGCGGATAGTGACTACTGCTAGAATGAGGTTTAGGGAGGCCCATCTATGTAGTTTTTGCATGCAAGACATACAAGACAACTTGGACAACACTGCAAAATTTTGAGGCTTAAGGTACTGTTGCGGGATAGGGGTCCTGGGAGGACACCTTTGCGCAATTTCTGAGTGCAATGCAACTGGACTACTATGTGCATTTCTGTTGAGTAGTGCTAGCTGGGGCCACTTCAGCTGTGAGGTTTCAACAGGAAAGGGAGGTTGGTGTCTCTGTGCACTACGGGGTTTCAACAGGCAAGGGAGGTTGGTGTGTTTGCACACTGCCAGGTTTTAGTAGGCAAGGGAGGAATCTTGATGGTTGCAAAAACAAAGTGCATAGTTTCGGGAAGATGGATGAGACTACATTGCTTGGGAAAATGGCTAAGTCTGAGATCAGTGAAACATATGCAAAAATTTATAGGACTTGACTGTGATCACACACGAACACTTAGGGACACAACGTAGACCATCCAGAATACATAGGACACACTTTTATTGATGCAACAACCTTCATGACGTGAGTGCATGAGGTGAGTGTTAAACATTTTTATGTGATGAAAACCACTGATACACACACAATTCCCTTGAAGCAAGACAACATTCCCATTGCATGATAAACAACAACCCCTATGCCCAAATATGACACATGTTGCATGAATATAAGAACACAAACAACTCTTAAGATCAGGGAGGGGAGCTTGAAATAATCATCTTACCAACAAGCAACCAAGGAAAATCAATCATAGGATCTGAGGTAGGCTATGAAATTTGCATGTGAGCCAAAATTTTGGAGGGTGGTTGTAGCTGCTACAACACTTGGTGACACACTAGTAGAACTCCAGCTCTCTGAATGGACCTTTTTTTGTGAAAAGAAAGTCTAACCCTTCTGAAAGTATTGTTCAATTCTTTGATCATTGTGGTTTCCACAGTAGCTTGATTGAAAGATGTAGTCACTACCATTCCATTGATTGGTCAACACATGTTCCAAGCCAAGTCAACTTACTTATTTTTACTGGGGATGAGGGGTATATGGGTGCAAAAGTAATATGACAGTTAGAGTTTAATTTTCATCTCTGGTGTTTCTCTGCTGCCAATAGGCCTGTTTAGTACCCTGTCGGAGTCATGTAGGAATGTACGAATTTCTCTGCTGCCAAGGAGCCTGGTTAGTACCCCTGTGGAGTTACTGCATCACCTCTCTACACAGGAAGCTGTTGTAAATAATATTGAGGGGGGGGGGGGGTGAATCTGTATTTACAAATCAATAAATTTTTCATTTCTATAATCAGATTTATATATGCTACTCCAATGAAGGGAACTCGTGTGTGCACACAACTGTTCTTTAAGGCAAGCAACATATATCTAGTGAACTTATGATTCAGTTAATTCATCATATGTTGATCATTAATTAGTGAATCAATAATATATTAAACATTAAACAGTAACCAGGGAAAATTTTAAGAACCCCCCCTAAATTTATAAATATAATAAATGGGCAAATCTCCATGGTATATAGGAAAAATGGAAGGCGATTTTATCAATAATATAATATGTATATATAATTTTTTGGCGAATCTCTCACCAGGCATGGCGAATATTTTACTCAATTATAAAATCTTGTAAGATCTTGGCGAGTCTTTCACTAAATAATAAAACTTTGTAAAGTCCTAGTGAATCTTAGCATAGGTTACATGCTGGTTTAATTCCCCATTTAAATAGGCTACATTCCAGGTGAATACCATGGGTCAATACCATGTGCCATTTTTATTTTTATTAATTCTAATATTAGGGTTAATAATGGTTTTTTGCATGGTATTAATAACAATCTAGTCCATGGTATTTGTCCCATAGTATTTTGGCCATAGGTTTCACCTAAATATAACCCATTTTTTGAGTGTTCCTAAATATAAGGTGACTTATGGAGTAAATATAAGAAAATGTTTTATTTGTTTACCATACCTCTCGTTTATTTATATTTTTATTAATTTACCATACCTCTTTTACAAATATGGTATTTGGCCCATAGGATTCACTTAAATAAAACCTCTTTCTTGAGCCTTCATAAATAGAACGAGGGTTATGGACTAAATATAAAAAGAGGTTTTATTTATTTACGATACGTCTAGTTTATTTATATTTTTATTTATTTACCATACCTTTTGAGTAAGTATAAAAAGACGTTTTATTTATTTACCATACCTCCACTTTACTTATATTTTTATACCTTTTGAGTAAGTATAAAAAGATGTTTTATTTATCTACCATACCTCCACTTTACTTATATTTTTATTTGTTTACACCCTTACATGTATATAAGGTGACTTATGGAGTAAATATAAAAAATGTTTTATTTATTTACCATACCTCTCATTTATTTATATTTTTATTAATTTACCATACCTCTTTTATAAATATGGTATTTGGCCCATAGGATTCACTTAAATAAAACCTTTTCTTGAAAATGGGTGAATGGATTCACTTAAATAAAACCTATTCTTGAAAATGGGCGAATGGAAGGTTGTAAGTCCTAATTTCAAGGGCTAAATTTACCCTTTTTACCCTCTCCCTTAAAATAAGGTGGGCTATTTGAGGTGATTTGTAAAAATGTACTATGATACAAAATATTCGCCCAGTAAAAATTTAAAACCCCTTAATTTCGCCAAAAGGCGAACATTCGCCCCTAAAATTATCCTTGACAGTAACCATGTGCAGTAATAACATAATAAACCATCGCACATAAGAAACACACATGAACACCAAGATTTAAGGTGGAAACCCAATGTGGGTGCAAACCACTTGCTGATGTCATCTCTATCTTCTTTTAATAATAAGAAATTCTGTTTATAATCTTGTACTAGTGCATAATCATACCAGTATGCAGGCACCCACTGTTGAAAATGCAACAAGATGATGGAGCTTAGTGGAAAGGAGTCGCCTTCACTAAGTGGGCCCGCAGGCTATTTTTGGCGCAAAGTCTATTTTTAGACTATGTCTATTTTTAGACATATGGATCATGGTCTATGAGTTGCAGGATGCTATTTGTGGATGATTGGTCATGTTGGTAAAAATAGATGGACTTCTATTTTTAGACATATGGGAGGTTTCTATTTTTAGACTGCCAGGCTAAAAATAGAACAATCGAATATTATTAGCTCATAATAATATTTGGACTATAAACATTATCTTATCCTCTTGGAGCACTTCAGTTTGAGCTACAGATGTGGCACATGTAGCTGTCAGAAGGAAATATGATTTTCTTGTGGGTCAGCTGAGCTATTGCATGCAGGACTTCAGTTAGAACTCATGTGGTTGAGTTTCGTGGAGTTGATTGTGGAGTTGATGGAGTTGTGTTCAGTTTGACTTGGTTGAACTAGTTGTATTTAGTCTACTGCAGAATACACTAGTGATGAGTGATGTGAATTAATTATTAATTAATTCACTAATTATTAACTCATAAAGCAACTAAAGAATACATTAGTTAACTCAATACATGGATAGTTCAGTGGAGACAGGTGTTAGAGGTTGAGATTGCTATCAGTTGTGACTATAGTTGTGCATGAGATCTTGCACAATCAATGGGATTGAGTAGTGCCAATGAGGATTGCGTGGTTCAACTAAGGAAATATGAGTTTTCTTCAGCCATTCATCATTATTCTCATGCAGGATTGCGCAGTGGAGGCAGGCAAAGCAGTGGAGGATATTTGAACCTGTGATTGATTCAGATCTGAGCTAGTTTGTGTGTAACAGGTGGAGATAGTACTGAGTACTTGTGAGGAGTATTGTACTATGTATTGTTACATGTTCTCAATCATTATAATATACAGATAGTGTGGGGTTTTCAGCTGTATGCTTTCCCCAGGTATCAGAGCTATTGATCATCAGATCTATTATTCAGAAAGTGTTTACATTTTATTTCTTCAGGCATAGTCTGTAATCGGGCCAGGTATCCTCTGGATTCATCCTTCCTTTGGAAGGTGAGATATCCGGTAAAAGCCCATACACTCAATCTCTGTACGAGAAAAACTTTGTTCTCACGAATTTTAGATCAGAAGCAGTTGAGTTTTGAGCTGGTGGAATTCGAATTTGGAGCAGTTCTTTCTTGGTGTCAAAGTTGAAATGTCTTTCAACGGATTGTGATTGGAGTATGCTCTTGAAGGCAACTCAAATTATATTGCATGGAAAGATAGGATGGAGGCGATGTTAGATGACAATGGGTTGAAGGATTTCATAGATGCTGAAGTCCCAAAACCTATTGATGCTGCTGAAGCTGTGGCTTGGCAAAAGAAGACAGCAAAGTGTCAAAGGATTCTGTTGGAGGGTGTGAAGGATCACATTGTATCCAGCCTGCATGGAAAGGCTTCTCCATACTTGATGTGGAAAGCATTGATAGATTTATTCCAAAGCAAGAGCGACCAGAGGAAGTTGGCGCTCAAGGATAAACTCAGAAACATTAAGTGTGAGAATGGAGACAGTATGCCCAAGTATCTCACGAAGTTCACCCAATGCCGGGATGAGCTGGGAAGTGTGGGGGTGATTGTCGATGATGAGGACTTGGTGAGCTTGGCTCTCCTTGGTCTTCTGAAGAGTTGGCATTCCTATCAGGACTCTGTCAATGGTCAGGAGAAATTGCCAGGATGGGAGAGACTTTGGTCAGATCTTGTGCAAGAGGAGATCAGGCAGAATACCAGGGACGAATCTTCATCAAAGGCATTTGATGAAGAAAATTGTTCTTTGACTGCCAAAGCAAAGAAGGGGAAGGAGAAGGGTTCTCTTTCTGAATCCAGTTCTTCCAATGATGGGAAGAAGGTTGAAAAATCAAAAGTGAGATGCTTTCATTGTCATGAGTTGGGCCATTATGCTACTAATTGCCCAAAGAAGAAATCCAAGAAGGGATCTGGGGAAGGATCTAAAGGTGAGGCACTTGCTTCATAGTTTGAGTTGGATTTCACACTCTTCACATGCATGGTTTCATCCATGGTGGGAAGTGTTTGGTTTCTTGATAGTGGAGCTTCTTTCCATATGACCGGTGACAAGAGCTTGTTCAGTACTTTGGAGGAGAAAGATCTCCAGATACTCATAGCAATGGGTAATGATGAGAAGTATAGTGTCTCAGGTGTAGGCACGATTATTTTTCAGAGGGAGCATGGAGCTCGCCTTACCTTGACCAATGTCAAGTATATACCAGGACTGAAGAGAAACTCCATTTTATCGCGATGCTGGAAGATAGAGGCTGTGATGTAGTCTTCAGTAAGGGAAAGGTTTTCCTTAGACACATCATCACTGGACAGGTGAAGCAGATTGGTTCACGGGTCAAGAACCTGTATGCTCTTGAGGTTCAAGATGCATGCAAAGCCTTGAGCAGCGAGGTAACTGGTGGAGACTTGGTGGTTGAGAGGGATTATATATTACCTCTCAACATGCAGAGCTAGAAGAAGTCTCAGACGATTGTGGAGGAGCCACAATTGGTATAGCAGCTTCAGGAGGTTGTGGAGCAGCCACAACAAGGGAAGCTGAGAGGAGATCGAGTAGAGACATCTACTCATGCAAAGACCTCCAGTAGGGGGAAACTTCGAGCCAGGTGGGCTGAGGGATCACATGCAGCCATACCTCTAGGTAGGAGGTGGGGCGATATAAAGTGATCGTCACAAGGAGAAGGGGCAGGATCCTTGAGGTACCCAACCTCTTGGATGAGATCTTGCTACGGGAGCCCCGATGTGGAGTAGCAGGAACTGACTGATTGGGTAGAGATAGATGCGGATGGAGCGGCAGAGAGAGCGATAGTGTAGGGAATCCCAGGACAGCGCATAGCTAGCAGGCTACAGCAATGCGAGAGGCACAAGTGTTTTGCACAGTGCTAGGTGGCACAGAGAAGTGTGCAACGGTGCGAGATGCATGGAGATGTTACAGTAGCATAGATGTCAGAGAGGGAGAACCTGTCAACAGCAAGTAGAGCTTTAGCATCAGAGTATGTTCCTAGCCCAACAGAGTGGTCAATTGGAGTGTTTTTTGTTCCAAGTGTTGTTGGAGCAAGTGGACCGGGCAAATGTGTTGCATGCAGAACATTCCAGAGGCAGGATAGGGGTTGCAGATAATCCATATATTGTTGATAGGGAGTGTTGAAAATGCAACAAGATGATGGAGCTTAGTGGAAAGGAGTCGCCTTCCCTAAGTGGGCCCATAGGCTATTTTTGGCGCAAAGTCTATTTTTAGACTATGTCTATTTTTATACATATGGATCATGGTCTATGAGTTGCAGGATGTTATTTGTGGATGATTGGTCATGTTGGTAAAAATAGATGGACTTCTATTTTTAGACATATGGGTGGTTTCTATTTTTAGACTGCCAGGCTAAAAATAGAACAATCGAATATTATTAGCTCATAATAATACTTGGACTATAAACATTATCTTATCCTCTTGGAGCACTTCAGTTTGAGCTACAGATGTGGCACATGAAGCTGTCAGAAGGAAATATGCTTTTCTTGTGGGTCAGTTGAGCTATTGCATGTAGGACTTCGATTAGAACTCATGTGGTTGAGTTTGGTAGAGTTGATTGTGGAGTTGATGGAGTTGTGTTCAGTTTGACTTGGTTGAACTAGTTGTATTTAGTCTAACTACAGAATAAACTAGTGATGAGTGATGTGAATTAATTATTAATTAATTCACTAATTATTAACTCATAAAGCAACTAAAGAATACATCATTTAACTCAGTGCATGGACAGTTCAGTGGAGACAGGTGTTAGAGGTTGAGATTGCTATCAGTTGTGACTATAGTTGTGCATGAGATCTTACACAATCAATGGGATTGAGTAATGCTAATGAGGATTGTGTGGTTCAGCCAAGGAAATACGAGTTTTCTTCAGCCATTCATCATTATTCTCATGCAGGATTGCACAGTGGAGGCAGGCAAAGCAGTGGAGGAGATTTGAACCTGTGATTGATTCAGATCTGAGCTAGTTTGTGTGTAACAGGTGGATATAGTACTGAGTACTTGTGAGGAGTATTGTACTATGCATTGTTACATGTTCTAAATCATTATAATATACATATAGTGTGGGGTTTTCAGCTGTATTCTTTCCCTGGGTTACATACTGTGTTAATGTGCGCATGCGATTGATGTTTCATTGTTTTTAATTCTGCAAAATTGATGAACAATGTAGAGGAGGTTATGTATTATGCATGCATTCCGCAATAGTGTATAATTAGGATAATCTCTGTGAATAAGTGTCATATTATTCAAAATTTCTACACCCACCTAGAGAAGGCTACAACCTTCTCTCGTTCTCGAACTTCTTCTAGAAGGGAGCTACAATCCCCTAGTTCTTGTACTAGCCGATATATTTATTAGTACGTAGGATCTGACCTACAAAATTGTACAACCTTCACTCATTCTCTAGCTTCTACTAGAAGGGACCTGCAACCCCGTAATCAAATCACCAACCACTACTGGCAAGATGCTTCGACTTCCTCACTGAAGGCTCCAACCCTTAGTGTCCTCCAGGGACCATGTTTCATAAATTTTCACACTAGATACTCTTGGTACACAATACTACAATATGAAGGCCATGTTTCATCAAATTTTCATACTAGACCCATTAGTAACATTGAAGCTCAAAATAAATCACCACTACAATACAACCATGAAATACATCTGCATCAACCAATCATTGAAACCCAATCAATCTCTGATATAACGGAAACCCAATCATCAATCTCTGATATAACTCAAACAATCAATCATTGAAACCTTTGAACCTCTGACACAACCTAATCAAACAACCACTAAACCTCTACCACAACTAAATAAACCATTCATTCAAACTTAATGAAATTCAGACAATCAACTGAAATAGATAGATCACTGTAACCATTACATAGATCTGAACCCAGAACACTGCATCAATAACCAGAACTAACTATAACCTCAAAAGGCATGTGTCAGAATGTATACGCTCCTTTAATGAAGCAAACATGTGTCTATACGCTACTTCTTTTTCCCCAACCTATGTATACCTCTAAATATATGAATCATAAAACCTCTTCACCAAAGCGAACCAATGTATAGATCTACAAATTCTTACCTATAACTTTGCTGCAATTCTCGATTTCAGACATACCAGATCGTTACATATAAAGGATAAAACATGTGTTAGCAATCAGATCTGTCCCATCCATCAGATCACATAATGATAAGTCATTGTGATCCTAATCCATCATTAAATCTCATCCATCATCAAACACTCAGATGCATACTTAGTCTAGATCAAGAAAAGTATCAGAAACCCATAACATGCATATTTTCTTTTTATCTAGCACTTCATAACATATTCCTTATTTCTACACTTAGCCCTTTGATCTTCTCCTCCTTATATAGTTTTTTCCTTTCTCAATACCTTAGAAAAAAACCACTTAGGACCAATACCTTGGACCAAATACCTCAGACCAAAACCTTGGACCAATACCTTAGACCAATACCTTGGACCAAAAATCTCGGACCAAAACCTCGGATAAATACCTTGGACCAAAAACCTCAAACCAATACCTCAGACCAAAACCACACTTAGGATATGTGTTATTCTTGCAAGGGATCAAATAGTTATTACTCCACTCAATATTTTGGGTTAATACCGTGGTATTGACCCTTGGTATTCTTTCACCCTAATTTCCTTAATTTTTCATCCCATACACACTTTTTCTTCTATGAAAGTGCATCCATACATATACGCTCTTTTTGTACAGTGAACCCGTGTGTAATTTCTCTTTTTGTACAGTGAACTTGTGTATACAACTTAACATACCTGAAAATGTCCTTTTTCTTCAACTTCTTGATTTTGATATGTAGTCCTTTTTTCCTTCATCCTATTCTTTTGTACCATTACTTTGTTCCCTCTGAATAGACTTGTTATAATGTGATTTTCCATTGTACATTACTTATGAACTGATTCCTTTGAAATGCCCTGCATTTTGTCACATTTGTAAACACAACTGTCATGCATTCTATCACATCTGATATCTCTCCTATAGATTCATCTAGTTACCATATACAAGTGAGTTGTTCTGCTACAAGTGGGTTGCCATCAAGTACAACACATGTATCATAATGCCAACAAAAGCCTTTCTCTTCTTTTTCCTTATTCATTTTTGCATAATTTTCATATTTTCATTTTTCAAAGAACTGTACGTAGGCACTTATTTATTTCAGAGGCAGAAGAGGGATCCTGACTTATTGAGAGAGTGAGAGGTTGTTCCTTCAAAGAAGTATGTTATGTATACCTCTGACATGCTTATTAAGCTTTCCCCCTCACCTTACTCTACTTGACTGAGATGACAAGGGTTAACCCAAAACAACTGAGTAGAGTAGGTGGTGCTAGTTGGCACGCAAGCATTGTGTTTTCACCAAGACTCACTCTGAAGAGAATGTATTTTTCATCAATAGACAACCAAATGTTGATAGGTTTACAAGTTCTCTTATATTCGCCAAACTTGTCCTAAGAGCCAAACATGATTTCACAAGAGTCTAACCTCCAGGTACAAGTAAGTGAAGAAAGAAAAAAGAAAAAAGAAAAAGTAATGTGAAGGAAAAGCAAGTAAGAAAAGAAAACAAGCAAGCAAACCAAGAAAGTAATCAAGCAAGAAAACATGCAAACCATAATGCAAAGCAAAGAAATTAAAGGAAGAAAACGCTAATCCTACTCCTATGCTAAATAGTGCATGGGCCTACTTACGTGAAGTGATACTTCCAATGCAGCCACCAACACATTGGTTGACCCATGTTGGTGAAGGCATGGCCCGTGAGAAACACAATCAAGTGAACCGTCACACATAAAAGATATAAAAATGAAGACTAACACATTCCAAGTTTAAATACATCCACAGAGAAAAAATGAGTGGAAGCACATGACATGTAATCCATGGACTTACCATGGTGCTGTGCGACACTGTGTATAGATGTTAAGCATACACATACTCTTGACTATGGCATGCAAGAAAACGAGAGAGACAAAGACAACTTGCGTCACGCACATGTGCTTGATGTGTAATATTCCTCCAATGCATGAGCGATGGGATTGTGTGGTTCGAGTGGAGGAAGAGAAATATGAGTGTTGATTGATCTATAGTGTATATAGATGAGTGATAAGGAGCCTCAGGTGTTTCACAAATTTTCTGATAAGAAGTGGGACTAACCTCAGCTCAGTGAGGGCTTGACATAACCATCAGCTTAGGCTGAAGTGCCTCAACAACCTACGGGGTTCCCACTTCGTCAATAGATAGATCATCGCAGACCAGTGTCTTAGACAGGTTAAAAATGAGTGAATCAACATCATGATCAGATGAAGTACATAGCTCATGACAACCAAGATCAAAAAATTTAGGATGTTTGTCAACATCCTCATGATTTGATGAATCACATAGAGGGGTAGATGAGAAGCAAGAATGTTCACCCTCTGCATTTCTATAAAAAGCAGATGAAATATCAGGTGGATGTTCAATGAATGATCTATCCTCTCCCCTGTCGAATGATAGGCTGACATCTGGTGTGTTCTGCGAATGATCAACAATGGGTGCATCTGTTGCTAGATTTACACATGGAAAATCAGAGATGGCAGAATCACCAAATATGTCAGGGAAAAGTAGAGGAGGCGTGGATAGAAGGAGATTATCCTTCGTCATGGGTTGATGTTCAGGTTCCTAGTCATACTTAGCATGAATGAAAACACAAATTGGTTGTGCAAGACCAACTCCATCGATGGCTTGATCCTCGTTCACAATAGGTGTAGAGTCTGGAATGGAAGAACATAAGACAATTCAATTCGAAGGATCAATAGAACATGAAGACAAAGGTTGTGGTAACAAAGGCATGTGACAACCCATAGGCTTCACAACCAAATCTACATGAAAATTGAGCGAGGTGATGTTGGTAGGATATGACAATTGAATAAACGTGTGTGCATGTTCTCCCACATCACTCTGCGATGGAGAAGCTATTTGATGAGGGGACGAAGGAAAGTCACTTGTGATAGTGACTGTGTCTGTCTGTGATTGCGCAGATCCATTGCCAAAGTATGCTACGTGGGGTTTGAACTTCAACTTCATCTTGGGCTGGAGTGATTTGGTAAGGCAATATTCAAATCTATCCATGAGATACTAAAATTTCATCTGATTTTTCATAGCTTGAAACTGCAATACGCGGAAGCGCTGCCAAAAATACATAGGCTATTCTTACAGAGTCTTCCATTATTTTAACTGTTTTTGTCAAGAGGTTCCGGATAAAAATGATGGAAAGTAGATTCAATGAGATCACAGAACTTCTCAAATGAGTGCACATTGCCGGGTGGTAGGCTATTGCACCATCGTTGCTGGGATTCACAAAGTGTGTGTGAAACAAGCATGTTGACCTCTTCTGCATAAAACTCATCTGCATCCTCAAGGAATGCATAGAAGTCCTCTAAGTACTCATCCTAGGCTACTTTGCCTCCACCATCATACATGAATTGGGATAAGAGATCAAAAAACTCCCTCATGATGTTGTGAGGTTTGGCATGTGAAAAACATCACGGAGGGATAAGTTTGATAGTATCCATGACAGATGTGCAAAAATTCAAAACAGGATGAGAGGACACAACTTGTCATCTTCCCTCCTTCTAGTGCTAGAATGTTCATGGTGTTGGACCCACCAACATCAATGGATCTCCGCGGTATGAAGTACCAACTGGACCTCACACCATTTGGTGTAGGAGTCCCACCCGGTACAATGGCCCATACGCCATTATCTTAAAGGTATGCCTTAGCTCTTTCTTGTCAGCACGTGAGAGTGGTTTGTTTCGTCTTCGAACAATGAAGTCCACATGCCTAGTGAATGCTAGTGTTACATGTGTCAAGGTTCTTTCACAGCAGTGAGAGAGGGTGGGTGTGAGTCTCAAGTTGGATGGTACGAAGTCCCAACTTTGTCGGAGACACACAACACAATAGGACATGCACATCTTCTAGAAGAGTAATCGACATGGATGCGACAGTCACAACACACAAAAGAAGATAGCACATACAACACCCAGCAGGCAGTCTGCGCAAGTGTGATGGTCGTTATAACAGGTTTCATAGAAGGTTTTGTCTGATGTCCGGGAGGTAATCAACATGGGCATGACAATGTTAACAAATTATACAACACATTTTCATAAATATATGTATTAGAACAGCGAAATGAGTTCAATTGTTTAGCACAGGTTAAAGCAACATGTATTACAAGTGTTCAAGATTATTTATTACAAACAGTTACAACACATGTGAGAAAACGTGCTGGCCTATGAGTAGGCTTCTGAATTAAGAGAAATTTCCATGACACATCGGTACTACATTACATCACTAACCCCGTGGGTGGGGCATTGGAGATGTTGCTCACTCCTCAAAGAAAATATTACAGACTCTCAAGGTTATATGGGAGAAGACAAGGTGAAAAAGTCATTCGCATGTACAAATGAGGGCTATTTATAGCCAAGGGGAAAACTAGCCCTTATGACTATTCATCCTCCCTCATGACTGTTTGACTTTCATGAATCTTCAAATTGCAAGTGGGAATCTTGGACTTCCACGTTACATTACATTGATTTACACAGTATGTCCAACAGTAGTGATCTAACCTAACATGACTCATGACACGACTTGACATGACAACGCAGGTATGTTCATGCTACTGCTGGTGTGCATGTCAAACTAACGTGCTGCTGAGTGATGTATATCTTCTTGGTGTACCACACTTCACCTCTGCATGGCCAGGTGTGCAGATTCCTCGATGGTCATTCGGTTCCCTTGATGTTGCATGTGTGTGTTGCTCCTTGCCTATCCTTTAGCATGCTTGACATGTTCGTCCTTTCGCGAAAATTTGATGCTCGTCTATTCGTCCATCCATGAACACATCTTCACATGTTCATCCATCTATCCATCCATGAAAACATCTCTTCGTATGCATCGTTTGTTCGTCCATCACGTCATGTTCCTTCATGTACCTATATCTGCACTCACTCATGATGAGACAACATAAAATTGAGAAATCTCCTAGCCTGCCATGATGCATGATCATTTTTGGATGCTGGTGACCGAGAGAGAAGATAAGTTTGTGAAACTGCAAGAAGCAAGTTTCGAGTTGGGATGCAAGCTCCAGGCACTACTGGTGAAAAATACGCAGAAGTCAATGGTAGATGGAGATGGGAAATATTTATTAGCAGTGTCTATCTGTGGGGTCTGGCTTGGATGGAGGATAGATTTTCTCAATTCTTGGATGAAAGCAGTGTAGGCTGCATGAAGACTTGGTAGAAAAATCTGCGCAAGTTCTAAAGGGAGCCGACAGCAGGTTGTAGGAGCTTGGTAGCAAAAGGTGCGTGGTTTCTCAAGGGAACTGGCAGCGGGCTATTGGGAGCTACTGGTGGGGAAAACTACAAAATTGCTAGGAGGCTGACTTTCTGATCACCTCTATGTATTTTCTAGGCTAATCGGACTAGCAGGCTACAAGAGACTTGCTCAGGAAATCTGTGCAGTTTTCTAGGTGAGCAGTGGGTCAGCTGACTCGCTGGAAAAACTTCGCAGTTTTATAAGGGAGAGAGAGATGAGCACTGGGTGACTGTCTGACCTATCTATGCAATTTTCTCAGTTAGCAGAAAGGGCAAGGTCTATAGCCTCTATGCAATTTTTGAGGGGAGTCACTTCCGAGGTGATTGGCCAATCAAACTCTCTAGTTTACCAGCAGGAGGGTTGATTGATCAGCTTGCGAGCAGTGCACCTTGGAATGTATTGTTGGATGCTTCTGCACTGTTCTGGATGAAAGTCGATCGAGTCAATGACAGGGTGAATTTCTGACTATTAGAGGGTGATCTGGTCATCAGAACTTTTGCAAAAAATGACTAAGTGTGTGAGTGAGTGAAATTGTGCATACATGACCTTGCAAGCACACACCCACATAACTTGATGACAAGATGCCTCAAACCATCAAGACACACATGCTCAACATGACTAACCGATGGTGCGAGCGACAAGTGCGACGATTGTGATAGATCATTGAATGACTACGATGACACTCGCGCGACAGTGCATACAACTTCATGTGTGAGCATGACAGATGTTTACATAGTGAACACAACATGTATACACAAAGTGAAGACCTTGTGCACAACCAAATCATGGTTGCAAGCATGACATAGAAATCAACATGCAGAAGATGACAGTTGGTCCAACAAGTGAAAAAGAAACATGGCATGTAGAAGCAACACATAAAGTGACTTTTCGTGATTGCACACATGCATGTTATTGAGGACAGGATGATATGACAATGACAAGGAGTCCTACAAAATCAACTACGAGGCATACTTCCGAAGATGTTCTTTACTTACCATACTTACCCTCAAGATGGTCATGCATCTGGCAAAGTTTTCATGTTATTATGATCTTTTCCATTACTCCATTCCTTGGTCCTTCTCCTCATCTCCTAGGAAGTGATTTCAACATGTCACCCTTTCCTCTAGTCACTGAGAGGTAGACTTGCACGATTTCAACATACATTGACTGTTGCTAGAATGAGGTCATGGAAGCCTCATCTACACAGTTACTACATGAAAGAAAAACAAGACAACTTGGACAAAACTGCACATTTTTGAGGCTTAAGGCATTGTTGTGGGACAAGGGTCCTGGGAGGACACCTCTGCATAATTTCTGAGTGCAGTGCAAATGGACTTCTCTACACATTTCTGGGGAGCAATGTTGGTTGGAGCCTCAACGGGCTGCGGGGTTTCAACAGGAAAGGGAGGTTGGTGTCTCTACACACTATGGGGTTTCAATAGGTAAGGGAGGTGTTGAAGCCTTGAAAATCATTTCTTACAACATGAGGGAAAACCACCCAGTCCAGACATTGGTTGGCAGCTCCTTTTCGATCTGGTGTAGTGGCTCCGACTAGGGATAATGGGACCAGTTTCCCAATATAATTTATGATAGTGTTGATGGGGTGATATATGATAGTTCGGAGGAATGTTTAAGCTAAAATTAATATAATCTAAACTAATAATCACATGCATATATCCTAATTTAAACACTATCTAGCTATGACTATACCTGGGAATAAAATTGAAGTATGCGATCTACAATAATGTCCTAGAGAAATTGGTAATAAATATCATTCAACTACAATAAGAAGTGAAATCGTTTTAACAATAATTGTTTCAGATAAATAGTTAGCTGAAATGATTGTGAAAGATATATTGCATAAGAAATTATTCATATATTGAACATAAAATTTAGGCCATCACCATACAAAAGTGAAATAATGCTAACTAAGCTTTAAACTTTCATACATAAACAATTTGAAGAAAAAATTATTTCTTAATACATAAATAAAACAAAATCACAAGATAAAAGTACCATTTTTAATAAGTTATGTTCATGTGTTTCAGCAATATCAACCTACTTCCAATAAATCCAACACCATCTAAGAGTACAAAAGTGCAATTTAAGTCGAATATGCTAGATAAGATGAAAATAAATCCCGTTCCATTCATTTCACCAGAACTTCCTCAAAGGGACAAAAGTGTATCTTTTGAAGATTGTTTCTTATTAAAATTCTGGACTCCTCTCTAAATGCATGAGAGGGGTTTAAATACTAAATTAGAAATCCTAAGAATATATTATTACAAAAATAGTTGAGGAGGTTTAAACTACCTTCCTCAAATTATGAAAAAAAAAACAAAAATAGAAATAAAACATGGTGACTAACTCCTTTGTGTTTGATCTTTGAGATTGCAGATGTACGTCATTAGTTTGAGCTATGTCAGTTGGACAATTGCAGATTTCAACTACCCAGTGAACACGGCATTAGTCAGTGCTCGCACCATTTTCTGCGTGGAAGAGGTTAGGAATCACAAGGTCATCCACTGGCTATAAGGTTTAACTAAATATTACCAGTATGCTTCCCAGTTTAGCCTAGTCATTTGCCTAATTGCTTCGCCTTTTTCCCCTATTGCCTGCCTCCACTATTATTCGAGTTGTTTGATATTCGGAAGAAAACCTGGTACAAACTCTGCCATCAGGTTTGTGTTGTGCAACTTTTCATTGATGTTTTCAATAACACTATTTTCTACTACTGCGATGACCAATGTTGCCTTTTCTGCTTGTCTAAGCCAAGAATCTCAATCTACAAAAAGAATTTCTTTATGTGACTCCTCCAGTATAGGAAAATCGACCTTCCTCCCATCCTATAAATTCTTCCAGGTGATGAAGTCAGAAACTCTTTCCAAGAATTCATCATATTCGAGTCTCATATCAATGACTTGACTTGTTACCTTGTCACTAGTCTTGCAATAAGGACTCAACTGCGAGACCTTCTGGCATAGAATTTCTTTTTGGGACTCAACTGTGATACCTTCTGGAATAGAATTTCTATTTGGTGCATTAGCTGGGAGTTAAGGCTAAGCACTTCAATTATAAACTAATCAATATTTGGATTGTCCTTATAGTTATTTGTTATTTCTTGTATTTGGGCATCCTTTTCTGCTAGGTTGGCTTGATGTTCTATTTTCATCTGCTTGAGTTCTTACAAGAGCTTGGCTATTTGAAATTCCGCTTCTTGGTTATATTTTTCTTGCTCTAACTATTGTTCCAACAACAGAATTTTATTTTCCTTTTCTCTGAGCAACATTTGTACCTCTCTTTCTTTATCAATAGTCGTTGTAGCATAGGCTCTTGCAAACTGCGACAGTCTAGTAAGGTTCTCAGAAGGGTCAATGGGTGAATCTTTCCAGACAATATCCATCGGTTCATTATCCAGAGTAGTAGCAACTGTAGCATCCAAATTACTATTCTTTCTTTGTCTTTTGATGATAGCTTTGTGGGTTGGGCTATAGAACACATCTAAAGGAGGAATCTCCTCATTTCTCAAAACAATTTCAGAGGTAGGAGTGGTAGGAATGTGCTCTACCTCTTGAGTACTTACAGTTTTCACTACTGTAATTTCTTGAGTTTCTTTGTGTTGTGGAGTCTATGGCTTAGGTGGTTGTCCTTATATATGGAGATTTTTATTAAAATTCTCCCATTCTTTGTCTAAATCAATCACCAGGGGTTTTGTTGACTGGGTGGAGGTGGAGTGAATTTCAACCTGTTTTTTATTTGAGGTTTGCTCAGCTACCTTTTCTAATTCCTTATTTTTATTTCCCACATTCTGTGACTGTGGCTCTGAGTTCTCTGACTCTCTGGTAGACTCTACTTCAGAATTATCTTTAGAATTTTCTCTGGAGCTCTCTTCAAGGCTTACGCTGGGAGTTGGCTCCCTTATTGGCTCAATCTGTAATTGGTCCAATGGGACCTTTAACAATTTCATTTCTCTATATTCATGAAAGACTTCAATATCTTTTGGGTCAAAAAGTAATGATGCCATGTGCTTCACGTCTGGGAATGTTTCTTTCTATAGGAAGATGTCATCAAATTCATCTTCCTAATGAATGAATACCTTCACTTTCACCATGGTAGTGAAGTCTTTGGCAGTGCGATTTGGGTCATACTATCTTCCTGGGAATTTAGGTAATTTTAGAGATTGCATGATCTCTGCTTCTTTGAATACATGCCCTAGATCTTGCAGTACAAATGCTCCACACTGCAATGGAAATGTAGGCCAAATGGCCTTTTTCGCTTCCTTTAATCCTTTGCTTAGCCCACCCTCACTCATTGTTTGATAGGCTATCTCTCTAGCCATCAATTTGTCGGGGACATAGTATGGGAGGACATGCAGTGAGGAAATGCTCCCAAATACTCTGATATATGTGAATGTTTCCTCCCCAAACCATCTATCCACTTGGAGGATATCTACCTTGACTTCCTAAGAAAAACTAGGGGCATTTCAGTTGTAAACTTGTTTATGGATAGGCAGCATGACTCCATGACAAATTTTGTAAAAATGTGGGTGAAACTGAGACTCCCACATGTCCTTATGATATATATGAATGGGAAGTGGATCCTTCATAGTCCACTTCCATCCCATGATAGGAAATTTTGAACCAAAACAGATTGCATCCATCACATAGGCACTCATAAAAAATGGAGGGTAAACCCTCGAAGAGATATTTCTTTTTCTCCTATAATCCATTATTTCCTTTGCTAAATTATCAAACAAAATTTGGGCCCAATTCATTATGGTTGTGTTTACGACTGCATCTATTAATGGCAGTCATTCTAGGGAAAATTTAGTGCTATCGGGCTTGCCAGACATTCTACATAGCATGGCTGTTACAAAACTATGGGGGGGAGAAATAGATGCAGCAGAGTACATACCTGATTTTTCCTTTTTGATCTTGCCCTCATTATTTGACCAGGTCTAGGTGACATCTGCTGGGTCCTCGTTCTCTTTGGAAAACTTCTCAAGGAACTATTTGTTGTAGATTGTTTGTGGCTCCGGTAGGTGGTACATAAGACATAGGTTGTCTAGCGAAAAAGATCCCATAACCTCTTGGCTGCTATTCTTAAATTCTCTATCTAAGAATCTGTGAGATCAATAATCCACTTGACCATATCTTTATAAGGGATTATCTTTGGGTGTGCAATTATGCGATGCAGAAATGAGCATGTCGTCTCAAAAATGGAGGCATCTGAGGAAACATGACTATCAGCTGTGACCTTTGTTTCCAGAGGTCTTGGTTCCTCTTCTTCCAATAAATCATACGTGGTTTCCCACGTAGAGGTTCCTCCTTCTCTGCTGCATGTAGTATCTGTGAATAAAGGAGTCATTTCTGATTTCTCAGACGCAACTACCTTGCCCTTCTTTGCCATTGCTCCCAAAGACTCCTTCTGTGGATTTTTCCTGAAAATGGAGAAAAATAGTAGCTATCGAATATATAGAGATCAGAATGAACATAAGATAGAATAATACAGATAACTTGAAAAAGTGATAAGAAAGGAGTTTTATTTGAACACAAGTGAGAAGATATCATATCACATTGAATGGCTTTTCCCACATAAATTTCATTAACCTTTACTAAATGCCCACTAATGGTTCATTATCTCTTCGCTTTATTTCTCATTAATGTCCACATCGTAAGTCGGGAAGAAAGATTCTAGGGTGGCGAGCCTTTAGATTGCGAAAATACTAATTTTGCGATTTGCAAAGCAATATCGCATATCAAATTATCACATTATGTTTGTAAGCTTTCCTTTTTGTTTCTACAAGATGCGAGATGCAGGCTGCTTACTATTGTTTCCAAAACATAGCTCATTTGTCAAGGTTTCTTATGTAAAGCCCCTTTTATTAAGTAGCGAACCTAAATACTTGTTTGTGATATATCTCGGGAGTGGGTCTGGGTCTCAATTGCATTTCGCAATCTCAATGGATGGTAAGTTTGCGGTGTTGTTTTAAATTCTTGAAATGTGATGCGATAGGGGAAATGTTGTCATCGCAATTTCTCATCTTGCACATTTTAAGGTAACTCACTAACGCATGCCTTCTAAAAATAGTGAGATGCGATGCAGGCCTTAGTTTTAATAAGAAATTCCTTAGGACTTAGTTTATATAAGAAATGTACTAGTTTTGAAGTGTTTTAGCACGGAGTCCTCTTTTGATCGCTTTTCGCTAGATTTGGTGGATTAGCAAGGCTTTCAATCATGCTTGATCATGCGATATGCGGGAAAGGCAATCATTTACTAGTTTTTCGAAAGGTGTTTGATTGATATCCTGTTTCATTCCAAAATTTAATAAGGAAAATGCCTAAATGCTAAACTTAATTTTGGAAGGATTTTTTTTAAAGGGTCCCCATTTATTAATGTAATATTGACTACTACTATTAACAAATGGGGGGTTGTTGAATAACACAACAGGAGGTTGGTGTCTCTGTGCACTGCCAGGGTTTGGTAGGCAAGGGATGAATCTTGATGGTTGCAGAAACAGAGTGCATAGTTCCAGGAAGCTAGATGAGGCTAGGTTTCTTGGTAAATTGGCTAAGTGTGAGATCAATGAAACATATGCAAACATTGATAGGACTTGACTATGATCACACACAGACACTTAGTGACACAACGTAGACCATCCATAACACATAGGACATACTTTGCTTGAGGAAACAACCTTCATGATGTGAGTGTGTGAGGTGAGTGTGAAACATGTCCATGTGATGACAACCACTCATATGCACACAATTCCCTTGAAGCAAGACAACATTCCCTTTGCATGATAAACAACAATTCCTATTCCCAAGTATGACAGATGTTGCATGAAGATAAGAACATAGACAACTCTTAAGATCAAGGATGGGAGCTTGAAATCATCAGCTTACCAACAAGCAACCAAGGACAATCAATCACAGGATCCGAGGTAGGCTCAAAAATTTTCATGCGAGCCAAAATTTTAGAGGGTAGTTGTAGCCACTACAACACTTGGTGACAGACTAGTAGAACTCCATCTCTCTGAATGGACCTTGTTTCATGAAAAGTGAGTCTAACCTTTCCGGAAGTATTGTTCGATTCTTTGTTCATCGTGGTTTCCACAGTAGCTTGATTGAAAGATGTATTCCCCACCATTCTCTTGATCAGTCAGAACACGTCCTAAGCCAAGTCAACTTAGTTGTTTCGATTGGGGATGAGGGGTATATGGGTGCACAAGTAATATGACAGTTAGAGTTTAAGTTTCATCTTTGGTGTTTCTCCACTGCCAGTAGGCCTGGACAGTACCCCGATGGAGTCATGCAGGAACACAAGCATCGCTCCGCTGCCAGCAAGCCTAGTCAGTACCCTAACAGATTTACTTGCATCACCTCTCTATGCAGGAAGCCTTTCTCTTCTTTCACCTTATTCATTTTTTTGAAATTTTCATATTTTCATTTTTCATTTTTCAAAGAACTATGTGTAGGCACTTATTTATTTCAGAGGCAGAAGAGGGATCCTGACTTATTGAGAGCAGGAGAGGTTGTTCCTTTAGAGAAGTATGTTATGTATACCTATGACATACTTGTTAAGGTTTCCCCCTCACCTTACTCTACTTGACTGAGATGACAAGGGTTAACCCAAAACAACTGACTAGAGTAGGTGGTGCCAGTTACAGTGCAAACGTTGTGTTTTCACCAAGACTCACTCTGAACAGAACGTATTTTTTATCAAGGCATCATCAACTGAAGACAACAAGTTATTCATAAGAGAGAGGAAAACAGATAACCAAATGTTGATAGTTGTACAAGTTCTCTTAGATTTGCCCTTGTTGTCTCAAGGGCCAAACATGGTTTCACAAGAGGCTAACCTACATGTAAAGTGAAAAGCAGAAGTAAAGCGAAGGCAAAACAAGTAAGCAAAGAAAACAAGCAATAAAACCAAAGAAATTTAGCAATCAAGCAAATATGTAAACAAGAATGCAAAGCAAGGAAGAAAACGCTACTCCTACTCCTATGCTAAATAGTGCATGGGTCTACTTACATGAAGTGATACTTCCAATGCAACCATCAACGCATTGGTCGACCCATGTTAGTGAAGGCATGGTTCACAAGAAACACAATCAAGCGATCCAGCACACATAAAAGATATAACAATGAAGACCAACACATTCTGAGTTTAAACACATCCACAGAGAAAAATAAGTGTAAGTGCATGACATACAAATACTCTTGACTGTATAGATGTTAAGCATACACATACTCTTGACTATGACATACAAGAAAATGAGAGAAAAAAATACAACTTGCATCGCATACATGTGTGTTGGGAATGGGTTCCCCCAATGACAGTTTTGGGGCTAAAAGCCCATGTTTTGGGACAATTTTGTAATAAAGTTGTAAAGTCTTTGCATTTTGTGGTCGCAGAGCGCAAAGGTGTCAAGATTCATAAAGGGTTGTCCACCCTTATTTTTTAAAATGTAAAGTCAGCAGTAAAGGTCCACCCATGGTCCGCGGACCATGGGATTGTATAAAATGGTGCTAAGTAAGTAAGCTCTAGGTAGTCCTTAGTTAAGAAAAAGAATGAACTAATATGCATTGGAGTCTAAGTGTTCTTAGGTCTTAGTGTAGGTAGAGGCTTCATAGCTGAGTGTGTAGAGGCCCAGGGTCGAGGAATAAATCCAAGGCCAATAAAGTGTCATTGGACCCAATCACCCTTACAGAGGGAAATTTTCATGACATTGGAGACACGGTGCGGGTTGTCCCCACGGAGGCACTACAATAGTTCGAGCAGTAGCAGCAGTTACTATTGGGGCCATCCAGACAGGTCTGCAGGAGCTGCAAACCTGCGCATCATAGGTTGGCATAGTGTCCACTAGCCTCGCTATCGTTACTTCAGAAGCTACTGAGATGCTGCAAGCAAAGGTCTCCTGAGTGATAGTGCTACTGGATGGAGCACTGACCATAGAGAATGAAGCTGACAGGCCCACTATCAGTGCCCTCAAGGGAGTGGGGTTGAACCTGGCAGTGCTCCCTGGCAAGGTGATCTACCTACTATAGGATGGAGTGATCACGAAGTTGAGGTTCCGTGAACACTGCACTTTGCAGGTGATCAGTGAGTAGCAAATTAATAATGAATAGCTAGCCCTACAGCAAGACTCTGCCATCACCGTCGTGACTGAGGTAACCGACCGAAACAAGTGCATAGTTTAGGTCATGGACGAGGCATGCTGAATGGTCCCAGAGTTGGCCATTCCTGAGGAAGAACTGGTCGAGATGCATGTGCACAAGCTTGCTATAGGGGTGTGCAATGCTCACATAGAGTTGGCTAGGGTTCAGCTAGAGCTGAACCTACATATTCCAGATCTACAGTTGAATGCCCAGCCTTCAACTCCGCTAGAATTAAAGGATCAGCATGCAACCACTGTCAGAGAGGCAATAATGGTAGTAGATAGTGTAGTAGCAGACTACACACAACCTTTTAAACAGTAAAGCGAGGTCCTGATGAGCCTACAGGAGGACCCTAATGTACAGTGGCTAGAGACAGAAGCACGAGAACTGCAGCAATGCTATGACGAAGTAAAAGGTACAATGTGAACCATCGCTCTCACATAGAGACTGGCGAAGTTGTAGGAGGCCAAACAATTGAAATAATAGGTAGATGCAGCACAGCACAAGGAGGCAGTGTTGAAGGCATGCTTAAAGCCCTGGTTGGATGAGGCTCATTCATTCATGGCCTCTATTGAAGGCAAGCTTTCTAATATGCAAGAAACTCAACAGAAGCTTCAGGCTGACAATTTATGACCAACGACTGACCAGTTGGTTGATGAAGCGAAGCAGGTGGCCGCACAGTGCACCAACGAGGTTGTCATCATATAGGTAGAGATGGGAGGTCTTTGCGCCAAGATATCCACACCTGTAGAGTGACTCGAGGATGAGTCACCATGTTTATGTTGGGGGCATGTTGGGAATGGGTTCCCCCAAGGACAGTTTTGGGGCTAAAAGGCCATGCTTTGGGACAATTTTGTAATAAAGTTGTAAAGTCTCCACACTTTGTGGTCACAGAGCGCGAAGGTGTCAAGAGTCATAAAGGGTTGTCTGCCCTTATTTTGTAAAATGTAAATTTGGTTGTAAAGATCCACCCATGGTTCACAGGCCATGGGATTGTATAAAAAGGAGCTAAGTAAGATATAGGTAGTCCTTAGTGAAGAGAAAGAATGAAGTAAGTAATAAGCATTGGAGTCTAAGTGTTCTCAAGTCTTAGCGTGGGTAGAGACTCTACAGCTAAGTGCACAGAGGCCTAGGTTGGAAGTCCACAGCTGAGTGCGCGGACCCCTGCAGTTGCGTGCACAATGCGGATAGAATATGTATTAATATGAAGATATCAATAAAGAGAAGTATTCTACAAGTATTTAATTCTTGTTAATGCATCTGGTTATATTGTGTCTTGGGTTTAATTTACAATGTTTATGTGATGCGCAAATATATGTGATTATATTGTTTAATTGAATGCAAATAAGAATATCAGTTTACGCGGTGCTAACTATGGTTGATTAGTAAGATAAGTAAAACACTTAAGATAACTTGGGAACCTATACAGTAGGCTATCATAATAGCAAAGAACTACCTAGATTGTAGGTTACTTCTACGAGAAGGTCAATCGTACACCTTCGTGGAGGTACTGAAGGGTGCAATAAAGGGTAGATTGACAAAGCCATAAAGCTTACAAACCTGCGTGAAAGTAGGAACAGAGGGTATAAACCAACATCACAACCATCTCAGGGTGGAGAAACTTGGTTCCAGCATCCCCCCATACTACTTCGGGTGAGACTTCGGTCCGCGCTCCACTGGCTGATGCCAAAAGGGCCAGTAGTGTACTTATTTCTTTGGCTAAGTAATGCTAAACTTGGGTCAGGCCCCACAAAGCCAACAATGTGCTTGTTGTGTAAGATTCCTTCAATACATGAGGGATGGGATCGTGTGGTTCGAGTGGAGGAAGCGAAATCTAAGTGTTGGATTGATCTTCAGTGTATACAGGTGAGTTATAAGGGGCCTGGGGTGTTTCGCAAATTTTCTTATCAGAAGTGGGACTAACCTCATGATAGCAAGGGCTTGATATAACTATCAACTTAGGCTGAAGTGCCTCGATTGCCTATGGTGTTCCCACTTCGTCAATAGATAGATCATCAGAGACCGTTGTCTTAGACAAGTTAACAATGAGTGAATCAACATCGTGATCAGATGAAGTACAGAGATCATGACAACCAAGATCAAAAAATGTAGGATGTTTGTCGACATCCTCATGATTTGATGGATCACATAGGGGAGCAGATGAGAAGCAAGAACGTTCACCCTATGAATTTCCAGAAAAACGAGATGAAAAATCAATTGGATTTTCAACAAGTAATTTTTCCTCTTTGTTGTCGAATGATAGGCTAACATCCAGTGTCTTCTGTGAATGATGAACAATTGGTGCATCTGTTGGTGGATTTCCACATGGAAAATCATAGATGGTGGAATCACTAAAGATGTCAGGGAAAAGCAGAGGAGGTGCCGATAGAAGGAGATCATCCTTCACCGTGGATTGATGTCCATGTTCCTAGTCATACTTATCATGAATGATAACGCAGGTTGGTTGTGCAACACCAAGTTTGTCAATGGCTTAATCCTCATTCACAACAAGTGTAGAGTCCAGAATGGAGGAACACAAGACAGTGTAATCTAAAGGATAAGTAGAACATGAAGATGAAGGTTGTGGTAACAAAGGCATGTGACAACCCATGGGCTTCACTACCAAATATGCTGGAAAATTGAGAGAAGTGATGCATTGAGGATATGAGAGTTAAACAAACATGTGTGCATTTTCTCCCAAATCACTCTATGATGACAAATTTGTTTGATGAGGGGATGGCTGACAGTCACGTGTGACAACAACTATTTCCATCTATGATTGCACAGCTCCATCACTGAAGTATGCTAAGTGGGGTTTTAGCTTCAACTTCATCTTGGGTTGGAGTGATTTGGTAATAGAGTATTCAAATCTATCCATGAGATACTGAAATTTAATCTGACTTTTCGAAGCTTGAAACTGCAATACACGAAAGCGTTGCCAAAAATCCATAGGCGATTCTTGCAGAGTCTTCCATTGTTTTAAGATTTTTTTGTCAAGAGGTTCAAGATCAAAATGACGGAAAATAGATTCAATGAGATCATAGAACTTCTCAAGTGAGTGCATGCTGCCAGGTGGCAGGCTACTACACCATCGTTGTAGAGATTCACAAAGTGTGTGTGAAAGGATCTCACTGACCTCTTCTGCATAGAACTCATCGGCATCCTAAAGGAATACATAGAAGTCGTGTTAGTACTTAGGCTAGGCTACTTCGCCCTCACCAACATATGTGAATTGGGAGAAAAGATCAAAGAACTCCCTCATGATGTTGAGAGGTTTGGCATGCGAAAAACATCATGAAGGGATGAGTCTGGTAGTATCCATGACAGATGTGGAAAGGTTCAAAACAGGATGAGAGGACACAACTTTTCATGTGTCCTCCTTCTAGAGCCTGAATGTTGATGGTGCTAGACCATCCAACATCAGGGGATCTCCCCGGTATGAAGTCCCAACTAGACCTCACATCATTTGGTGTTGCAGTCCCATTCGGTATGATGACCTGATTCCAATTATCTTAAAGATATGCCTTAGATCTTTCTTTTCAGTATGTGAGAGTGGTCTGCTTCATCTTTGAACAACGAAGTCCGCGTGCCTGGTGAATGCTAGTGTTACTTGTGTCAAGGTTCTTTCACATTAGGGGGAGAGGGTGGGAGGGAGTTTCAAGTTGGATGGGAGGAAGTCCCAACTCTATTAGAGACACACAAAACAACAATACATGCAAAACTTCTGGAAGAGTGATCCACACGGATGCGGAAGTCACAACACACAAAGGAATATAAGACGTACAACACCCAATAGGCAGTCCACGCGAGTGCGATGGTCATTATAGTAGGTTTCGTAAAAGGTTATGTTTGATGCCCAGGAGGCAACCAACATGGGAATGACAACGTTAAAAAATTATACAACACATTTTCATAAATATATGTATTAGAACAATCGAATGAGTTCAATTGTTTAACATAGGTAAAGCAACATGTATTACAAGTGTTCAAGATTAATTCTTACAAACATTTACAACACATGTGAGAAAATGTGCTAGCCTATGAGCAGGATTCTGAAATAAAAAAAAAATTCATGACACATCAGTACACCATTACATTACTAACCCCATGCATGGGGCATTGGAGTCAGTGCTCGCTCCTCAAAGAAAATATTACAGACTCTTAGGGCTATGTGGGAGGAGCCAAGGTGAAAAATTCCTTTGCATGTACAAATGAGGGCTATTAATAGCTAAGGGTAAAATTGGTCCTTGTGACTATTCCACTTCCCTCATGATTGTTTGAATTTCATGACTCATCATATTACAAGTGGGTCTCTTGGACTTGCACGTTACATTACATGATTTACACATTATGGCCCATAATAGTGATGTGGCCCGACATGACTCGTGACTAGACTCGACATGAAAACACTGGTATGTTCATGTTGTCGCTGGTGTGCATATTGAGCTGTAGTGTTGTTGAGTGATGGATGTTCTCTTAGTGTACGACAAATTCACCTTTGCATGGTCAAGCATGCAGAGTCCTCTATGGTCATGAGGTTCCTTGATGTTGCATGTCCGCGTTTATCATTTCCTATGCTTTGACATGCATGACATGTTTGTTCATTTGCGAAAATTGCATGTTCGTCCATTCGCGAAAATTGCATGTTCATCTGTTCGTCCGTTCATGAACACATCTTCACATGTTCATTTGTTCCTTCGTCCATCCATCCATGAATACATCTCCTCACATGCATCATTTTTTCATCCGTTTGCGAACACGTTTTTTTTTATGTACTACCCTTATTCATCCCATTTGTCATCGCGTCATGTTCCTTCATGTACCAGTATCTGACGTTACTAATGATGAGATGACATCAAATCCAAAAATATCCTAGCCTACCATGATGCATGATCATTTTCATATGCAGGTGACCGAGAGAGCGGACAAGGTTGTGAAACTACACGAGGAAGGTTTCGGGCTGGGATGTGAGCTCTGGGCACTGCTGGTGAAAAATGCGTAGAAGTCACTGGGAGATGGAGATAGGAAATCTGGATTGGCAGTGATTTTCCATGCAGTATGGCTTGCCTAGAGGACATATCTATGCAATTCATAGAGGGAAGTAGTGAAGGCTATAGGAACACTTGGTAGACAAATTTATGCAGTTTTTGGAGGGAGCTTGGCAGCAAAAACTACACAGTTTCTGGATTGAACTGGCAGTGAGCTGCTGGGAGTTGCTGGCGGGAAAAAATACAAAGTAGATGGGAAGCTGACCTGCTGACCACCTCCACACAGTTTCTAGGTTGATTAGACTATCAGGTTGCAGGAGGCTTGCTTAAGAAATCTGCGCAGTTTTTTGGGTGAGCAACCAGTCAGCTGATTGGATGACTAGATGGAAAAATTGCACAGTTTTATGAGGGAGATAGGGACGGGCACTAGGTGACTGCCTCCAAACCTGCCATGATGCATGATCGTTTTTGGATGCAGGTGACCGGGAGAGAGGATAAGGTTGTGAAACTACAAGAGGCAAGTTTTGGGTTGGGATACGGGCTACAAGCACTACTGGTGAAAAATACGCAGAAGTCAATGGTAGATGGAGATGGGTAATCTTTATTGGCAGTGTATATCCACAGGGTCTAGCTTGGCTGGAGGATAGATTTTCTCAATTCTTGGATGAAAGCAGTGTAGGCTACATGAAGGCTTGGCAGAAAAATCTACACAGGTTCTAGAGAGCGCTGATAGCAGGTTGTAGGAGCTTGGCATCAAAAGGTGCATGGTTTCTCGAGGGAACTGGAAGTGGCCTGTTGGGATCCATTGGTGGGAAAAACTACACAGTTGCTGGGAGGTTGACTTGCTGACCACCTCTATGTAGTTTCTAGGCTGAGCGGACTGGCAGGGTAGAGGAGACTTTCTTAGGAAATCTGCGCAGTTTTCTGGGTGAGCAGCGGGTTGATTGACTCGCTGGGAAAACTTTGCAGTTTTCTATGGGAGAGACGGATGAGCACTGGGTGATTGTCCAACCTATCTGTGAAATTTTCTTAGTTAGAAGAACAGGCAAGGTCTAGGAATAAATCTAAGGCCAGTAAAGCGTCATTGGACCCAATCACCCTTACAGAGGGATATTTTCATGACATTGGAGACACGGTGTGGGTTGTCATCGCAGAGGCACTACAATAGTTAAAGCAGAAACAACAGTTACTATTGGGGCCATCTAGATAGGTATGTAGGAGCTGCAAACCTACGCATCATAGGTTGGCATAGTGTACACCAGCCTCAGTATTGTTACTTCAGAAGCTGCTGAGATGTTGCAAGAAAAGGTCTCCTGAGCGATAGTGATGCCGGATGGAGCACTGACCACAGAGAACGAAGCTGACAGGCCCACTGTCAGTGCCCTCAAGGGAGTGGGGTTGAACTTAGAAGCACTCCCTGGCAAGGTGATCCACCTACTGTAGGATGGAGTGATCACGAAGTTGAGGGCCTATGAACACCACACTTTGCAGGTGATCATTGAGTAGAAAATTAATAATGAATAGCTAGCCCTACAACAAGACTCTGCCATTGCCGTCATGACTGAGGTAACTGACCAAAACAAGTGCGTAGTTTAGGTCGTGGAGGAGGCATGTCGAATGGTCCTGGAGTTGGCCATACTTGAGGAAGAACTGGTCGAGGTCCATGTGCACAAGCTTTCTATAGGGGTGTGTGATTGTCACACAGAGTTGGCTAGGGTTCAGCTGGAGCTGAACCTACATATTGCAGATCTACAGTTGAAAGCCCAGCCTTCAACTCCGCTGGAATTAAAGGAGCAGCATGCAACCACTGTCAGAGAGGCAATAACGGTAGTAGATAGTGTAGGAGCAGACTGTACACAACCTTTTAAACAATCATTTGAGGTCCTAATGAGCCTGCACGAGGACCCCAATGTACGATGGCTAGAGACAAAAGCACGAGGACTGTAGCAACACTATGTCAAAGTAAAGGGTACAACGTGAAGCGTCGCTCTCACGCAGAGACTAGCGAAGCTGTAGGAGGCCAAACAATTGAAATAATAGGTAGATGCAGCGCAGCACAAGGAGGTAGTGTTGAAGGCACACTTAAATCCCTGGTTAGATGAGGCTTATTCATTCATGGCCTCTATTGAAAGCAAGCTTGCTAATATGCAAGAAACTAAACAAAAGCTTCAGGACTAACGACTGACTAGTTGGATGACGAAGGGAAGCAGGTGGCCTCACAACGCACCGACGAGGTTGTCGTCATATAGGTCGAGATGGAAGGTCTTTGTGCCAAGATCTCCACACCTGTAGAGTGACTCAAGGATAAGTCACCATGTTTATGTTGGGGGCATGTTGGGAACGGGTTCCCCTAAGGACAGTTTTGGGGCTAAAATCCCATGTTTTGGGACAATTTTGTAATAAAGTTGTAAAGTCTCCGCATTTTGTGGTCGTGGAGTGTGAAGGTGTCAAGAATCATAAAGGGTTATCTTCCCTTATTTTGTAAATGTAAATTTGGCTGTAAAGATCCAGCCATGGTTCACGGACCATGGGATTGTATAAAAAGGAGCTAAGTAAGTAAGCTCTAGGTAGTCCTTAGTGAAGAGAAAGAATGAAGTAAGTAATAAGCATTGGATTCTAAGTGTTCTGAGGTCTTAGCGTAGGTAGAGACTCTGCAGCTGAGTGCGCAGAGGCCTAGGGTGGAAGTCCACAGCTGAGTGCGCGGACCCCTACAGTTGTGTGCACAGGGCGGATAGAGTCTGTATTAATATGAAGATATCAATAAAGAGAAGTATTCTACAAATTCTGTGTATTTATTTCTTGTTAATGCATCTGGTTATATTGTGTTTTGGGTTTAATTTACAATGTTTATGTGATGCGCAAATATATGTGATTATATTGGTTAATTTAATGCAAGTAAGAATATCAGTTTACGCGGTGCTAACTATGGTTGATTAGTAAGATAAGTAAAACACTTAAGATAACTTGGGAACCTATACAGTAGGCTCTCATAATAGCACAGAAATACCTGGATCGCAGGTTAATTCTATGAGAAGGTCAATCATACACCTTCGTGGAGGTACCGAAGGGTGGAATAAAGGGTATATTAACAAAGCCCTAAAGCTTAGAGACCTATGCGAAAGTAGGAAGAGAGGGCATAAACCAACATCACAACCATCTCAGGGTGGAGAAAATTGGTTCCAACATCCCCCCATACTACTTCGGGTGAGACTTCGGTCCGCGCTCCATGGTCTGATGCCAAAAGGGCAAGTAGTGCACATATTTCTTTGGCTAAGTAACACTAAACCTAGGTTAGGCCCCATGAAGCCAATAGTGTGCTTGTTGTGTAAGGTTCTTCTAATGCATGAGGGATGGGATCGTGTGGTTCGAGTGGAGGAAGTGAAATCTAAGTGTTGGATTGATCTTCAGTGTATACAGGTGAGTTATAAGGGGCCTAGGGTGTTTCGGAAATTTTCTTATCAGAAGTGGGACTAACCTCACGATAGCGAGGGCCTGATATAACTATCAACTCAGGCTGAAGTGCCTCGATAGCCTATGGGTTCCCACTTTGTCAATAGATAGATCAACGAAGACCATTGTCTTAGACAAGTTAACAATGAGTGAATCAACATCGTGATCAGATGAAGTACAGAGATCACGAAAAACAAGATCAAAAAATGTAGGATGTTCGTCGGCATCCTCATGATTTGATGGATCACATAGAGGAGAAGATAAGAAGTAATAATGTACACCTTATGAATTTCCAGAAAAAGCAGATGAAAAATCAATTTGATGTTCAACAAATAATTTTTCCTTTGTTGTCGAATGATAGGCTAACATCTACTGTCTTCTGCGAATGATCAAAAATTGGTGCATTTGTTGGTGGATTTCCACATGGAAAATCAGAGATGGCGGAATCACTAAAGATGTCAGGGAAAAGAGGAGGAGGTGCCAACAGAAGGAGATCATCCTTCGCCGCAGATTGATGTTCATGTTCCAAATCTTACTTATCATGAATGCTAGCACAGGTTGGTTGTGCAACACCAAGTTCATCGAAGGCTTGATCCTTGTTCACAACAAGTGTAGAGTTCAAAATGGAAGAACACAAGATAGTGCAATCCAAAGGATAAGTAGAACATGAAGACGAAGGTTGTGGTAACAAAGGCATGTGACAACCCGTGGGCTTCACTACCAAATCTGCAGGAAAATTGAGAGAAGTGATGCTTTGAGGATATGAGAGTTAAATAGACATGTGTGCATTTTCTCCCACATCACTCTATGATGATGAATCTGTTTGATGAGGGGACGACAGACAGTCACTTGTGACAACAACTATTTCCATCTATGATTGCGCAACTCCATCACGGAAGTATGCTAAGCGGGGTTTTAACTTCAACTTCATCTTGGGTTGGAGTGATTTGGTAACAGAGTATTCAAATATATCCATGAGATACTGAAATTTCATCTGACTTTTCGGAGCTTGAAACTATAATACACGAAAGCGTTGCCAAAAATCCATAGGTGATTCTTGCAGAGTCTTCCATTGTTTTAAGATTTTTTTGTCAAGAGGTTCCAGATCAAAATGATGGAAAATAGATTCAATGAGATCACAGAACTTCTCAAGTGAGTGCATGTTTTCGTGTAACAGGCTGCTACACCATCATTGTAGAGATTCGCAAAGTGTGTGTGAAAGCAGCTCGTTGACCTCTTCTGCATAGAACTCATCTACATCCTAAAGGAATACATAGAAGTCTTGTTAGTACTCAATCCAGGCTACTTCACCCTCACCAACATACGTGAATTGGGACAAGAGATCAAAAAACTCCCTCGTGATGTTGAGAGGTTCGGCATGCGAAAAACATCATGAAGGGATGAGTCTGGTAGTATCCATGACAGATGTGGAAAGATTCAAAACAGGATGAGAGGACACAACTTTTCATGTGTCCTCCTTCTAGAGCCTGAATGTTGATGGTGCTAGACCATCCAATATCAGGGGATCTCCCCGGTATGAAGTCCCAACTAGACCTCACATCATTTGGTGTTGGAGTCTCATTCAGTATGATCGTCCGATTCCAATTATCTTAAAGATATGCCTTAGATCTTTCTTTTTAGTATGTGAGAGTGGTCTGCTTCATCTTTGAGCAACGAAGTCTGCGTGCGTGGTGAATACTAGTGTTACTTGTGTCAAGGTTCTTTCACATCAGGGAGAGAGGGTGGGAGTGAGTTTCAAGTCGGATGGGAGGAAGTCCCAACTCTATCAGAGACACACAACACAACAAGACATGCACAACTTCTGGAAGAGTGATCCACACGGATGCGACAGTCACAACACAGATAGAAATATAAGATGTACAACACCCAATGGGCAGTCGACGTGAGTGCGATGGTCGTTATAGTAGGTTTCGTAAAAGGTTATTGTTGATGTCCAGGAGGTAACCAACATGGGAATGACAATGTTAAAAACTTATACAACACATTTTCATAAATATATGTATTAGAACAGCTGAATGAGTTCAATTGTTTAACACAAGTAAAGAAACATGTATTACAAGTGTTCAAGATTAATTCTTACAAACAGGTACAACACATGTGAGAAAATGTGCTGGCCTATGAGAAGGATTCTAAAATAAACGAAAGTTCCATGACACATCAGTACACCATTACATTACTAATCCTGTGCATGGGGCGTTGGAGTCAATGCTCGCTCCTCAAAGAAAATATTAGAGACTCTTAGGGCTATGTGGGAGGAGCCAAGGTGGAAAATTCCTTCACATGTACAAATGAGGGCTATTTATAGCCAAGGGTAAAATTAGCCCTTGTGACTATTCCACTTCCCTCATGATTGTTTGAATTTCATGACTCTTCATATTACAAGTGGGTCTCTTGGACTTGCATGTTACATTACATTGATTTACACATTATGGCCCACAATAATGATGTGGCCTGACATGACTCATGACTAGACTCAACATGACAACACTGGTATGTTCATGTTGTCGCTGGTGTGCATATCGAGCTGCAGTGTTGTTGAGTTATGGATGTTCTCTTGGTGTACGACAACTTCACCTTTGCCTGGTCAGGCATGCAGAGTCCTCTATGGTCATGGGGTTCCTTGATGTTGCATGTTCGTGTTTATCATTTCATGTTCTTTGGCATGCATGACATGTTTGTTCGTTTGTGAAAATTACATGTTCGTCCGTTTGCGAAAATTGCATGTTCATCAATTCGTCCGTTCGCAAACACATCTTCGCATGTTCATTCATTTGTTCCATCCATCCATGAACACATCTCCTCACATGCATCGTTTTTTCGTCCGTTTGCGATCACTTTTTTTTTATGTACTACCCTTATTCATCCCATTTGTCATCGCATCATGTTCCTTCATGTACCTGTATCTGTCGTTAATCATGATGAGATGACATCAAATTCAAAATTCTCCTAACCTACCATGATGCATGATCATTTTCGGATGTAGGTGACCGAGAGAGTGGACAAGGTTGTGAAACTGCGCGAGGAAAGTTTCGGGCTGGGATGCGAGCTCTGGGCACTGCTGGTGAAAAATACACAGAATTCACTGGGAGATGGAGACAGGAAATCTGCATTGGCAATGATTGTCCATGTGGTATGGCTTGGCTGGAGGACATATCTACACAATTCCTGGAGGGAAGAAGTGCGAGCTGCAGGAACACTTGGTAGACAATTTTATGCATTTTCTATAGGGAGCTTGGCAGCAAAAACTACACAGTTTCTGGATTGAGTTGGCAGTGAGCTGCTGGGAGTTACTGGTGGGAAAAACTACAAAGTTGCTGGGAGGCTGACCTGCTGACCACCTCCACACAGGTTCTGGGTTGAGTAGAGTGTCAGGCTGCAAGTGGCTTGCTTAAGAAATCTGCGCAGTTTTCTGGGTGAGCAATTGGTCGGCTGATTGGATGACTAGATGGAAAAACTGCACAGTTTTATGAGGGAGATAGGAATGGGCACTGGGTGACTGTCTAGCCTATCTGTGAAACTTTCCTAGTCATTGGAGTAGACAAGGTATGTAGCTTCTACGCAATTTTTGAGGGGAGTCAGTCTCGAGGTGACTGCAAGATCAAACTCTCCAATTGACTAGCAGGAGGGTTGATTGATTAGCTTGTAGGAAACACAAGTTGGAATGGCTTGCTAGATTCTTTTGCACTTTTCGAGATGATATTCGATCGAGTCGATGATGGGGTGAAGGTGTGACTATTAGAGGGTGATCTAGTAGTCATAAATTCAGCAAAAAATGACTAAGTGTGTGAACGAGTGAAATTGTGCATACGTGACCTTGCATGCACACACTCATATAACTTGACAACAAGATGCCTCAAACCATCAGGAGACACATGATCAACATGGCTAATCGATGATGCAAGCAACAAGCATGACGCTTGTGATAGATCATTGAACAAACACGATGACGCTTGCACAATAGTGCATATAACTTCGTGTGTGAGCGCGACAAATGTTTACATAGCGAACACAACATGTACACATGAAGCAAAGACCTTGTGCATGACTAGAACCTGGTCGCAAGCATGACATAGAAATCAACATGCAGAAGATGATAGTTGTTCGAACAAGTGAAAAAGAAGCACTATATGCAGAAGCAACACATAAAGTGACTTTTTGTGATTGCACACATGGATGTTCCTGAGGATAGGATGATATGACAATGAAAAGCAGTCCTGCAAACTCAACTAAGAGGCATACTTTGAAAGATGTTATTTACTTACCATACTTACCCTCAAGATGATCATGCATCTGGCAGAGTTCGCATATGGTCCTGAGCTTTTCCATTACCCGGTTCGTTGGTTGTTCTCCTGAACGCCTTGGAAGTGATTTCAGCATGTTACCTTTTCTTGTAGTCACTGAGAGGTATACTTGCGCGATTTAAGCAGATAGTGACTGCTGCTGGAATGAGGTCCTCGAAGGCCCATTTGCAAAGTTTCTGCATGCAAGACCAACAAGACAACTTGAAAAATACTACACAGTTTTGAGGCGCAAGGCACTTTTGCAGGATAGGGGTCTTGGGAGGACACCTCTGTGTAATTTCTAAGTGCAGTGTAGCTAGAATTCTTTGCGCATTTCTTGGGAGCAGTGCTGGTTGGGGCCTCTACAGGCTACGGGGTTTTAGCAGGAAAGGGAGGTTGGTGTCTCTGTGCACTACATGGTTTCAGTAGGTAAGGGAGGTTGGTGTCTCTGTGCACTACCAGGTTTGAGTAGGCAAGGGAGGAATCTTGATGGTTGCAGAAACAAAGTGCATAGTTTCAAGAAGAATGATGAGGCCAGGTTGCTTGGGAAAATGGCTAAGTGTGAGATCAGTGAAACATAGGCAAACATTAGCCCCATGGGGGTAGGTGAGTTGGTAATCATAATGCGGTGAAGTTCGTTAGAAAGGTGGGCTTCATACTGAAGGTCACGAGTTCAATTCCCCTAGACTAACCTGGAGCTGTGGAGAGGGGCGAGCGTAGTTTCCTAGGGGTTATAGTGGTAGCAATCAGAATTGACCCCATGTAACATGAGTTGCGAGGCTGCTCCAGTTGTCGATTCCTCTATTGACAAAAAAAAAGAAACATAGGCAAACATTGATAGGACTCGACTATAATCACACATGGACACTTAGTGACATAACATAGACCATCCAGAATACATAGGACATATTTTTCTTAATGCAACAACCTTCATGACGTGAGTGCATGAGGTGACCATGAAACATGTCTATGTGATGACAACTACTCATATGCACACAATTCCCTTGAACCAAGACAACATTCCCTTTGCATGATAAACAAAAACCCCTATGCCCAAATATGACACATGCTACATGAAGATAAGAACACAGACAACTCTTAAGATCAAGGAAAGGAGCTTGAAATCATCAACTTACCAACAAGCGACCAAGGACGATCAATCCCAGGATCTGAGGTAGGATCCAAAATTTGCATTAGAGCCAAAATTTTTGGAGGGTGGTTGTAATCGCTACAACACTTCCTTACTTTTTCCTTACACTGCCTAACACTCCCTAGCATGCATTGGAACTACTATTAGTGCTCCGTAAATTCTGGGTCGGAGGGTTCCCCACACTTTGCTATTTATAGTACCTCCTAACTCATTGTAGAGGATTTTGGTCAGCCAAGCTTCTGATAGGAGTATCTTAGAGAAAGCTTGGAGAGTATTGTAACAAGCCTTGGCTTCTTCACAGTGTAGAGCTAGTACATCTCTTTGGAGGAGTAGGCAGCAATAACTGTAACGTTCCATTATTGGGACTAGTGGTTGGTCATGGTTGTACTATATGATTGGAACTTTCACTTCTTAATGTAATAGAGCCAACACGTTTCATCCATATTTTGGTATTGTATTTCAGTTAACTTGTTTACTCTAATGACATATGTATCTATTTTCTTACACATGTATGTATAGAATCTATCTATATATTTATGTGTGAATCTTACTGAAATGTGTTGTTGGTTTAACCATCACTTTCGATTGTTGGTTGACCTTCCTTCCAGTTTGTGGTGCATCTTTTCTCGTGTGTTCCCTTCCAAGCTATGTGTTTACACAAGTTTCCAAGGGGCGCACTCATTCCACCTTCCATGTGTTAGAACCATCCATGCACCTTCCTTGGTTTGTTGTGAATGTCACACCCTTGCTACCAACAAGAAAATCTCACTTACCTCTGCATGCAACTGCGGTCAAGGTGATACCGTACGACCCAATGTTGGCTCCTACACCAAAAGGTATGAGGTCTAGTTGGGACTTCTTACCAGTGAGATCCCCTGACATGTTGGCAGGTCCAACACCGCCAACATAATGTAATAATGTACTGTTCTCATGGTCTCTATTTTTGAGGCTATATAATGTATTGGGGCAACAAAATGGAACACGTTTCTCCCCAAAAGGTCTAATTATGAATATTACTGTCATGTTATGGAATTATTAGGTCTCGGGTGTTCCTTCTTGGCCCCTCACACTACTATTACACTCCAAGGTGTGCTCTCTCAAAGGTTATAGTCTACAATGCGTCTCTTGGAGACCTGCCCATTGACTTAGAAGGTAAGCCAAAAAATCTTCCACCACTCTTTTACAATGAAAAAATATGTTTTACCTTACCTCAATTGTATTTCCCAACAATTATTTAAAAGACATCACGTTCTTTGAGCTCATTTTTCATTTCATTAACTTTTTTGCAAACTTGCATAGTGATATTCTCATTGAAATATTTGGAAAGGGAATCTTCTAATTTGTGACGATGGAAATTACTTCTATTTATTTGATTCCTTTCATGTTTAAATAAATAAATTAGCAAAAAATAACCATGAAACCAACAAAATGTAGTTCACTATGAATTCACTACATATTGCTAACAATTAAAATGTATGATGCATTTGTGTACATGCTTACAAGATACAGATAGAGACCAGTCATCCCGATAATGTGGATATTCATTATCATGATTGTAGAGTATTCCAAATTGAGATGTGTCAAGCACAAACTGTTGAACTGTAAAACAAATGAAGAAGCCACCATCAAGGGTTGTGTTGAGGGCCCTGAAATCGGGTCAACAACAAGGGGGATACCCACTCGGTCGGGAACCTGGTTGGCGGCTCCGTGCCCGTTTGGTGTAGCGGGTCCGACTGGGGATAACGGGACCAACTTCCCGATCTAAGGGGTGTGTGTGTGTAGAGTTTGGTGATGTGTGTGTGTGTAGAATATGATAATGAAAATCTGGAATTATTTCTAAGCTAATTTAATTCTAAACTCTAAGACTAAATTTTATACTACTTTAATCTATCAAGAACAACACATCTAATCTACGCTAACCCGGGATAGAACTTTTTCCATTATGCGATCTAGAAAGATTTCACACAATAACTGGTAATGAAGATTATTCAGCTATTATGAGAATATAAATCAATTAAGATGAACCATCCTGCATAAAAATTTAAGCAAAACAGTTGTGAACAACATATCGCATAATCAGTTATTCATGTATTAAGCACAAATCAATGACTCCACCGTACAAAAGTGCCAAATGCTAGTCCACTCATTCATACATTAACACATAAACAACATCAACTGTATATTACTCTAAGAATGCAAGCAGAAATTCGTCAAGAGATAAAAGTACCATTTATGATTGATTTTATACTCACAGACCTTAAGAAATAACGATCTATTTCTACTTACTTCTAATGCCTACTAAGAGTACAGAAGTGCAACATCAGTAGCAGGTATTAAAATGCAAACATAAATAAATCTCGATCCGTCCATTCATCAAAAACCCCCTCCGAGGGTGCAAAAGTGCATGTTCTGAGGACAAGTTTTTTGACAAATTTCCGGACCCTTCTCCAATGCAACGAGAAGGGTTAAATACTACTAACCGGCTAATTTTAATTACACAAATTTAGGGAACAGCTTCAAATGACCGCCCTTTTACTAAAACAAATTTATTTCTAAAAACTGAATCTAATTTCTAACCATTTCTATATCTGCTCCTTAGTGCTGTAAGCGATGCGCTGTTCGCCGTGAAAGAGTCGGCTGCTTGTCCTTTCCTTTTGTTCGAGCTTGAAAATTAGAAATAACAAGATCTGGCACCTCTTTCTGACAAACTAGAAGATATTTTTGAAAGTGTTCTTCTGGAGGAGTGTCTTCACGGCGTGTATACTTAGTACAACTCAGATTTCTTTCAAACTAATTGTGTTGTTGCTATTTCGGTTTCCGGCCGTGCGAATGACTCAATGAGCTGGAGATTTTGTTGCCTGAACGATTTTCTCAATTGAAACTGGTTTCCCTTCTTTGTTCCAGGCTTTTCTGAGACGTCTTTCCCCTTAAGCGTTTTTCTTTTTGCTTTACCCAATTTGGGACTCAGGATCTTTCATAAACGCTTTGCTTTTGTGCGCCTTTGACTCTAAGTCCTGGATAGCCTATTTCCATCAGCACTTGTTGAGTGATACTCTGGAATCCGCGGCCCTGCTGTATGCGGTATCCATCTGCGAAGTCATCTCCTCTCTGTTCTTCTAGCTCTGGCGCTTTTCCTTAGATGTTTCCTGCATATAGATTTATATCAGTTGCTGACTTATAGTTCACGTAAATGAAAAGAGACAGAAGAAAAGATTGACATGAAAGCAATTAAGTTCTAATGAATGCATAATCATGTCACCCATTATGACTTGACTCTTCGAAAAACGCAACATAATCATCTTTGGATACACAGGCGTACAATCATTAATTTCCCGTAAGGTGTGCGCCTAATATTGGGCTCACAGATCATGCCGAGGAATACCTGCGACGAATGGCTTCTGCGATTTGCATCGCAGCGTCGAAGATTGCGATCTAAATAGTGGTATCGCAGCAATTGATGGACTCATTCATCGCAAACCATAGATCGCAGGTCGCAGCTTTGCATGGTCGCAAATCGCATATCGCAAGATCGCAAGGTCGCAAGGTTTTCGCTTTGTCACTTTGTGCTGCTTATGCGACATTGCGACGTGCGACGTCACATATCGGCCGTCGGCGATTCTTTAGGTTTTCCCTTTTTGAGCGCTTTTAATGCATGCGGTGCGATGAGTTCTCGCGTCGCTCCCTTCCAGTGTATTTATGCGCTTTGGGAGAGCGCCTCTTTTTCTTTTGCGACGCGATATAGCTCTTAGGAAGTTAATACAAAAGATTTTTCAAACAAAAATATTTTTTGGATTTTTGGTTAAGGGTCCCCCTTTGCTTGATGTTATTACTAATATCAAACAAAGAGGGGGGTTGTTGGTGACCACAACAATGGCGATTCACTGTGAAGAACCAGTTATCTCTGCATTTCTATTGACTGTTCACTTCCGAAACAGCAAAAATTTTTATATGTCTAAATTTTGTTATGGACAGATAGAGTAGATTACCCCTCACCTTGCCAATGATATTTTGTCTCAACCCTTTTTTTATATCCCAATTGCTTGCTTCCTCAGGTTTTTTCTTGCATTCGCATCAGACATTACTTGGTCTTGATTAAAGATAAAATAAGGTCTTCTCTGCGTACTGGCTTAAAAGTATGCTCATTTGTCGTAGGTAGAGCCTCTGCTGCCCGCAAGCGTCCATAGCCTCGACAGGGTTACCATGTTATCCAGCAATGATCCTTTTTCCTGTTTGAGGTTACTCGCAACATTCCAGAGAAAAATCCTTTTTGACACACTTTTCCTTTTTTAATTCTCTAAAGAACAATGTCTTGGTTTGGTGGCCAAATTATGACACAGTCATTCACTTGATTTACACTTTTGCTGAACAAGCCGGCTCGTGATGAGACCTCTTGTCTTTTGATTGCAACAATCTTAAGTCGTTGCCCTGTTTTGATAGACAGTATTGGCAAAGTCAGCAAGTTATAATATCTGTGATCATGATAAGCCGGCTCGTGATGAGACCTCTTATTCTTTGAGATATAGTGTTTTCCTTGGATTGTTTCTCTGAATGCTGTAATTTCCTTTTAGCAGGGAGGAAGTCATTGTTTTTCCTTAAGAAAGCTCTGGACGACAATAATAGAGTTTTTGAAAACAACAGTTTTGCAGAGAATGCTTATTTTATTATTGATGATACCTTTCATGGTGCTGATACAAAACAATTCTTTTACCAAAGGTTGCTTTTGTCAAAGTTTTTTAGAGGTTGAAACGAGTATCATAATCAAAGTGAAGTTAACTCTATTTGTCAATAATAAAATTCAGATTTTCAAAAAATTTTGCTATTTGTACAAGCGAAATCAAAATCTGATAGAGAATTGGCGTGCTCTTTCATGAATCCTTTTAAATGATCATTTACAACGAGTTTTATTCATAAAAATAGAAAAACAAAACAAAATAAAAACTAAAAACTAAATCTATCCTACAAAAATTAGAAGAATTCTCTTCTATGGAAAATATAATTTAAGGATCAGTCCATTGACAGGTAAAGAATCTCTCCTACCTGCCAGATCCTGCAACACGAATGTAGACGGGCCTACGACTTCTACAATCTGAAAAGGGCCAAGCCACAACTTTTGAAATTTCGTATGTTTGCCCTTTTCTTCATGAGCCTTATCCCATTTCAAAACTAAATCTCCCATCTGAAAGTTTTTTCTGGTTATGATGCTTGAGTCAAAAGAAGATTTTATTAGCGCTTGGTGATGAGCATGGGTTTTCCTAGCTTGTTCTCTTTGTTCTTCTAGTTTGATTATTTCCATTTGTCTTAATTGTAAAGAGGAAGTAGATACTTCATCGATATATTGCACTAAAGACAAAGAGGGAATGACTAGGTGAGTCGGAAGAACCACTTCTCTCCCATAAACTAAATTAAAGGGAGAAGTGCCGATTGAAGCTTTCTTTGTGATTCTATCAGCCCATAAAGCATTTACCAGCGCTTTGTGCCAATTCTTTTGGTTTTGGTCGACTGTTCTTTTGATAATTCTGATTAGGTTCTTGTTTGTTGACTCAGCCAATCCATTACCCTGCAGATAGTAGTTGGCAGAATATTTCAGTTTGAACCCTCTTTTAAGCGCAAACTCAGTCATAGTATTTCCAGAAAAATATGAAGCGTTATCAAACATTAATGCTGTTGGCAATCCAAACCTAGTGATGATAAATTGATCTATGAATTCAATAATATTTTCAGAATGAACTGTCTTGAGAGGAACTGCTTCTACCCATTTGGTAAAATAATCAGTTGCCGTAAGGATATACTTATGCTACTTAGAAGAGTGAGGAACGATCTCACCTATTATGTCCAAGCCCCATTGACTGAATGGTTGGTCGATGTTGACTGGTTGTAGCGGCATGGATGGTTTCCTTTGTTTTCCTGCAGCGGTCTGGCAGACTTGGCATTTCCTTACGTGATTGTATGAGTCTTTGAACAGCGTGGGACAATAATATCCTGCACGCAAGATTTTATGTGCAGTCGCATCTCCGGCATAGTGTCCACCCGCTGGTCCATCATGGAGTTCCTGCAAAACCTTTTCGGCTTCAGTTTTCTCAAGACACCTAAGAAGCACAGAATCGTAATTCCTTTTAAACAAGACATCATTTATGAGCTGGTATTGTTTAGCTTTTAATCTCAGAGCTCTTTTCTTGGTATGATCCAGACGTGATGGAGCATACCCGTTCTTAAGAAAATAAATGGTGTCAGCATATGATGATTCTGCATCGTTTAGGCTTACCTCATACGCTTGTACCTCTTCAGATGAGTTCTCCGGGATTTGCGATGCTCCGGCTAACATCTTGCAGAAGCCTTGACCTCTTACGATGTTTGCTGGTTTGATCTCAAGATCATATTCTTGTAAAGCGGTAATCCAATTAGCTCTCTTTTCGCCCACGTCTTTCTGCACCAAAAGGTTTCTTACCGCCGGAAACGGTACTATGACTTTGGTGTGGGCTTTAAGCAAGAAAGGTCTGAAATATTTGATCGCTTTGAAAACAGCATATGCTTGTTTCTCTACGTCTGAGTAATTAATTTCAGCACCTTGTAAGTTCGAGCTAAAGAATGCGATTGGAGCTTCCGCTTTCTCTTGATTTGCTTGGGTCAAAATCGCGGCATAGGATTTCTCTGAGGCAAAGGTGTACAAGATAAAAGATTCCGAAAAATTTGGGGTGGCCAAAGATGGAGCATTGATGATAGCTTGTTTGATTAAGTTGAATGCTTCGTGCTCATCTAGACCCCATTTGAAATTTGAATTCTTTTTTATCATATTTTGTAAGGGAGAAATAATACGTGAAAAATCCGGGACAAATCTTTTGACAAAATTGATCTGTCCAAGGAAGGATTGCATGGCTTTCTTGTTATGGGGTATGGATATTTCGGAAATTTCCTTGATTCTGTCGGGTTGTATGTGAATACCAGATTTTGACACTATGAATCCGAGCAATTTCCCTTCGCTTAATGCAAAGAAAGATTTCTTTGGGTTGAGCGAAATCCCATACCTCAAGCATCTTTGAAAGATTTGCTTCAAATCTTTGAGATGGTTGTTTTTTTTTTGGAGTACACTGTTATATCATCCAGGTAAATCACTACTGATTTATTGACTAACCCTTTAAACGTGATGTCCATGGCTCTCTAAAAGGTAGCTCCGGCGTTGATCAGACCAAATGGCATCTTCCGATATGCATAAGTGCCCCATTTGGTTCGGAACGTAGTCTTTAACTGATCATCAGGGTGCACCAGTACTTGATTGTATCCTGAAAATCCATCCAGGAATGACATTAATTCTGAGCCTGCTACTGCCTGTAATATTTGCTCCATAGGTGGGAGGGGAAAGTTATCTTTCTGACAGGCTTTGTTGAGATTTCGGAAATCGATACAGATTCTAATGTCTCCGTTTTTCTTCCTAACGGGCACCATATTGGATACCCATTTAGAATGGCTGACAGGAAAGATTATTCTGGCTCTCAACAACTTATTAAGCTCAGTTTTTATCTGATTTTCTAGGTTAGGGTGTATTTTTCTGAGCTTCTACTGGACAGGTTTTTCATTGTCAATCATAGGGATAACATGTTGAATGATAGAAGTGTTGTATGTCTTTAGCTCATCGTAATTCCAGGCAAAAACGTTTTTGTATTGTCTCAGAAGACGGATATATGCTGATTTCTCTTCAGGGGCTAGGCCGTGACCTAGGTTAACGTTTTGTGGCTTCTGATCGGTCCCTAGGTTTACTAATTCATAGTTCAGGGTAGAACTCCAAAGTTTAGCATTGGCGGACCTTTTAAACCGACTTTTCAAATCATACAGATCTTCTAACTTGACCACTGATTTCGGTATAGCATTGTCAGAGCCATTTTGTTGTATTTGGTGATCATGATGGTCTTCGTCGATTATCTGATTTGAGTAGGATCCTTCAGAAGTAAGGAAATTTACGATGTCAGGATCGTCGTTGAACACTCTCCAATTGGTGATATTGTCAAGGATGGATGGTCTAAAGATTAATTCTATTGAAAACCTATCAGGACTAAAATCTTCGGAAGGGATAAGTCTAGAGGCCACGTTAGCTAACAGGTCTGCGCTCGCGTTTTGAATTCTTGGAATTGACGAGATGTTGAATGCTACGAAATGTGCAGTGAGATCTTGAACTAATGATTGATAATGCTTTAAATGACTTGACAGGCAATGTATGGTGTTACGTACCTGTTTTACGACGATCTCCAAATCTCCAAAGACTTGAAGATACTTAACGTTTAATCCGATTGCTTTGTATAGGCCTTGAACCAAGGCTTCGTACTCCGCTGTGTTGTTCGTGCAATCGAACTCAAGTCTGCATGTGAGCATAATCTTGTTCCCGTCTGGGTTAATCAGAACGCATCCTGCTCCTGCTCCCTCATTGGATTTAGATCCGTCAAAATATAATTTCCAAAATAAAGATGTATTTACAGAATTATCTAAAAAACTAAAACATTTTGAGTCATCAGTTTGGGAGAAATTTTCAACTTGGGATAAAACTGAATTCTCTAAGTATGGTGAAATATGAGCATTGAAATTACCTAGGAAAGAATCTATTGCGTAATTGCCTACAATGCTGCTATTGTATGTTATGGCTTCATTTTCTCCTTCCAGTTCTGTCTCTATGTATTTTTGGTGCAACTCTCGTTCAACCTTTATCTGATTTGGTTTACCATTGTATGGTAACCACATGTGCGACCAGTCGGTTGAGAAATATCCGTGGAGTTTCTCCGACCAATCCCTGCTAAGAATCAAACCATAGAACTCAGGGATATCAGCTACTAGAATGTCGATAACCTGACACACTTTTGGGTTAGACGACAATCTTATGGTCACCTGATTAAGTTCACCAATCACTTCGACTTGGGATCGATCAAGTTGAACTATACGTACTGTGGATTTTTGAGGTTGCACATTCAATTTGGCACATATTGACCTGGGTAAAATATTCGTTGAAGCACCAGAATCGACCAAGCAATTGTGCACGTTTTTATTGAAGATTTCATATGTGAGAAGAAAAGGGGGAGTATGAGACCTTGATCTTCCTCCAATCAAGGCGATGTCATTTGGATCAATTTTATTGATCGCGTTGGTTGGAGGCCTTCCCAAATTGTGGGAAGCTACAGCTGTAGGTAAAGATGTAGTAGGCACAGCATGTAATTCTTTCATCATTATTTTCTGCTGGTGTTTCAATTTACTCAATTCATACAGAGTGATATTAGCCCTAGTCTTCTTCATGTCGTCAATGATGTTATACTCCATTTCATCCGACACTATTAGTGTTCTTGATGGAGGTGCTTGATCAGATTGGACTGGGCTAAGCTGGGTCGCTTTAGCAGTTGTCTTTTTTGTTGCGACCTTTTCTTTTGTTGCAGGGTTTGCGCCCTTTTGTTTTGGGGTAGTTTGGGGAGGATCAAGTTGATTTTTGCTTCTCGTGCTAACAGGAAATGCTTCTTGATCCTCTTCTTGTGGGAGGATGAAGTCCCACATTCCTTGTAGTTCTACGACCTCTTCCTCGTCGGTCTGCCCTTCAGTGGTATTCTCTTCTTCTTCGTCTTCTTCAGATTCAACGTTTGAGACAACACTAGGTGATTTTACCTCCATGGGAGGATTTCTTTTAAAAGTCCTAAAGGGCTTTTTCGAAGAAGTCTCTGCTACTTGTTTCTTAATATCAATCATCTCATTGGACATGGCTTTCAACACTTTTTGTAATCCTTCCAAATCGAAAGGATCTTTCATTTGCTTCTTCTTGGTGTCTTCTTTGAAAGAGATCTTCTTAGATTTGCGTTCTTCTATAGCAGATCTCTTTTCTAGGGCTACCACGCGTTTTTCCACTGCTAATGCTTCTATCAAGTTGTCGACTAAGGTGGTCTTGTTTTCCCTATCTACGAAGATAGCCAAGTTTGGAGGTAAATCCGTGATGTACCATTCACATCTTACTTCCTCGCTGGGTTGTGAAGCAGCGGGGATTTTGTTGAGGATCTTATTGAACCGTAAGTTAAAATCTTTAATGGGTTCTCTAGCCTCAACCTTAAGATTAGATAGGTCATTGATCAATGTCGCCGTGGATCTGTCATCACCAAACTTGGTGAGGAACTGACTTTGAAAAATGTCCCAGCTTGTGATGGATCCGGAAGGTAACGAAAAGTACCATGACCCGGCTGTTCCTTGCATTGTGTAAGGGAAAAGCCGGACAACAGCATCTTCGTTAGTGACTCCGTTGAGATTAACAGAAAGCATGAAATTATTGATATGTTCCTCGGCTAGCATGCCTGCTTCTGGATTGAATTTAGGCAGCCATTTCTCAGGATGGGCCGGTATAGGGCTCAGGGGTGGAGGCATTAAGACCGCCCCAGGATTGTTCCATGGAGACTGGGCCATCGTTGAGCTGCTGGCTAATGGAAGTGCAGAAGATGATCCCTGATGCTGAGAAGATGAAGATATTAAGATCTTTGATGTTTGAAGAGGCAGGTTTGTAGAAGATGGGTGAGTGAGTTGGAATGAAAGAGTGGGTGGTTGACTTCGCGGTGAGGGAGTTGATATGGACGAAGTGGATGAAGGAGTCTTACTGTCAGACTCTGGTGGTGTTTTCCTTGCTCTTTTCCTGGTAGGAAGAGGGAGTTCACTTGGTTGTATGCCAAATTTTTCACTCTTTAATTTGGTAAGGGGATGAGCAGGGTTGTACTGCGAAGTCACGTTGCTTTTAGATTTATCAGACTTCTGGTTAAAAATAGAGAATCCCTGGAGTTTACGAATCAAAGTTTGAATTTCAGGGGGTTCAATGATAGATTGGTCTGATATATTCGAATATGTAGCAGTGGTAGATACTCGAGCGACTTCAAATTCCAGTTTTAACCGTGTTGGAGAAGTCGAGGGAGTTTATGAGGGTGTATTACTCTCAGAATGGTATTTAGATATTGCTTTAGGTGCCATTCATAGTTCGGCCCTCCTTCTAGCGCAAATATGTTGAGGGCCCTGAAATCGAGTCAACAACAAGGGGTATACCCACCCAGTCGGGAACCTGGTTGGCGGCTCCGTGCCCGTTTGGTGTAGCGGGTCCGACTGGGGATAACGGGACAAGCTTCCCGATCTAAGGGGTGTGTGTGTGTAGAGTTTGGTGATGTGTGTGTGTGTAGAATATGATAATGAAAATCTGGAATTATTTCTAAGCTAATATAATTCTAAACTATAAGACTGAATTTTATACTACTTTAATCTATCAAGAACAACACATCTAATCTACGCTAACCCGGGATAGAACTTTTTCCATTATGCGATCTAGAAAGATTTCACACAATAACTGGTAATGAATATTATTAAGCTATTATGAGAATATAAATCAATTAAGATGAACCATCCTGCATAAAAAGTTAAGAAAAACGGTTGTGAACAGCATATCGCATATTCAGTTATTCATGTATTAAGCACAAATCAATGACTCCACCGTACAAAAGTGCCAAATGGTAGTCCACTCATTCATACATTAACATATAAACAACATCAGCTGTATATTACTTTAAGAATGCAAGCAGAAATTCGTCAAGAGATAAAAGTACCATTTATGACTGATTTTATACTCACAGACCTTAAGCAATAACGATCTATTTCTACTTACTTCTAATGCCTACTAAGAGTACAGAAGTGCAACATCAGTAGCAGGTATTAAAATGCAAACATAAATAAATCTCGATCTGTCCATTCATCAAAAACCCCCTCCGAGGGTGCAAAAGTGCATGTTCTGAGGACAAGTTTTTTGACAAATTTCCGGACCCTTCTCCAATGCAACGAGAAGGGTTAAATACTACTAACCGGCTAATTTTAATTACACAAATTTAGAGAATGGCTTCAAATGACCGCCCTTTTACTAAAACAAATTTATTTCTAAAAACTGAATCTAATTTCTAACCATTTCTGTATCTGCTCCTTAGTGCTGTAAGCGATGCGTTGTTCGCCGTGAAAGAGTCGGCTGCTTGTCCTTTCCTTTTGTTCGAGCTTGAAAATTAGAAATAACAAGAGCTGGCACCTCTTTCTGACAAACTAGAAGATATTTTTGAAAGTGTTCTTCTGGAGGAGTGTCTTCACAGCGTGTATACTTAGTACAACTCAGATTTCTTTCAAACTGATTGTGCTATTGCTATTTCGGTTTCCGGCCGTGCGAATGACTCAATGAGCTGGAGATTTTGTTGCCTGAATGATTTTCTCAATTGAAACTGGTTTCCCTTTTTTGTTCCAGGCTTTTCTGAGACGTCTTTCCCCTTAAGCGTTTTTCTTTTTGCTTTACCCAATTTGGGACTCAGGATCTTTCATAAACGCTTTGCTTTTGTGCGCCTTTGACTCTGAGTCCTGGATAGCCTATTTCCATCAGCACTTGTTGAGTGATACTCTGGAATCCGCGGCCCTGCTGTATGCGGTATCCATCTGCGAAGTCATCTCCTCTCTGTTCTTCTAGCTCTGGTGCTTTTCCTTAGATGTTTCCTGCATATAGATTTATATCAGTTGCTGACTTATAGTTCACGTAAATGAAAAGAGACAGAAGAAAAGATTGACATGAAAGCAATTATGTTCTAATGAATGCATAATCATGTCACCCATTATGACTTGACTCTTCGAAAAATGCAACATAATCATCTTTGGATACATAGGCGTACAATCATTAATTTCCCGTAAGGTGTGTGCCTAATATTGGGCTCACAGATCATGCCGAGGAATGCCTGCGACGAATGGCTTCTGCGATTTGCATCGCAGCGTCGAAGATTGCGATGTAAATAGTGGTATCGCAGCAATTGATGGACTCATTCGTCGCAAACCATAGATCGCAGGTCGCAGCTTTGCATGGTCGCAAATCGCATATCGCAAGATCGCAAGGTTTTCGCTTTGTCACTTTGTGCTGCTTATGCGACATTGCGACGTGCGACGTCGCATATCGGCCGTCGGCGATTCTTTAGGTTTTCCCTTTTTGAGCGCTTTTAATGCACGCGGTGCGATGAGTTCTCGCGTCGCTCCCTTCCAGTGTATTTATGCGCTTTGGGAGAGCGCCTCTTTTTCTTTTGCGACGCGATATAGCTCTTAGGAAGTTAATACAAAAGATTTTTCAAACAAAAATATTTTTTGGATTTTTGGTTAAGGGTCCCCCTTTGCTTGATGTTATTACTAATATCAAACAAAGAGGGGGGTTGTTGGTGACTACAACAAGTTGATATTATCTAGCATAACTTTGTTGTGAGATTCTTTGATGTCAGATAAAATTCATGAACTTGGCAATCAAATGTATCAAAATATGGATTCAAGCCACTACCTATGTACCAGTTTCCACTAAAATATGGTTCCAATGAACCATGCTTTAATTTCCAAACAAAAGATCAACCTTCAAAAGATTAAGTGTTTATCTTGAGTATCATATCAGACATATGTAAGCTATTAATACCATATTGTTGTCAAGCAATGAAATAAGAAATTAGTTTTGTCATCTCTGTCAATGAAAATAAACAGTGCCCTTGGTGTTTGAATGTGCAATAAAAAAATCCAAATTGCACATATATAAGTTATAATACACTATATATTGAAAGTGCACATGCATCACTCCACTCTGTTATGGAAACACATGGAACCATTTGTAATTTTATCCATCCATACATCTTCTTCATAACCTAGTGGACAAGATGCATGATTATCTTTCTATCCTCATTAGAAAAAATAATATCCACTTTATCCTCCAAAAGGTAACAATGGCATAACTTTGAGGCAGATTCAAATACCTGAGAGGGCCAAGAGCATACAATACCATAAATTTCCAAAGTTTATAATATCTAATGCACCTTTTCCTGGAAGAAATCTTTCTATTGATCTTCAATGTCATACTAGTAGTCTCTTGTAGAGAGGGAGTCCAAAAATATGTGTTTCACTTGTATCTAGTTTAATCAAAATTTTAGCAAAGCCCATATGTCAACATGCTCTTATCCATATAGGTCTTGGATGGACTTGGATGGTTTATTACCAACCATGCAAGGACCAAGAGCCAAAAACTATGAAACATGCGAATCCACTCAATTAAGAATCCACTCAAACCGAAAAAAAACTGACAAAATAACAACATAAAAGTGAAAATGACCCCATAAATGATAAGAAGTAAGGAATGATTAAACAATCCTCCTAATGGTTACCACAAATGTGCAGTTTTACTTTATAAGTATGGTAGAGTTGACCAATGAGAAAGATATGATTCTTATTATAGTACTTTGCAACACACTGGGTAGTCAACTTCGATGCCTTATTTAACACTACCCCAAGGTAACTTAATGTCTATGAAGTATTTGACCCACCTATTTACATGATTTCTAATCATCTAAGACCTTGCATCCCAGCGAGGCATTCTTATAACTAGTTCTAACCAGTTGTTTCAATGGCAATTTTTTTCTTAATTGTGGTCATACGCTTCATCTTGACTAAATTATGGCTTCTTTTGTCTCTATAATTGATCATAATATTTAAATATAATTATATTTCCACCATAGCTAAATAAAATAAGTTACCATAGATTCCAAATAGACATTTCTTTTTAGTTTTCTAAGCGTGTGGATAATTGATTATTTTGCATGGTAGGTTGTCAGAGCTTTGCCAAAAGTAAAAATCCTAGTTAGTTTATGTTAGAACTTAGAACCTAGAAATTTCATGGAACACTCGAATGCTTAAAAACGTTCTTAGGGAACAGTGTATTATACATGAAAAGAAACTTCAAAATTTTGTTACTTCTATTTCACAATGATAACTAGACTCTAGAGGCACCTTACTTTTGAATTAGAAAAGAAGAGTGTAGAGATCACACCAGTCAAAATAATTCCTTGAGAATCACTTGTAACTTTACTAAATGTATTCCATTCGTGAAGAGGAAGGAGCCAAGTATGAAATACTTCAACATCTATAAAATTACTTTTGTAAATTATTCCTAAGTTGAGATAGAAATGACTACTGGTATTCCAAATCTGTAGTGATTAGAAAATGTCTTATTATGTTGCATGGTTTATCTAATGGAACTATGCAAAACTAGGGATATATGATGTAAATATTTATCAACTTGTGGTCAACTTCGAAATGCATTTATAAGAGAGGTAGTTATATTTTTGGTTTGACATAGTCATAGACATTTTGATATAGATATTTAAATAGTATTTTACTAAAAATGTACTGTAATTTACAGGTTGGGAACTATTGAACAAAGTGGTGATATTATTTGGAGGCCTACCTCTTCTCCAATTTTGCCAAGGTCAATGATTTGAAATGTATATATTCTAATGAATTTGAAATAAATGTGATTGAAATTTAGAATGAGATCTCTACTTTTCTTGATCCTTAGTTAAATATTGTGTTGTTTCACAATACTCGAATTTTTGGCATTTGTACCTTCATGATATAGTCTCTCTTCTGAGTTTCATAAATTATAGTTATCTATTTTTATCGATTTATGTCTTTTTTTTAACTAAATAGCGAAGAAGATGTTATTCCTTGTCCTTTGTTATTCTTTATAGAATTCACATCAGTCGTGGATGTTTTGAGGCTTTTTGCATATCAACATGAGAGAGAATATGTTCATTGGTCATATAATTAAGTTTTTGTAAGGCTATGACGTTGCATGATAAAGGCTAGGGTTGAAACACAATGGGCACACATAAATTGTGGTCAAAGAAAGCATATAAAAGCTTGTGGCATGGCATGATGGAGTTAAATGCAAGAAAAGTGATGCATACAAAAATTTGTGCCCAAAAGTAGGCACATTAATGGATACACAAAATTGTGGAAAAAATAAAGCACAGGGAACATCAAGGTAGAACAAGTATTACTACAAAGTTGGCTCCATTGAGAATATTTATCGGGTGGGAAAAGAGAGGTATGCATTCAGCTTTTGGTGCACATGAATTTTGGAAAATCTTAAGCATGAGTTGGTTTTGGTTACAAGATTTATTAAGTATTTACCATGAAATTGAGCTTGACAGTGGCTCCAAGTTTTGGTGGTGAGAATGGTGGTCTCAGCAGTAGGAAATGAATACACCCTCTTGTTTGGTCAACCTTTTTTGGCTTGTATGTAAGATTATAGACCACGTTTTGATAGTAGCTACAAGTTTTAGTGGAGAAAATGGTGGTCTCCGTACTAGCCAATGAATACACCCTCTTGTTTGGTAAACTTTTTTGGCTTATATGTTAGATTCTAGACTAAGTTGCAGGAATCTATGTGGAAATTAAATTACAACCCACGATTTTTGGTTAGGGGTAATCTAGTCTAAAACCCATCATAGTTGATTTGTGGCAATCCAATTCAAAAACATATGTTGGAAATTTAATGTGATTAATGGTTTAAATGCTTTATTATATCTCGCGTGATGAGGGATATTATAGGTGCAGACAAGAAGCTTTAATTTATTGACAAAAGTAATGCATTATTTATTAAGGTGAGCGTGTAACATATAAGTAATATAACATAACATTAAAGTTGATAATAATTACTATTAAGGCTAGTTAAGTTGTTAAAGTGTTAAATTTCAGACCATGTTAATCAAATTCTAGACTTAGACATAATATAACCTTGACCTAGGTGTCTGAAAACAAAATTCCGATCATGAAAACAAATTTGAGAATTTACAAACTTCAATATCATATTGTCACATTTTATGAACAACAAAAGCACACGAATCAAAACCAATCGAAATTGCATTTCTATTCCATTTGTGAACTATAAAGAAGAGAAGTATAATGCATAATTCCTAAATACAATTGCATCAACCAACACAATGGTGCACCCTAGGTTTCCTTCATAGAATTAGGAATACAATGAAGTATAATGCATCTAGTGTTAGGTAAACTTGACTCATAATAGAGTCAAAGTTGACCAGGTTAAACAATGATAGTTTTGGGGCACATGGTATTGTGCACCCATAGTATTCTACCCGTGGTATTATATGTAATGGAGCTTATAAAAGGCTGGAAGGACTTCATTGTAATGCAAGACCTGGAGGTGAGCGGTGAAGGCTCACTTGGTCGGATTGGCTAGGGTTTTGGCCAATGCTAATAAGATCTTATTAGGTTGGGTTTTTCCCCGGATTTGGGGTTTTCCCAGATAAACATTTGTGTTTATGTGTTTATGGTTGTTGCTGGTTATTTTTATATTTATTCCTCTTAGTAATTATTTATTCCTCTCAGTAATTCTCAGTAATTATTTATGTTATGCAATAAATTTCTTAACAATTAGTATCAGAGCCAAAGGTCTCGAGTTCAAAACACACCTGGCTCGCGTTGAGGGGGGAGATTTTTGTGCTCCCCATTAATGGCGATGTTGATCCAACACTCCCGTGTGTTTTGTGGCATGTGCCTAAATCTAGCGATGTGTCTATTTACTAACACCTGCGGGTTTTGGTGTAACGACAATCGTGTCTCCAACAACTGGTATCAGAGCCAGATATTGGCTTCAAAGGGATTATTTGATGCCACGGGTTTATAGTGCCTGATGAGATCAATGCAGCCTTTTTACAAATCTTTGTCTAGAAAATAATGGTGGAACAATCATATGCGGAAAAACCTCAAGGAGAATGTGTGGAAGATAGTGTCGTAACTGCCAGGGATCGAAGTGCATTTGCGATATTTACTAGTTTGGAACATGCTGATGAATTGTTCGGGGTTCATGCAGCTTCAAAAAATTGTTCGTTTTCTGCTACGTGAGGCCACCGATGCTGGAATCTACGAGGTCCTCGTCGGGCTCACAGTTGGAGCGGTTTGATAGAAGTTTTTGATCAAATCAAATTGAGAGAGGATGGATCAGAATCGTAGTAGCAATAAACAAAAAAAAAAAATAGTGAAGTCAAAATTATTGCATGTAAATGAGCATACTATTGTAAGACCTGGTAAGGCATGTGTACCCCTTAGTGATCACCGGTAAAGTCTAGGTTAGACCTAGGTGATAGGGGGGATGTCGGGTTAACAATACCCCGGGTAAAAACTCTGAGGGGGTAAGAGCTAGAGTGAGCGGAATTATCTCACTTAACAGGTTTGGTTGGAGTTAGTCAAGGAACCCCAAGTCAAGTTTAAGGGGGGAATTGTTTGGTAAACTTGACTCAAAATAGAGTCAAAGTTGACCAGGTTAAACAGTAATAGTTTTGGGGCACATGGTATTGTGCACCCATAGTATTCTGCCCATGGTATTATATGTAATGGAGCTTATAAAAGGCTGGAAGGACTTCATTGTAATGCAAGACCTGGAGGTGAGCGGTGAAGGCTCACTTGTTCAGATTGGCCAGGGTTTTGGCCAATGCTAATAAGATATTATTAGGTTGGGTTTTTCCCCGGATTTGGGGTTTTCCTAGATAAACATTTGCGTTTATGTGTTTATGGTTGTTGCTGGTTATTTTTATATTTATTCGTCTCAGTAATTCTTAGTAATTATTTATGTTATGCAGTAAATTTCTTAACATCTAGACAACCATTTATGTGCCCTGGAAATAACATCAAAACACTAACCATAAACTCATATGGTAGTGCCTCTTTAGACATGGAAATTGCTACCAAGGATAATGTGCGCAATTAAAGGTGAGAAAGTCAGTGCGTGCATGCATTAAACCCTCAAACTAAAGATCAATTGTGGCATTTTTTTCTTGGGACCTGTTTTCTAGACCCCAAAGCCAATAGGATTCAAGCATGTAGCTCATTATTCATAATTGCAACATATATATTCATTTTTTTTCACTTTTTGGCATGTAAATTAGTTTTTAGAGACAATTTTTTATGCTATCATGATAGATTTTCATGACTCCCAGGGTAAGAAGTCAACCTTTGGTGCAATTTCAAGTTTTAGGTTTGATAATTATAGGTCATTTATAGGCTATAAATGTCTTCAAAGTTTCACTTCTAATTAATTATTCAACTGAACATATTAAGTATTTTATAGATAACTATTTTTCCTTCCACCCACTTTTCATAACTTCCATAACCATTAGATAGATACCTGCAGCTTTGATGTTATTTCAATTGTTTAATAAAATATTACTGAGACTTTAAAAAGTTTTATAATTTATTGAAAGTTGTAGAATTTACAATTTATAAAACTTCAAGGTCTAATTTTCTAAAGTCTATTTTTTAAATGGTGCTAACTCAATGGAAGAGCAGATTCTTTTCAAGCAATAGGTTGGTGGCCCGATTCGATCATGCCCTAATATTGACATGGAATGACTAAAATTATGTTTTGGTGATAGAGGCTCTTTTGACCATCACCAATGAGCTTATGGTGACAATTTTTGACCCTCACCAAAATATGAAATGTTGACGGTCAACGAACACCACGACATATATGCATCAATAGTGACAACCATGAAAGGTCCATCACTATAAATCGTTGTTGTTGATATGAAATGGTGAGGGTTTGTGTTTATCATTATAATCATTATTCATGATGGATTTTGAATGTCACCACAATACCTATACTTTTGGTGATGCCACCTTCGGTGACATTCAATTTTTTGGTGCTAGGGGATAAGGTCCATCACCATTACTCATATGAAATGGTCACGATCACTATCCGTCATTATAAATCATTATTGGTGATGTACCTTGAACGTCACCACAACACCTAGACTTTTGGCGACACCACCTTAGTTGATGTTAAGTTTTTGGTGACAGAGACTATTTTAACCATCACCAATGAGCTTATAGTGACATTTTCCGACCCTCACCAATGTCCTTTTTTGTTGTAGTGATTTGTGACCTTCTTGACCATCTCAAGGGTGCTTAGTAATTTATCAATATTTATTTGATGTTCATCTATCACCAAGTTCCAATAGAACCCACAGATGTATGAAATATTGTCTTCAAGTCAAAGGAGGGTCTCTTTGGGTGGTTGGTAATGCCCTTCAGGTTAGCAAATGCCCACACAAAGTTTATGAGGTTGATGGATGACATCATGAGGCATTTCACCAACTCGTTTATGGTTTTATATCTAGATGATATCTTCATCTTCAACAAGATTTTGGAAGATCACTTGCAACATATTCGATAGGTCCTTCGAACCCTGTGACAGCGCAAGCTCTATGCCAACTTAGAGAAATGATCCTTTGGCATGGACTAGGTCCAATATCTAGGTTATATAATTTATGACCAAGGCATACATGTGGATCAGGCTAAGATCAAAGCCATTTTGGATTGGTAAACCCAACGACTCTAACATAGTTGTGCAACTTCTTAGGCGTTTCTAATTTCTACTGTAGATTCATGTTCGTGTTCTCTCAAATCACTTGGCCCTTAAGTCTAGTTACTAAGGGGGGAGATTTTTTTTTTTTTTTTTTGTTCTGAGTCATAACAAAAGGTATTCATTGAACTGAGACATCTCTTTTTCTCTACATGAGTCCTCACCTTGCTAAACCTGTAACAACCAATTGAGATTGAGACATACGCCTCTGATTATGCTATTAGTGTAGTCCTCACTCAATAAGGGCATCCAGTCACCTATAATGATGAGAAACTCTTTGATACTATTCAAAGGCATCCCACCTATGATAAGGAAATTTATTATAATATATAGGCCTACTAGTAATGGAAATAGTATATTCGTAGGAAGGATATGATCATCCACACGGATCACTGGCCTCTTCAATTTATGTAGACACAAGGGAAGTTATAGAATGATCACCATAAGAAATAGTCCACATATTGGCAACAATTCCATCTGAACATTAAATACAAGAATGGGATAACTAATCACATTATAGACTACCTAAATTGACGCCCAATTGTGGCATTGAGCATCGTTCTCATCTCTTGTAGGAATGAGACCTATGGATGGCCAAAAATATATGACAATGACTCATAATTCACTACCACCTACAAGATGTTGATGGTTGGAGATCCATTTCTAGACTTTCACCTTCAGGATGGATTGTTGCGCTATTTTGGACATCTTTGTGTTCCTTCAAGTGAGTGTGTTAATATGATTTGGAGGAACATTACAGTTAAGTCATAGGACACTCTGGTATGGAGTAGATAGTCATAGTAGTGTAGAAGTATTTTTATTGGCAAAAACTCTGGCAGGACGTTGGAAACTATGTCAGATCCTGCATTGCATGTGTCATCGCCAAGTCAAACATTAAGAAGCAAGGCATGTACACCCCTCTCCCTAATCCTAGCCGAACTTAGGAATCAATTTCCATGGAATATATTTTTGGCCTTCCTTCTACCAAGCATGATAATGACTATGTGTTTGTGCTTGTTGATAGATTGTCTAAGGTAGCGATACTAGTTACTTCCAAGAAGAGTATCACAGTAGAAGCTACTACGAAGCTATTCCTCAAGTGGGTGTGGTTACATTTTGGATCCCACTGACCATTATATCATATCAAGATAGCAAGATCCTAGGCACATTCTCATCAAGCCTTTGGGCGTTGTTGGACATGAAGCTCACCAACTCGACTACCTTCCACCCCTAGACTAATGGTTAGATAGAGGACATCAACAAGATGATAGTGCAAATATTGCGCATATATAACTCTAAGAATCCATGAACATGTGTTGAGAGTCTCCGCTATGTTAAACAAAATTACAATAAATCTCTTTGTAGCTCAATTGGTCACAACACCTTTCAGGTGGTCCTAGGATTTCAACCATTCTATCTCATTGATGTTTCAATGCCTCTTGCAACCACCTAAGAGGAATTTTTTTATGTTGAGTCCAAGGTTGATAAAGCCATCAAGTTTATTGAATACATTCAACACATCTACCACTAGGTTCATGATATCTTGGATAAAGATAATTCTAATTATAAACAACACTGTGATCAACATCAGGTGACACATCAGTTTCAAGTGAGTAAAAAGGTTTGGTTTCATTTGTAGAAGGAACCCCTTGCCAAAACCCATCAGAAGCTTCGGCAAATTTGATATAGGCCTTACACCATCACTAACACTATGGGTGACAATTATTTCGAGCTAAGTATCCCCATATTCCTTTGCCTACACCTGGTATTAAGTGTGGACCCTCTTTGACCATACTTTCCACCATTGTTGGACACATTAGACATTTTTAAGCAATTGACACCAACAGAGCTCAACCCATATTACATTTAATAGGCCACAATTGATCATACCATGGATACAAAAATTAATAACACTTTCCAATATAGGATTTAGCAGTATTAGGTTGTCAAAGCTGGCCAGCTCCTGCACCAAGGAACATGGCTCACCATGGATGTAATTATCATGAAGAAAAGTCATGTATATACATGAGTTCAAAGCTACACAGTCGCGTATATGTTGTTTTGAGGAAAAAGTAGTGGGACAGACTCAGGAAAATGAGTATGATATGGTTCAATCAATTATCAATTATCTATTCTGTTTGATGATGATTACAGTCTACTGATGATTTTTGGAATTGTTTTTGACCCTCATAAGCTGTTGATAATTTGATGAATAACTAGTTGATGATGATGCCTTGATGATTCTTACTAATAAATGCAATGATCAGATTTGATAGTGAACAAATGGCACAGGTTCAGGGGGAGCATATGCTTCTACTAATGCATTGTTGGCATTATAATAGAAGACCTTAATACATGACGATACTTATATTGCTTGATTCACATCGTTTCTTTGATTCAGATGACTCTCTTGATAATGAACATATACAACTTGTTGGTCTTGATGTTGATGGTCCAGATCATATATGGTGTATGACAGTTGTTTATGACTATCATGGTCTTGTTTAGATTATTAGTCCTTGTTATAAATGTCATTTATATCATTTGATGTAAAGGTCATGAAAATACCTAATTTGTAACCCCACTATGCATGGGAAGGATTATGTAATAATTTCTATTTTAGTCATGTATAAACATTTGGTATATCCCCACTTGGTTGGGTGGATGAGTCAAATTTGGTGTATCCCCACTTGGTTGGTGTTATACAGAAAATTGACCCCCTCATCAACTCAAAGGGGAAAGATATGATAGCTGAAGCAAAGACCAAGATCACAAGCCTTGTTTCTACACTAACGCTGGATAAACACTGACAACATGCTTTATAAAGCTTCTCTGTAAGCCTAAGGGAGCGTTAGTGGCCCTACTAACTTTACTTGTTGGTTTGGGGACAGTGTTAGTGGATCCGAATGAGAATCTATAGGTCAAAGGAGCAAATTGACTCATAAATATCTCTATATTCCCTCCTAAATCTACTCAGAAAAACAAGGAAACATCTAAAGTTCGACCTATTTGTGGGATTTCTAAATCCTAACGAAGGAGGCAAATGGGAAAGAGCTGAAAATCATGGCAACATCATTTCTTTTACCTTAAGATACTCATGGAGGAACTTGGCAACTCTAAATCAATTGCTACACAAGTAAAGCTAGGGCTATGGTGATAGGGGTTAGATCATTTGAAAGGATAACTTACTTCATTGTCGAGCATAGTGTCAAATCTAAGCATAAGAAGTTGGTAAGAAGGGAGAAAGAGAGAAGTTGGAGGGGTAAGGGAAGTTTGATACAATAGATGGTTGTAATCACTCTTCCGACATTAATATAGAACTGTATTTATACTGTCTACTCCATGCTGTTGGTACTATCATTCATTTACCTATTTGTCCAATACATTTTAGCATGTGTAGCTTAGTTATGTGTAACTAGAAGTCTTTTATGTATTCATGTACTAGTTATCAAGGTTGTATGTTGTGATTATGCTTGTCTCTTCTACGGGCAGGACTTGCTCTAGACCCAGCTCAGGGGACTTCCAACTAGCTGTATTTCGCTCTCAAGCAAATCTACACATAGGCTTGAGGTAATCAATCTGTTTTTCTTTGATAGTTAGTTATTGTTTATGGACATGCATGTAACTTTGTGAGAGCTGCAGATAATCTTACAATCTATCTAAGGTCCCAGGAATACCTTTTAGGGTATCTCCATTCTCCATATAGCAGAATTGGCGACTTGCGCTAGGGACTATACATTTAGTTCTTGGTTCACCCAGAAAGTTCTCAGTTTCCTCCACCTTCTAGACCTCCCCATACTTCTGCATTCCTTTTTTGGCCCATCAAGACCTTGTTGCATTCTTCCCTCATACATTCAACCTTGCATCTGATCCCCAAAGCCTTGTTTTGAACCCTTTTCCCACACTAACGCAGGTTAGAAGAGCAAACAGAGCTTTATAAAGCTTTGTGTCTACACAAACAGTGTGTTAGTGGACCAATAACTCTCTGTGGACCCTGCTACAGAGCATTAGTCACCCAAATTTTGACATGCAGCTGTGTATGTAAACTCAAAGGGATGGGAAACCTACTCATGGACTGAAAAAGGATCTGCAGCTATAGTTTGTTAGCAAGATCGGTGTCCTAAAATATTTTTTTTTAGGAAATAGTTTTTTTTTTCCTTCCTTAAAAAGTTTTTATCAAGGAAAAATCAACATTTGTTTATTCATTCTTCTGCTTAGCTGGTTAAAATCTGCTTTATTTTGGTTTCAAATAGTTGTTAGACAACATTGGAAAGATTTCTGTTGGTTATGCATGTGTTATAATGACTAGGATGCATGGAACAAATATGAATGTATGAAAGACTCTCACTCGTAGAATACAACTTATTTCATCGAATTGAATATTTTCAAGCATTGTATTTTGCATGATTTTTGAGTCAGAGTCCCACCACATATCATACGTCAACACCCCTACTGAAGACACTAAAAAAGTACACATAAAATTTACCTAAAATCAATCAATAACTCTTTATAGAGCAAACAAACAATAGTTCAGGCTAGGATTTTGGGATAGGCAATGTGAGTAAACTGCCCAAGATCATAAACTAAAACTTGTGTCATTAAAAGAGAGAAAATTCCTTCTGCACTTATACTACCGAGACCACTCTAGTTAAAGTGGAGCTAAATAAAAGACAACATCAGACTGCAAATGAAGGTAGCCCACCTTCACTTACAACTCCTTTGGGTATTTTGTGTATTGGTGATCCCTTCGGGGATTTCGGAGCTAATTCGGGGACTCAAGTATCCTACCCACACAGCGTACTGTCTGCGACTATGTCCCCCCCGGTAGTGTCTATGATCTGAGGTATCCTTAGTGGCCATACTTTTAGGGACTTACACAAGGTGATTGGGGTAGGCTGCCCTGGTACCTAACACAAACGGACCTACTATGTCTTCAGTTTTTGGGAGGGTGCTCATCTTCACGAGAGTACTTGGCCCCTCAATTTAAGGTTCGGGCGAAGCTCTAGAGTAACCGTAACTATACATTTGGCCAACCCTCTCTGTTATTCATTATGATACTGGGTTTCATCTCCAGTGATCGGTGCTTATCAGACAGGGTCATTTCCCTCTATTTTCTGATTGTTTCACTTAGTGTATTTTTTATTGTTATTTTTTATTTTTTATTTTTTAGGAACTCTAGTGTTATCATTGAGACTCTGACAAATATCACGATAAAATTTATTGATAAAAATTAACGGTCATTGTGGCTACATCTGGCCCTCGTCGTTAATCTAGATGATTGTTAGGACTTCCTCCTCTCATTGTGGAATATCCGAAGAGCTCCAGTGAACCAAATTCCCCATCTTCGAGAAATCAGTCTCCAAGATCTCACACAAAATCTCTTTGGACAACCGACGATTCAAGTTTACCAGAAAATTTCTTCACTGTAGGATTTCTTCCTACCTACAACCCTCCGATCAGGAATCTGTTGGACCCACTCTTGGTTTGCGTGGCACCTATACCTCTTGTCTCTTCAGTTGGAACATTCCATCCATCCTATTGACAACTAACGGGTCATGGAACTTTGTGGACACTTTTGGTCCCCCACCACTTCCCCAGTCGACAGTCACCACCACACCATTGATGGAAAACCCTGCTATCCCATTTGTCCCAGGTACAAACACTCACATGAAATCCTCCATGAGTGGAAACCAGCCTATGTCGGGCTCCACCCCTTTAGTGTCAAACTCTATACCTTCGATAAGTGCTACATACAATTCTCCTTATAATTCTCAATATAGCATAGTTAGCGCGGGTCCCTTCAACCAAAAATATGGTTGGCAACCATTGTATAGTTCTAACCCCCAGATTCAAGTATCTAGGGGCACTCCCAATATGCATATATTGTTTGGGAAGGTAACAATTCCCCCTCCTTTTTCAGGCATGCATGGTCAGTCACTAATTGACATGAGCACTCCTTTTATCAGTCAAGGACATATGGTTAGTTCTGTGGTGGGCAAGAATCCTCAAGGAGGTCTAGACCAATCCATGGGGGCACCATACTCACAATTTCAAATGAGTCAAAGGGGCACTTCTTATCCTGGGGCCAATCCTATACTCTAACATCATAATCCCCATGAAAATCCACATTATAATTCCATACCCCAAAGCAACTACTATACCACGCAACCTATGTATAATATTGGGACTCAAATGATGGGAGGACCGCAAGGATCCACAAGTCATATGTCATCGCCTTGGTCCGAGTTGAGGGCACCACACACTCTGCCTTTCTTAGCAACATTGGATATCCCCGACTTGTACAAACTTACAAATGACCCCATCTATCATAACTTACCATGGCTGCCAATCCCACATAAAATATGGACAGACATCCCCAAGTTCGAAGGGAAACAAGGGGAGGATCCAGGTACCCATATCACCACCTATCATCTTTGGTGTGTTTCTAACTCCATGCTGGATGATAGTATCCGGTTACATCTTTTTCCCCACAACCTCACTGGCAACATAGACAAGTGGTACATTGAGTTACCACGCGCGTCAGTAAATACCTTTAATGCTCTAGCAATGGAATTCTTAAAGCACTTCCAGCTACCCATCCATTATGAGACTCGGACGGAACTCCTCGTTGCATTATGTCAGGATACCGCCACCCACATCTCTGATCATATACATGAATGGAGATGTAGGCATAGGTTAGTCAAAGCTCCCCTCCCAGACTATCTCTTTGCGGACTGGTTCTGCAAGTCCCTACTCCCACAAATTGCTAAGGATGTCGCCTTAGGTGGTGTGGTCATAGAATACCAATCCGTACGTCGTGGCTAGCACTTAGATCTGATATATTCACAGTTTGGAACTCTTTATGACATTATCCCCAATGCCACTCGCAACTCCAATGCTTCCACTACTCAGTACCCCAAAGCGCACGTCGATGGGATTATCAGTGCAACCTCCGGGGTTACTATAAAAAAACTCAGCGGTCACATTTCCCAGATGTTAGTGGACCCCTCTACCAAATCAACTACTCTTCCTACCACCATACTAAACCTTGTGCAGTCTACGCAAAAACCCGGTGGTAAGAACAATAAGAATAAGAAAAAGACTGCTCCTTCTGAGGAGCAGTAAAAAAAGTAGCAAAACCCAAAGCAGAAAGCTTTTGTGCCTCCTGACGATGGAAAGGATAAACCCACCCGATTCCCTTGCAAAATCTATGTGCAAGACCACATGAAATATCTATGTCTGTGTCTTCAGGAATGCATAGATTTCATTGCTAAAAAGGACGCCGGAAGGACCCCTACTGTCATTAATAATCCTTTCCCTGCTCAGCAATAGTAACACCTTATTGCAAACCAACCCCAACCCCCACAAGGGAGCAATGGTTGTTTGCAACATCCTTCAGCTGGTGAAGGACCCTCTACCGTTTACATCTTTGAAATGATAGATCTACAAACTAAAGCCAAACCTTATGGAGCTCCTATTGCTCATGCAGAGGAACCTTCCCCAAGCCAAAACCCACTGCCGCCTAACGATTTTCATATTGAAAGGCCAGTTGCTGACCTTGTGATTCACCCCCTTAAAGGGGCATTTCGACACACAATGCACAATACATTTGCACGTGTCGCCCAAAACTACAACATTGTATAAGACTTGGCACAAGCATCGTCAACTATGTTGGTGCTCGAAGTATTACAAAAATGTCTAGCACAAAGGAAATCTTTGCTTTCGGCCATTGGTTCTATCAACCCACAGGATTCCATGCTTGCAATTTTCGACATGGAAAAGTGTAAACCTCCCCTTTCTTTCCAGCTTGCATTTCAGGTGCAAATATTTTCGAAAGGTAAAGGTATGCATAGAACTGTCATCGACGAAGGTGCTTCTACTTGCGTCATGTTGGCTTCATGTTGGCTCAATTTGGGTTCTCCAACCCTATCCCCGCCATCGAATTCCCTTAAATCTTTCGATGGCCACACTTTAATCCAGAAGGTTACCTTGCCGACTACCCCATCACTCTGAGTGGGAAAATGGTAACGATGGATATCGAAGTCATGGATCATAAACTTGACTATAATCTTCTTTTGGGCTGCACTTGGACTTATGCCATGAATGCCATTGTGTCTTCAGTCTTTTGTATCATCCTATTTCCCTTATATGGAAAGATAGTCACAGTGGACCAGCTATCCTTTTGCACCCCAGATTACTCCCCGTTACCTAGTAGCTCTGTACCCTTAGTGGGTGGTGTACCTGACTCTTACGTCAGTATCAGTACTAGTCTATTGAAGGGCTCTTCCCTGATGGGTTGTTTCCCTTTTCTACTAGCAAAGGTTCCATAGATGGTCAATATGGTTTCATCCATTCCTCACGAACAGACTGATCCTTGGATCCTAATGGCCCCTTCAGACATTGACACTTACAGAGAAAAAATGTCGCTGTCACTAGCTGAATTGGCCTATGAATCCATTCAATCTGCATCCAAGTCTCTAATCACTTTGGTCACAGCCAACGATACCACTGCCCCTCCCATAGCTGCTCCTTCTCTCAATCCTCTCAATCAAGTCCTACCTATGGACGAAGCTATTGTTGGCATTATGATACAAATTTTCCACTATGACAGAGGTGTTGTCCTTGATGGCAACTCACACAGATGACAGATCACAATTCAGGCTCATAGAATGAAGAAAGAGAGATATACGCAAGTTCCCCATTGACCAAGCCATGTGTACACACGCACTTTCATGGAAGGAAAGGCGCATACATGTTGGAAAACTTAGTTTTGGTCCGTGGTATTTGGTCCATGGTATTTTGATCCATGGTATTGGTCCAAGGTATCTTGTCTGAAGTGTTGACCCCAGGTATTTGGTCCAAGGTATTGATTCTAAGTGGTTTTGGACCATCGTATTGAGTAAGGCCTAAGACTATAAAAGGAGGAGAAGATCATTAGGCAAAGGCACTCATGAATTGAATATCTAATGAAGAGCAAGGTCTAGAATACAGGTTATTGGGTTATGGTTCATAGCTGGATCTGAATCAAGGATGAACTTGAGTGCTTGATTAAGGATAAGTTTTGTTGATGGGTCAAGATCTTAAGGCTTGAAGAGAAGTATCTTTGTGTGGTTTTGATCTTTTATATGAATAACTAGCGCATTTTGTAATCTGTAAATATGATGATCTGGGTATAACTGATGTATGGAATTTTTGTAAAGTTTAAATCATCATTTATAGATCTGTACATAGGTTCACTTTAGCAGATGTGCGTATACACGCTAATTCTGCATATCAAAATAGCGTATACGCAGGTTCACCTTGAGAAATCGACATATGTACACAGGTTTGACACAATGAAGTAGCGTATACCTAATAAAATATGCTTTAGCTACTTCTGTTTACTGTTGCAGTGTTCTGGGTTCTAGCTTGGATTCTGGTTACTGTTACTGTATTCTGGTTACAACATTCTGAGAGGTGATTGATTGATTCAGTTTTGGTTGGTGCAAAGGAGATTGATTGATGCAGATATATTTTGTTTGATGGATCCAGTCTGAAAATTTATGAAACGTGGTCCCTGGAAGAAAAGAGAAGGTTGTAGCCTTCTGTAGGCTAGCACCTACGTACTAGTAAACACATCAGCTAGTACAAGAGCTAGGGGGTTGTAGCTCCCTTCCAAGAGAAGCTGGAGAATGAGAGAAGGTTATAAGACTGCACTTGTACAAAAATTGTAAAAAGAAGTTTCTTATTAAAAGAAGATAGAGGCGATTACAGTAGGTGGTTTTCACCCAAATTGGGTTTCCACCTTATATCTTGTGTTCATGTGTGTGATTGTCTGTTCTATTTTTACTGCACCTAGTTACTGTTTATATGGTTCTGATGCACAGGTTAAAGATCAACATATGATGAATTAACTAAGTTATAAGTTTGAAGGGTATGCGCTAGTTACCTTAAATACAGTTGCATATACATGAAAGTTTGATTAACTGAAGTAGTGTATATAAATCTAAAATGAAATATTATTGACTTGCTAATACTAATTCACCCCCCCCCCCCCCCCACTAGTATTATTTCCAACAATTGGTATCAGAGTAGGTCCTTCAGAAGAAGCTTGATCACTTGAAGGAAGATCTATCATCATGAGTAACTATGAAAGAGAGGGATCCATTAGACCACCAATCTTTGATGGGAGCAACTTCGTTTATTGGAAGGTAAGAACCACAGCCTATCTTCAATCTCTTGGAACAGATGTCTGGGAAATCTTGGAAGGAGGATATACATTTCATTCAACAATTCCTTCAGATACAATAGGTAAAAAGCAATATGAAACCAATGCCAAGGCTATCAATACATTATTGGGGAGTCTGTCACAATCAGAATTTGTCAAAGTTATGCAGCTCAAAACCGCCAAAGAAATATGGGACAAGATCATTATAAGCTATGAAGGAGACAATCAGGTAAAATGTGCAAAACTGTAATCTCTCATAATTCAATATGAAACTCTCAAAATGCACAATGATGAAAGTATAGCTAAGTAATTCTTACGTATAGATGAGATTTTTAATTGCATGAAGAACTTGCATGAAGAGATAAAAGAATTTACTTTAGTTGAAAAGGTTTTAAGATCCTTGTCTACTAATTTTGAATCAAAAGTTTCTGCCATAGAAGAAAAGCAAGATCTTCAGAGTATTACTATGAAATAGCTACATGAAATCTTAACTACTTTCGAAATGAGAAAAGGAGGTCCATCAGACATGAGAGAAGTTGCATTCAAGAACCTTGCTTCGGGAAGAGAAGAACTCAATGAATTAGAACATATTTCAGAAGATCAAGAACCTTCAACGGGGTTCTATAAGATTCAAAGTTAAACTACCCTTCAAATGCTTTTCTTGTGGAAGAGTCGGTCACTATGTTGACAAATGTCCTCATAAAGATAAGCTTGATAAAGGTAAGGAATCAGCAAAATGGAATAGAAAACAAAGTGCAAGTAAGAAGAGCTACTATATGCATGAAGATAGTGATGGTTTATCAAATAGTGATGAAGATAATAATGACTATAGACTTCTGATGGCTTTTGAAGATGATAATTTCTTGGATGCTTTAGATGAAGATAATATTTATGAAGAAATATCTAAACTCAAAATTTGTTTAGAAGAAAATAATATGATTATAGATACTCTAACATTCCAACTTCCTGAAAGAGAAAAACACAATGAAAAACTAGAATGTGAAATTGTCGGTCTAAGGAAAGATATTGAGAAAACAAAAGCTCTCAATCTCATATTTGCTAAAGGATCAAAAACTTTAGACGAAATTATCAAAGTGCAGTGTTCTCCTCTGATAAAGACAGGTCTTGGATATACTGAAGAAGCATCTGAAGCACAGACGCTGTCAACCTCCACTAAAAGCTATCTTGATGCAGCAAAGAGCAGTGAATAGTTTGACAATCGTCAGAAAAGGCATAAAGCAGTTCACCAAGTAAATCAGATTGAATCTACTTCAAGGATGAACAAAATTTACAGCCAACCTCAGGTAAATCATACTCAATTTTCTTCAAGAATGAATGTCAATGGAAACTACAATCACCAAGTCATTAGATTTGATAATCGCAGGAACTTCTTTAATGGCCAATGTTTTTCATGTCATAAATTTGGACACAAAGCTACTCAATGTGTTTCCTACAAGACCATCATGACTAGAGAAGCACGAAATCAAAGGAATGTGATAGGGATCATGAAAAGGACCTACAATAACTTTTCGCTTCTTGAAAATGAAATAGAATGCTCTATCTGTAACAACTTCAGTCATGAAGATTCTAAATGCAGGAGTAAATTTCGGGAAACATCTCAGAAGGAGAAAACTTCATTGAGTCCCAAAATATGGAGAAAGAAATAACCACAAACATAAAGATGTGGTATAGCATTGTATGTAGAAGGACAAGAAAATCAGTGGTACATCGACAGTGGATGATCAAAACAAATGACATGTGATATAGAAAAACTTCAGTCATACAATGCCTTAGAAAAGGAAAAGAAGGTATCATTTGGAAATGACACTCCTGCTATCATAAAAGGTAAAGGTTTTGTTCTCTTAAAAGAAAAGGTTAAAGCTGGGAATGTTATGTATGTTGATGGTCTAAAGCATAACCTATTGAGTGTCAGTCAAATGTGTGATCAATGAAATGAAGTAGTATTTCGATCAAATGGATGTGTTGTTCGTGAGCTTGATACAGGAGAAACCGTGATCAAAGGCATAAGAACTCAAAACAACTTATACATACTCAAGGGAGGGCAACAACAATGATATCTATGCAAAAATAATGAACAATGGCTATGGCACAGAAGATTAGGGCATCTAAGCTTCCCACAAATAAGGAAAGCATGCAAATTCCAGGCTGTTCGTGATCTTCCTGATATCAGCATTCCAGAAAATACAATATGCTAATAATGTCAATTTGGTAAGCAAACCAGAGCACATTTCCTTGAGAAGGAAGGATCAGCTAGTAAGCCTCTTGAACTTGTTCATATTGATTTATGTGGTCCATCAAGGAAAAAGTCACCTCGTGGAGAAGAATACTTTATATTTTTCATTGACAACTTTTACAAAATGTGTTGGATAGCACTTCTGAAGCATAAAGATGAAGCATTTGAAAAGTTCAAAGCCCTTAAAGCGTTGGTTGAAAATGAATCAGATCGCAAAATCAAATGCCTCAGATCTGATCAAGGAGGGGAATTTACCTTGGATGAATTCTTCGACTTTTTTGAAGAACATGGAATAAAAAGATAATTCTCCACTACGAGGACTCCTTAGCAAAATGGAGTGGTAGAAAGGATAAACAGAATTGTTCAACAAATGGCTCATGCCATGCTAGATGAGTCTAGAACTCATGCAACCTTCTGGGGTGAAGCTTCATTTGTTGTCGTCATTATCCTCAACAAAGCAAACGTTCGGGTAAACAACACTCAAACTCCACATGAACTTTGGTATGGTAAGACTCCTACTGTAAAATACTTCAAAGTTTTTGGAAGAAAATGTTACATCAAAATGACTGATGAAAAACTTGGCAAGTTTGAACCTAGAGTAGATGAAGGCATTCTCCTTGGTTACTCTTCCTAAAGTAAAGGATATAAGTGTTATAATAAAAGACTTTGGAAAATTATTGAAAGTATTGATGTTGTGGTTGATGAAGTAGGCAAAAATATAAAGCAGGTAAAAACTGAAGAGTGTGAAGAAGATGAGGATTATCCTTCCACATCATCCAAAGACTCAAATTTTGGGACAGAAAGAGGCAGTTGTGCGGACAAGAAGAACTATTACAGAAGCTTCAAGCTATCTTGCATTGCTTTCCTCCATCGAACCTCAAAATGTAAATGAAGAATGCAAAGATGAATGTTGGGTCAAGGCCATGAATGAAGAACTTGAGCAAATTGAAAAGAATAATACTTGGGAATTAGTTCCTAGACCTCATGATAAGGATATCATAGGAACCAAATGGATATTTAAAAACAAGCTGAATGGAAATGGTGAAGTTATTAGAAATAAGCCCAGACTTGTTTGTAAAGGATATGCTCAACAAGAAGGAATAGATTTTGAAGAAACTTTTGCACCTGTTGCTAGACTTGAAGCCATGAGAATGTTCCTTTCTCTTTCTAGCTTTCAGAAATTTAAAGTATACCAAATGGATGTAAAATCTGCCATTCTTAATGGAGACTTAGAAGAAGAAGTATATATTGAGCAACTAGATGGATTCATCCTTGGAAATGATCCAAAACTTGTATGCCGACTCAGAAAGGATCTCTATGGTCTAAAACAAGCTCCAAGGGCCTGGTATTACCATCTTGAAAAATACCTCCATCAACAAGGCTTTTCAAAAGGATCAGCTGATAGCAATCTATATATAAAGATTGATAATGATAAACTGCTAATACTTGTATTGTATGTTGATGATATCATTTTTGGTAGCAATGAAGAATCCACGAGTCAAAACTTTGCCTTGGTAATGTAACAAGAATTTGAAATGTCCCTGCTTGGTGAGCTCACATATTTTCTCGGCCTACAAGTTCAACAAAATAAAGATGGTATTTTTCTATCACAAACCAAGTATCTCAAGTAGATCTTGAAAAAATATGGCATGGAATATTCTAAACCAGTATGTACCCCCATGGTAATAGGATGCAGTCTCAGCTCAAATGATGAATCAGCAGCAGTACATCAACCAACCTACATATCCATGATTGGCAGTTTACTTTATCTAACAAGTACCTGACCAGACATCATGCATGCAGTGGGAATAGTTGGAAGATTCCAAGCAAATCCAAAGGAATCACACCTTCAGGCAGTCAAAAGGATCTTCAAATATCTTCAAGGAACTCAGAATTTTGGTTTATGGTATCCTAGGGATATAGATCTTACACTTCATGCATATACAGATGCAAATTGGGCAGGAAGCGTGGATGATAGAAAAATCACTAGTGGTGGTGCATTCTATATGGGTTCCAAATTAGTGTCTTGGTTCATCAAGAAAAAAAGTTCAATTGCATTATCTACAGCTAAAGCAGAATATGTGGTTGGTGCATCTTGCTGCACATAATTCCTTTGGATGATGCAAACACTGCAAGACATTCAAATCACATGTACTCACCCCATCTCCATTCTATGTGATAATACAAGTGCAATCAGTATTTCAAAGAATCCAGTCATGCATTCCAAGACCAAGCACATACCCATCAAATATAATTTTCTATGTGAACAAGTGCTTGAACAAAAGGTCAAATTGGAGTATGTTCCCTCCAAAGAATAGGTTGCTGATATATTCACCAAACCACTGCCCAGAGAGACATTTGAATATCTCAGACAGAAGTTGGGAGTAGTTGATGCATCATCTTGCTGTTAAAACTTATCTATTTCAGAGAAAAGTGGTTTTACACGAGTTTCATGAAGCGTATCCGCGTACATACGCCAATTTCTGTGGATACAGTCGCATATATGTTGGTTTGAAGAAAAACAATGGATGAAAGGAGTCTGATATGGGTCTGACAGTGATCATCTAGCACAAGTTCAGGGGGAGCATATACTTATAGTAATGCATTGTTGGAATTATCTTAGAATATTTTGGTACAAATTCACAGTTGTTTTTTATTCAGGTGGAACAGGTTCAAGGGGAGATCATGGTTGCTGGTCTAGTTGCTGATGATAGTTGCTAATAACTATCATAGTCTTATTTTAGATATTTGGTCTCTATGTCATGTATATCTTTTATTGTCAAGGTCATGAAATGACCTATTTTGTTTCCCCACTATGCATGGGATGGATGATGTAATGTTCTTGTTCTGACATGTATAAACATTTGGTATATACCCACTTGGTTGGGTGGATGAGTCAAACTTGGTATATCCCCACTTGGTTGGGATATGGATGTATGTATGAGTCATTAGTGATAGGAAGGACACTTATGACGTATGTATAGAGTCATCTTTTTGCAGACCTTGCTTATATTCATGGGGAGCATGGACAACACACTTTAGCATATCAGAGAATTCAACATGTACTCAGGGGGAGCATAACCCTTTGCCCTTGATGACAAAGGGGGAGAGTGACTTGGGGTTGCCATCAAGTCCAAAGAGGGAGATTGTTAGCATTATGATATAGATTTGCCACTATGACATAGGTGTTGTCCTTGATGGCAATTCACATAGATGGTAGATCACAGTTCAGGCTCTCAGAATGAAGAAAGAGAGGTATACGTAGGTTCCCCATTGACCAAGCCGCGTGTACACATGGGTTTGCAGACCAAAAGGCACATATAGCGTACACATGCAATTTTATGGAAGGAAAGGCACATACATGTTGGAAAACTTAGTTTTGGTCCGTGGTATTTGGTCCATGGTATTTTGATCCATGGTATTGGTCCAAGGTATCTCGTCCGAAGTGTTGACCCTAGGTATTTGGTCCAAGGTATTGCTTATAAGTGGTTTTGGACCATGGTATTAAGTAAGGCCTAAGACTGTAAAAGGAGGAGAAGATCATTAGGCAAATGCACTCATGAATTGAATATCTAATGAAGAGAAAGATCTAGAATATAGGTTATTGGGTTATGGTGCACAGCCCGATCTAAATCAAGGATGAACCTAAGCGCTTGATGAAGGTTAAGTTTTATTGGTGGGTCAAGATCTTAAGGCTTCAAGAGAAGTATCTTTTTTTGGTTTGATCTTTTATATGAATAACTGGCACATGTTGTAATTTGTAAATATGATGATCTGAGTATAACTGATGTCTGGAATTGTTGTACAGTTTAAATCATCATTTACAGATCTGTACGTAGGTTCACTTTTGCAGATGTGCGTATACATGCTGGTTCTGCATATCAAAACATCTTATACGCAGGTTCGCCTTGAGAAATTGGTGTATGTACGCAGGTTCGACACACTGAAGTAGCATATACCTAATAAAATATGCTTTAGCTACTTCTGTTTACTGTTGCAGTGTTCTAGGTTCTAGGTTGGATTTTGGTTACTGTTATTGTATTCTGGTTACAAAATTCTGAGAGGTGATTGATTGATTCAGTTTTGGTTGGTGGAAAGGAGATTGATTGACGTAGATATATTTTGTTTGATGGATTTAGTCTGAAAATTTATGAAACGTGGTCCCTGGAAGAAAAGAGAAGGTTGTAGCCTTTTGTAGGTCAGCACCTACGTACTAGTAAACACATCAGCTAGTACAAGAGCTAGGGGGTTGTAGCTCCCTTCTAGGAGAAGCTGGAGAACGAGAGAAGGTTGTAGCCTTCTGCAGGTAGAAGCCTGCGTACTGGTATAAGACTGCACCAGTACAAAAATTGTAAAAAGAAGTTTCTTATTAAAAGAAGATAGAGACGATTGTAGCAGGTGGTTTTCACCCACATTGGGTTTCCACCTTATATCTTGTGTTCATGTGTGTGATTTTATGTTCTGTTTTTACTGCACATGGTTACTATTTATATGGTTCTAATTCACAAATTAAAGATCAACATATTGTTACACTAAAAAATGTCACCATGACTATTTACAGTTAGTATGGCTCTATCAACAGTCATGCTACCCTCTTAGGCAAGTCTTATGCCTCTGCTCTCCATGTCAAACTCCAAAAAAGAGAGAAAGTCTTTATAAATGTATTTATCTCTGGGTACGCAGGTTCTCTCAACCTTACCTGCGGGGACGCACCCAATGTTCACAAAAGCTGCGTCTTTGGACGCTCTGTAAGTAAAGGTGCAGGTGCGTCCCCCTGTAAAGGTTAAAATGCACAAGTTTCATCTTTAAAAAGTTACTTGTGGTCATTTCTAGAGCATTCTAGAAGGTTGTTCGACGTATATTGAGCGCCTCCAGATGGTTCATGCACCCCTACCAAAGAGGAACTTATCCCATCAATAAGGGAGCTATCCCATCCAAAGAGGGGATTATCCCATTGATGGTGGACCTGATTAACCTCCTCTTGAGCACTATAAATACAGGCATTGGGCTAGAAGGAGGAGAGGTTGAAAGCTATACATTTCTAAGGGTAAATGCTGCAGGAATTAGGACTCCCATTTAGAAGCTTGTGAGGAGAGATTACCATCTTTGCTTGTTCTATTTGGAAGTAGGTGAGCTTTGTCAAAGTAGAGGAAGACTCTTGTGGACCCTGGAAGGAGCTTGCACAACACCAAGGCTCAGGTTGTAATGGTTCCTTTTGATTACCTTTAATGCAAATTGGTCCATTCTTCTCAATAACTTGTTGTTCATTGGTTATTTCATGTACTCCTTGGTCTATATGTTGAATATGCTTTGTTTTATGTTATAATCAGGTGCTATTTAATTGTTTGACTGTTGGTGATTGCAGGTTTTGGAGAAAAGGAGGAACTCATCCAGATCAACAAAGCTTGGACTTCTACAACAGCGTTTGGACAAAGGTAAGAACGAAACACTTGATTTCTCATATCATAATGCATGTTTAGAGAAGGATAGTTCCAGTTTGTTTTGTTTGTCATTAGAATGTCTTAGACTTCTAGGAAGGTCGGTTGTGTCCGCACTATTGACTGATTCCGTGTGACAAATTGGCGACTCCGCTGGGGATTCCATTGATGAGAAAAGTCTTTTCCTTTGTGTGAACTTTGCTTTGAGAAAATTGGTTTATTTTTCTAGTTTTGGCTCTGTGATTCTGTCTCTGGGTGGGTTAGCTTAGGATTAGTTTTATTTTGGTTTTTCTTGAGTTTTTCAGTAGGACGCACCCTCTGAGTGCTGCACAGTGCGTCCCTAGACGCACTTTTGCTGTGTGCACAGAGCGGGCCCACACCTGTACTAACGGGTTTCCTGCGTCCCCTGCCAAAATTTGAGAAAATTCCATTTTTTACACTTTTTGCTCTTAGATTTTGTTTTTTCTTAGTTTTTTCTGCCCAGATTCATTAGTCCCTTGCCAAGAATCTTCACCTAAGCTTGTTTCATTGGCATTCCTGCTTTAAGCTTTCATCAATTGGGTGTTTTGAGTCTCTTTTTTGAGAAATTCTTAATTTGATTTCCTTTGATCATTACTTGGAGGTTTCTCTCAGTCCTTTCACAGTTTTGCATCTTTTTGCTTTTGTTTTTGCAAAAAAATTTCCCCCTCATTCGCCGGGGGGGGGCTAAATTGTGTATGAGTGTTAATCGCCTTTGAGTGTTTTTATTTTTGATCTTTGGAACTCTCACCCAATTTTCTCGACTTGCACTTGATTGGTTCTTAGATTACATTAGAATCTTCTTGTGTTTGAGAATTCTCTTGCATAGATCACATTTGCATAATTAGAATTCTCATTTTCAGAATATGAATGGAAAATGTGCATAGATTACATTTGCATACTTTTCAAGTGAATTGTGCTTAGATTACAATTGCATAGTTTACATTCTGAAAAATCAATCGTAGATTTAGATCAGTTTTCTTTGATTTGAATTTACACAAAAATAAAAATAAAAAATGGTTTGGAATTGATTTGCATTAGTTTTTCTTAATAAAATTAGTGCATTAGAGAATTTGTTATATTTTCTCTTAGTGATCAATTTTTTGCATTGTTGGAAGTGAATGGAAACTCTCTCCTTACTTTAGATAGGATTCATCGAATTGAAAAAATTACATTATCATATTCGATTGCATTCAGTTGAGTCGGGTCATAACACCATTGGTTTCATATCCATTTACCTATTTGAGTAATAACAGCCTTAATAACACAGCGCTTAATTAAAATTCATCTAGTAATTTTTACATTTCTAGGGCTCTGAAGCACCAACACTAGCTTAGGCTAGTGTCTTGGATTAGGATCTAGTTAACAATCCAAGACAGTAAAACCAAACAAGTAGCTCATCTTGTGGTAGGATAAATCCAAAAGTTACATTTATACTCTGGGAAAGCTCCTCTTAAAGGAGACGCACGAGCTCGTGTCCGAACCAGTGAGGGGATCAATCCTCCCTCGTTGGGAATGACGCTAGACACGCACGTATTACAAACGGTAAACCTCGGATTAACCATTGTCGAGGAGCCAGGGGTCACTTGTCGGTAAACCTTGGATTATTGTCAAGGAGCCGGCAAGGGGATTGAGCTTGATACTCTGCCCTTGCGTGCTGTCGGAGTGTAGACTGTTCCCCCAGGTGCATTTGTTGTTGTTGGTGACCTTAGTGACCATTATCTTTAGGGTTCTACCCAAGGTGACGGTGGAGGGAAGATCCCACTGTACCTGGAGCAGACGTCGGCTAGACTCACTTTGATTTTCTGGGGGGTTCACTTCACTCGAGACGGTTAAAGTGGAGGAACTTGGTCCAACCTATTCATTAAGCAGGTTGCCGGGGTAACTATTCCGCCCACCATTTCTGTACTGAATTCGGCGATGTTGGATTTCATCACCAACTAGTGTTTTCGGTCCGGAAGGCTACTGTTTGTGTGTGGTTTGACTCCTAGATTTGATAGCGCGTGTTAATTTGTTTGTTTTTACTTTTAGAGACCATAGGTGTGAATTGTGAATTTTACTTGTTAGGTGTGGAATTGTTAATTTTAGTTTTAAAAGTTGTTACTAAAATTCACTGAAGTTGAAAATAATGGCAAATGTTCCGGAATTTACCAACCTAGGAACCCCTCCTAATGAGAATCCTAGTACTTTTCCTTACTTTGGAAATGTTGGTCCTCCTTATATGGCTACTTTGTCATTACCTGGATTTACAATAGGATTACCGATATGGTTATTTTCAACTTCGTTGGCCCAAAGTACTCCAATTGTTCCACCTCAACCGAATGCTTCACCTCAACAGAGTTCACCATCTCAACATCACCAACCTTCTGTTGACCCTTTACCTTCTTCGCCTAATTTTTCTTCCTCCATTTCTTCCTCTTCGCCTGGTAAAAGCCTTGATGCTAGTAACCAGGAGGCTAAGAAGAAGAAGAAAGGGAAGAAGAAGAAGAAGAAGAAGAAGCAAGATAAGAAAGAAGCCAACCAACCAACCATGGCTGTAAGTGTTAGTTGTGTTGAGGAAAACTCTGACATGCAACGTAAACCCAAATACCCTTGCAAGCTTTGTAAGGGTGACCACTTCCTTGTCAATTGTCCTCGTATTCCAAAGGTCTTGGAAGTATGGTCAGAAAAATCTCATCAACTTTCCATTGATCCATCAACCAGTGATAGTCAGGTTCCTGGGAAAAAGGGTAAAGTTAGGTTTCCTTGTAAGTTATGCAAAGGGAGTCATCAAACTCACATTTTCCCTCACATGGATGAATCCTCAACATTGTTGGAAAGCCTTACTGTTCCACAGCAAGAATTTCCAACTGGTTACCGTAAACTTTCTCCCAACCTACCGTCAACTGACGGAGTGATTGGTCTAAATTCAAGTACAGTCAATCACACTCTCCCATTGGAGAGTGAAACTCATGTCACTCGGGTTGATGATCCATTAGTTGATCAAGTGGTCGATTCAATTTCACATTCGGTCGATCACACTCTCCCTTTCGAGAGTAAATTTCATACCGCTGATGTTCTTCTTGTTACATCGGATTCTTCTATGCCGGGGGGCATTTCACCTGTTTCTACCGAACCCCCTCCAAGCACTGAGGTCTTTTCCTTTGATTGGAATAGACTGACAGAACCTCGTCTTCCTTCCTCCATCCCTTTCCAAATCATTGTCAAGGCTGGTGGTAGGGACATACATCGTACTCAGGTAGATGAAGGTGCTTCTGTCAGTATTTTATCCTCAACTGTTTGGAAAGCTTTGGGTTCCCCTCAGCTTGCGCCTATTACGCAGAATCTGAAAGCTTTTAACAGAACCATTAGTGAACCTTTAGGGATCCTTCCTAAGTTTTCTATTACCTTGGAAGGTAAAACTGTCTGTATTGATCTTATGGTAGTTCGAGGTCCCTTGGATTTCAATTTACTCCTTGGGCGAGACTATGTTTATGCAATGAAAGCTGTCGTATCGACACTCTTTCGCGTGATGTCTTTCCCTCACAATGGCAGTATTGTGACTGTAGACCAGCTTTCGTTCCCTAGTCTTGTCTCAACTACCAATAATATGACAGCCCTAAATGTTCCTGATTCTAAAGTGGTATCTAACCTACCACGGGTTAATTATGTGGCAACTGGTCCCATGTTTTCAGTTACCGATGTAAGTGATCCTCTCACTGTTTGCTCATCTTCCTTTGATTTAGATTCGGTAATTGACATGGAAAACTCTATGGGATTACTTGAACACGATGTTCTTATCCCTTATGAGTCTCTTGACATGTGTTCCTTTCCGAGAAGTATTATTCTTTCTGATGAAGACCTCTTGGAAGCCATGATCAAGGTGTCTCCATTGACATGTCTTTCTTCCAGTTGGAAGCCATGATCAATGGTACGAGGATAGTTTGTTCCTGTCTCAACCTCGTTAAAAAATGAAACTGGATGCACGAGGAAAGTTCCTTTTACTGTGTCAACCTCGTTAAAAAATGAATCAGTGAGCATGAGGATAGTTCTTTTACTGAGTCAACCTCATTAAAAAATGAATCAGGTAGATTTTAGGATATGTAGGTAGATGGTAGAAAGTAGGATTATGAGGACAGTTCCTGTTACTGAGTCAACCTCGTTAAAAAATGAATCAGGTATGAGGATAGTTCTTTTCTTGTGTCAACCTCCTTAAAAATGAAACAACTCCCTTTTCAAGTTAAATATTGAAAGTAAACCTTCATTTCATCCAGCCGGTTGAATGCAATGAAGCCTGGGGGGCATGTACCTCGCTTTGCATCATTATGCTGGGGGCATGCGAACTTTTTGAGCATAGTTCCTTGTCTTGTGTCAAGCTCGTTAAAAAATGAAACAAGGGTAGGTTAAGTAGGTAGATTGTAGAGAGTAGTCAAGAGCATAGTTCCTTGTCTTGTGTCAAGCTCGTTAAAAAATGAAACAACTCCCTTTTCAAGTCTTTCCAAGATCTTGAAAGTAAAGCTTCTTTCCATCCACCTCATTGAATGCAATGAAGCTTGGGGGGCATGTACCTTGATTTGCGTCATTATGCTGGGGGCATGTGAACTTATAACAAGCATAGTTTTTCGTTTCAAGCTTGCGTAAACATGAAACCGAATCCGAGCATAGTTCTTTTCCTGTGTCAAGCTCGTTAAACAATGAAACAAATCCTCCTCTACTTGAGTCGAGAGATTGACTAGATCTCATAAATGTTAAGTTTTTAGGTTAGTTATTTCAGTGTTTTGCATAATTTTCTTATAGTTTTAGGTCGAGTTTTTCAAATGATCTCGTAACTCAGCCTTCATTTCATCCAACTGGCTGAATGAAATGAAGCTAGGGGGGCATGCGCTCTAGCAGTTATGCTTAGGGGGCATAAAGCATAGTTTTTCTCTGTTTCAATCTTTTGTAAAAATGAAACCTATCTTGAGTCAATTTCAGTTATTTTCAAGACTCGTTAAACTCATGAAAATCCCGAGATTATTTTGCTATTTTTCATTCTCGTAAAACAAATGAAAAATGTCGAGTTCTTTCCGTCTTTTCCTGCTCGTAAATTAAATTGAAAGTCGGCCATATGAGTACATTTTTATCATTTTTTCGAACTCATTAAAACTTATGAAAAAGTGAAAACCATGAGTACATTTTTATCATTTTTTCGAACTCGTTAAAACTTACGAAAAAGTGAAACCTCGAAGTTCTCTTTTAAGCCCTTTTCAGACTCTCAAAATATGAAAAGATCGTCGAGCGTTTCTTTTACACTCGTTAAAACGGAATTAAAAGACGGTCCCCTTATAGCACTTTTCTGACTGTAAAATCAGGAAAAGATTGTCGGGTTTTTGTCGTTTCAAACTCGATACGGAAATAAAACGACGTGTCTTTGATCGCTTTTTACTTTTCAGGTCAGTGGCACTAATTATGAAAGTACTCCTTGGTCGCAAGATCAAGCGGTTCCCCCAGGTATTATTTTATACTTTTTCGGGCTTGAGGGACACAAATTTACGAAAAAGTTCAACTTGGAGTCTTCTTAAGTTTTTCAGACTCTCTAAAATTGAAAAACGCCGAGTTTCTCCTATACTGGGCTCGTTAAACATTTCACAGTAAAGGACCTGTTCAATTACAAACAAGAACGAACCACTCCTTCCTAGGGTTCGAATCAAAACTAGGTTGGACTCATCCGAAGGATGAGCTTATAATCAAGCATATGTTATCCTCCTCAAGCTTGTTAAAAATAAAGAGGTACTTGCCAGAAATGGTGGGGGAAAAGAGAGAAGAATGAGCCTATTTGTTATCTTTTGTCTCAGAAGAAACTTTATTACCACTCTTGGACACGACACTTTTCATTCACCTGGGTTGGGAAATCCTTTACCTCACAGTTGATCAAACCACTTTGAAAGTCTTCAGCCGGGTTCCGGGGATTAACTTTGAGTTATTCATCACCAAGCCATCTTTCGTGTCATTATGTGTTCAAGAGGTCTGCAAACAAAACTTTCATCTGCAAAATACTTGTCATCCATTTGACCATCCCTGAGTCAGTCCTTACAGCAACATTTCTTCAACTTGAACAATGATTTCGTGTTGCAGGCTTGCCTGCAACGAGTCGCTTTCTATCGACATCAGCACATTATCTAGAGAGATGACTTAGAGATTGTCAGTACCTTGAAGTCTGCATGCATCAATGGCAGGTTTCTCGCCTTTGACGTCAGTTTACATCATTGACTTTCGATCAAAGGATTCCGTGAAATGTTCGACATCAACTCATTCATTCACATCTCATGGATTGTACTGGGTACTTTGAGAACCATTGACATTACTGGTGGTCTCTCTCACGCTTGTTAACAGTTTACATCATCGACTGGTAATCAAGTGGTTTCTACCATGTTCGACATCAACTCATTTATTCGCATGGCTAGAATCATACCAATTCGGGAAGTAGAAATGAAGACCCTGGATCTAGTTTCCACCATCCAGGCTGCGAGGAGTTTTGTATTCATTATCTAAGTAGACTAATCATAAACAGATGGCTGCGTCCATACTGTGTCTACAAAAGTCTATGATTATGATGTACTGCAAGATCATTCCTGTATCAGCGTAGTTAGTCAGTTAGTTAAAATTTTGATCTGAGTATGGGAATGCCTACCTCAGTGATGATATAATCTTATACATGTATTTTGTGTTGAAAATTGCAGGTTCTGACCAGGCTCTCCACGAGATAATCCTTGAAATGATAAAGCGCTTCACCCTTCCTAGATAATACAAAACCCTAATCTATTTCAGGCTTCGCACTTTAGGGGGCAATCTGTTACACTAAAAAATGTTACCATGACTATTTACAGTTAGTATGGCTCTATCAACAGTCATGCTACCCTCTTAGGCAAGTCTTATGCCTCTGCTCTCCATGTCAAACTCCAAAAAAGAGAGAAAGTCTTTATAAATGTATTTATCTCTGGGTACGCAGGTTCTCTCAACCTTACCTGCGGGGATGCACCCAATGTTCACAAAAGCTGCGTCTTTGGACGCTCTGTAAGTAAAGGTGCAGGTGTGTCCCCCTGTAAAGGTTAAAATGCGCAAGTTTCATCTTTAAAAAGTTACTTGTGGTCATTTCTAGAGCATTCTAGAAGGTTGTTCGACGTATATTGAGCGCCTCCAGATGGTTCATGCACCCCTACCAAAGAGGAACTTATCCCATCAATAAGGGAGCTATCCCATCCAAAGAGGGGATTATCCCATTGATGGTGGACCTGATTAACCTCCTCTTGAGCACTATAAATACAGGCATTGGGCTAGAAGGAGGAGAGGTTGAAAGCTATACATTTCTAAGGGTAAATGCTGCAGGAATTAGGACTCCCATTTAGAAGCTTGTGAGGAGAGATTGCCATCTTTGCTTGTTCTATTTGGAAGTGGGTGAGCTTTGTCAAAGTAGAGGAAGACTCTTGTGGACCCTGGAAGGAGCTTGCACAACACCAAGGCTCAGGTTGTAATGGTTCCTTTTGATTACCTTTAATGCAAATTGGTCCATTCTTCTCAATAACTTGTTGTTCATTGGTTATTTCATGTACTCCTTGGTCTATATGTTGAATATGCTTTGTTTTATGTTATAATCAGGTGCTATTTAATTGTTTGACTGTTGGTGATTGCAGGTTTTGGAGAAAAGGAGGAACTCATACAGATCAACAAAGCTTGGACTTCTACAACAGCGTTTGGACAAAGGTAAGAACGAAACACTTGATTTCTCATATCATAATGCATGTTTAGAGAAGGATAGTTCCAGTTTGTTTTGTTTGTCATTAGAATGTCTTAGACTTCTAGGAAGGTCGGTTGTGTCCGCACTATTGACTGATTCCGTGTGACACATATGATGAATTAACTAAGCTATAAGTTTGAAGGGTATAGCTAGTTTCCTTAAATACAGTTGCATATACATGCAAGTTTGATTAACTGAAGTAGCGTATATAAATCTGAAATGAAATTTTATTGACTTGCTAACACTGATTCACCCCCCCCCCCCCCCCCCCCTCTCAGTATTATTTCCAATAGATATTAGAGAGATCATTAGTTTAGAAGAGTGACCTTGGGAGGACTCACACCATTGTGTTTCGATATCTAATTCGGACATGATGCCTCTTCAAATCCTGTCATCTGACGCACCTAAAATCATTTCCTCACCATATAAAACTATTCAATCTTTAGACTCGGAGGGAAACATGGGTAATATTTCAAAGACATTTCCCATCAATATTTCAATCATGACAGACATCGTGGAAAACATACAGATTGGAACCAATCGCAATCATGAGGAAATTGCGAGCTTCAACTACTCTTTTAAGGACTTCCGCAATGTTTTCCCTTGGTCTTATGAGGAAATGCATGGCATATACCCTTTTATTGTCAAGCATGAGATCAGGAAGTGTCGAGCATTCTTTTTACGGTATTTTTCTTGCTTGTTAATCCAAAAAATCCTCAAGTCTCCTTCTTCGGGCTCATTAAACTACCATGAAGAAGATCGAACGTTCTTTTTATGGTATTTTTCTTGCTCGTTAATCTGAAAAATCCTTGAGTCTCCTTCTTCGGGCTCGTTAAACTACCATGAAGAAGAGCGAGCATTATTTTTATGGTATTTTTCTTGCTTGTTAATCCGAAAAACCTCGAGTCTCCTTCTTTGGGCTCGTTAAACTACTACAAAGAAGATATGAGCATGTTCTTTTTTGGGACTTTTTCTTGCTCTTGAACTAAAAAATCCCTAAGATTTCACTATTGGGCTCGTTAAACACATACGACGATGGTTCGAGCAACTCTTTTTCGCTCTTTTTCTAGCTCATTAAACTAAAAAAGATCATTAGAGCATTATTTTTAGGCACTTTTTTCTTGCTCATAAAACTGAAAAAATCCCGAGTTTTTTCTTTAGGATTGTTAAACATTTATAAAGATGACCCGAGTATTCTTTTAGGTACTTTTCTCACTCGTTCAACTAAAAACTCCCGAGTTTTTTGTCAGCGGGCTTGTTAAAAATCTACGGCAGCAGCTAGAGCACTTGCTTTTTTGGGACCATTTCTTGCTCTTAAATCGAAAAAATCCCCGAGTTTTTCCCCTTCTTCGGGCTCGCTAAACCTACGAAGAAGGAATGAGCAATTCTTTTGCCTCTTTTTCCTTTCTCAATAAACTGAAAACGATACCTTGACTTTTCTTCATTTGACTCGTTAAAATTTGATGAAGGTATTGAGTTTATTGTCGTGCAACTCATTAAAAATTCACGACGAAAAATGAGTTTAGTCCATCTCCTCGTACTCATAACAAAATGAGGTCAACATCTATTGAACATAGGTTTCTCTTTATCCGGATTCAATAGATTAACTCACGGAAAAGTAACCGATCCGAGTATACTATTAACCTTTTGTCGCACCCAGTTAACAACTATGACAAAGGGACCACCCTGGAGTCATTCTTTACGATCTTTTCAGACTCTCTAAATATGAAAATACCACCAAGTTGTCTCATCTAGACTCATTAAATTAAACAGATGAGGTATAGAGTCACTCTTTTTACGATCCTTTTCAGACTCTCAAAACATGAAAAGATCGACAAGTTTGCCTGTCTGGACTCATTAAACTAATCAGATAGGGCATAGAGTCACTCTTTTCGTGATCCTTTTTAGACTCTTAAAATATGAAAAGATCGACGAGTTTACCCATTTGGACTCACTAAACTAATCAGACGAGGAAAGTAGACAATACAACTGCATTCAGTATTAGAAAGCGTGGTTTGGCAGCAGTTGTTCCCTTGAACATGGCACTCCCTCAGATAAACCTTCCTTGTGACGGCCTCTCAATATGAATCCTACCATCCTATGAGTTTTAGCCTAAATACCTTGATGTTCTTACATCTCTATATCCTAACACTCTTTGGTGTTCATGAGTCTAGTGCTGCATGGTTAAAATTGTTGTCGTGCCTTCTATTGTTCAAGGGTTAACCTTTTGTTTCCTCCATCAACCCATCAAGCATATCCTTTCATCATGCCCTCTGTTGTTTAGGCCCAATGCTCAAAGATTCCTCAAAAAACAAATCATTCTTGTCCCGTTTCATGTCGATTGATGTAGGACACATTATTTCCTACCTTTCGACAAGTATCTTCCTGTCGACTTCAACACTCTATCAAAGAAGACAACCTAGAAACACATTCAGTGCCTTGGTACTTGCATACATTAGTGGCAGGTCACCTTGTGTTTGATCAGGGGCTCTCATTATTGGCTCCTGGTTAAGAGATTCTACAGGTGTTCGATGACAAAAACATCTTTCACACTCGTTAGATTGTACTGTGCATCTTGGGGACCATCACTATTATTGGTGGCCTTCCTCGCATATGTTAACGGTCTCCATTATTGACTGGTAATCAGATGATTTCGTGCATGTTCAACATCAACACATATATTCACATGTATCGATCTATTCTATTTAGTGAAGCGAAAATCAAGACCTTGAGTAGAGGCTTGCATCACTCAACCTTGCTTCCTCTCCCAAGTTGCGTATATTGTTTTTTGGAGACATCTCATCAGAATGATCCTATTATGACACCAGATCCGCATTGTGCTTATCGGTGGCCAGCGTCGTCATATATCTTTTCTGATAAAATCACTCTAGCATAGCTACTGAGCATGGGAATGCAAGACTCAGGACATGATTTTAGCTGTTTTATATATGTGTGTTGTATCAGGTTTCCCGTACCACCCAAAGCTCTGATCCTCTCTCTCTTTTTGTCGAAGAAAGAAAATTACAGTTAACTAAAGTATTTCAGCCATCGTCGCAGTCTCTGATCTCATACTTTAGGGGGTATCTGTTATACAGCAAAATGACCCCCTCATCACCTCAAAGGGGAAAGACATGGTAGTTGAAGCAAAGACCAAGATCACAAGCCTTGTTTCCACACTAACGGTGGCTAAACACTGACAACATGCTTTATAAATCTTCTCTGTAAGCCTAAGGGAGCGTTAGTGACCCTACTAACTCTATTGCTGGTTCGGGGACAACATTAGTGGATCCTAATGAGAATCTAGAGGTCAAAGAAGCGAATTGACTCATAAATATCTCTATATTCCCTCCTAAATCTACTCAGAAAAGCAAGGAAACATCTAAAGCTCGACCTATTTGTGGGATTTCTAAATCCTAATGAAGGAGGCAAATGGGAAAAATCTAAAAAGCATGGCAACATCATTGCTTTTACCTCAAGAGACTCATGGAGGAACTTGGCAACCCTAACTCAATTGTTACATAAGCAAAGCTAGGGCTATGGTGATAGGGGTCAGATCATTTGAAAGGATAGCTTACTTTATTTTCAAGCATAGTCTCAAATATAAGCATAAGAAGTTGGTAAGAAGGAAGAGAGAGAGAAGTTGGAGGGGTAAGGGAAGGCTGATACAACAAATGGTTGTAATCACTCTTCCGACATTAATATAGAACTGCAGTTGTATTGTCTACTTCGTGGTGTTGGTACTATCATTCATTTACTTGTTTGTCCAATACCTTTTAGCATGAATAGCTTAGTTATGTGCAAATAGATGTCTTTTATGTATTCATGTATTAGTGATCAAGGTTGTATGTTGTGATTATTATTGTCTCATCTATGTGCAAAGCTTGATCTGGAGCCGGCTCAGGGGACTTCCACCTAGATGCATTGCACTCTCCAGCAAATCTACACGAAGGCTTGAGGTAATAAATCTATTTTTCTTTGATAGTAAGTTATTGTTTATGGAAATGCATGTAACTTTGTGACAATTGCAGATAATCTTACAGTTTGCCAAAGGTCCTGAGAAGACCTTTGAGGGTATCTCCATTCTCCATACACCATGCATTTTATCCTATAGCAGTTGGGAGATTGATGTTTGTATGATTCATTGGTATTAGGGATGTCATACTCACTTAGTTGAGTTATAGAGTCATGTTATTCTTTTGAAAAATATCTTTGCAGACTCTGCATGTACTCAACATAATGAATATCAAAGAGGGAGAATATATTGATCTGCCCTTTTCCCTTGATGTCAAAGGGTGAGAGTATTTTGGTGTTGTGGTTGCCATCAAGTCCAAAGTGGGATATTGCTGGCATTATGATATAGGTGTTGTCCTCGATGGAAACTCACATAGATGACAATTCACAGTGCAATAGCTTAACAGTAAAGGATTACATATCAGACTCTAGAGATTGAAGAAAGAGAGGTATACATTGGTTCATTTTATCCAAGTAGCATATACACGCGGGTTAATAGAACAAAAGGATCATATATGTATGCACGCACTTTCACGGAAGGAAAAGCGCATATGGGATGGAAAATCAAGGTTTTAGCCCAAGGTATTGGTCTGAGCTATTTGGTCCGAGGTATTTGGTCCAAGGTATTGGTCCGAGGTATTTTTTCCAAGGTATTGGGCTTAAGTGGTTTTGGTTTGAGGTATTGAGAAAGACCTAAAACTATATAAGGAGGAGAAGATCAAAGGGATAAGTGAGCAAGTAATGAATATCTTATGAAGAGAGAGATCAAAAGAAAATATGCATGTTATGGGTTTCTGGTGCTTTGCTTGATCTGAACTAATGATGGATCAGGATCATAAGACCCGAAATGAATTATCATTACGTGGTCTGATCATGGATAGTCTAGATCTAATTACTAACGCATGATTTACACTGTAAATGTTTTGATCTGGGTATGACTAAAGTATGGAATAGTTGTGATGTTTTAAGTTAGTATTTGTAGATCTGTACACTGGTTTTCTTTTGTAAAAGTGCATATACACACTGGTTTGGCACATCGAAGTAGTGTATACACTATAAAATATGATGTTTGAAGTTGCAGTTGGTTCTGGTTGTTGATGCAGATTTCTGGGTTTTGCTTTGTGTTCTGGTGATAGTGTTATGAATGTTCAGATTGATTGATTGTGATTTGCTTTAGTGATGATGGGTTTTCAGTGATTGATTGATTCAATTGTGGTTGATTTAGAGATTGATGATTGATTTTCAGTGATTGGTTGATGCAGATGTATTTGATGGTTGTATTGCAGTGGTGATTGATTTTCAGCTTCATTGTTACTTATGGATCTAGTATGAAAATTGGATGAAATGTGGCCTTCATATTGTACTGTGGTGTTCCAGGAGTATCCAGTCTAAAAATTTATGAAACGTGGTCCTTGGAGGAAGAGACAAGGTCATAGCCTTCTATAGGCTGGTGCCTATGTACTGGTAAACATATCAGCCAGTACAAGAGCCAGGGTGTTGGAGCTCCCTTCCAGTAGCAGCTGGAAAATGAGTGAAGGCTAGAGCCTTCTGTAGGTCGACGCCTATGTACTAGTAAATGGATCAACTAGTACAAGAGCCATGGGTTTGGAGCACCTTTCCGATAGCAGATGGAAAATAAGTGAAGGTTGGAGCCTTCTATAGGTCAACGCCTACATACTAGTAAGCCAATCAACTAGTACAAGAGCTATGGGGTTGTAGCTCCCTTCCAGTAGAAGCTGGAGAATGGGAGAAGGTTGTAGCCTTTTGCAGGTGGGTGTCTGTGTACTGGTATGATTCTGCACCAGTACAAGATTGTAAATAGGTTTTTCTGATATTAAAAGAAGACAGCAGCAGGTGGTTTTTGTCCCACGTTGGGTTTCCACCTTAAATCATGGTGTTCATGTGTGTTTCTTATGTGTGATGGTTTATTCTATTATTACTGCACATGGTTACTATTTATATGGTTAAAAAAGTTTTGATGCACTGATGAAAGATTAACATATGATGAATTAACTGAATCATAAGCTCATTAGATATATGTTTGTTTCCTTAAAGACAATTGCATGTACACGCAAGTTACCTTCATTGAAGTAGCATATATAAATCAGAGTATGAAAAGAAAAAAGTTATTGATTTGACTAATACTGATTCACCCCCCTCCCCCTCCTCTTAGTATTATTTCCAACAATGGAGCCATTTCTTCCTAAGGAGGGAGGATTGATACAAGTGGATATTGGTGGCCAACCTCCTATTCCACTTGGACCCTGAACATTGTTTTCTATCAGTTTCCTATTTTTCAACACAGTTTCTTATTTCGGTAGTTTTCTATTTTTGGAAGTTTTTGGGTCCTGAAATTTTGTATCCATTCTTAGGCCCTAAACTGATCCGGATTTAAACAGGAACGCAATAAAATACAGAGATAACCATAAAAACAAATATGTAGCAGAAATAATACTTCATTTCATTACTGTAAAATACTGAAATATGCTTACAAATAGAAATGGAAATAACCCAGCTAGGGCGATGGTAGCTTATCTCTGAGAAGAGATGTGTCGGCTACATGCCTTTGAACTGTTCTCCAAAAACTGTGTTACAATGAGGCTCGAGGGCCTATTTATTGTTGAGAAACAATGGAAAACCCTTCACATTCCAAAACCTAACCCTAGAAGATGAAACGCCAAATTGTGGGCCCCGTTTTTGGGTAAGTTGGTACATCAACTTCCCGGGGTCGCGAATTGGTCGTACTATCTCTGTTTTGTTGGAAATAATACTGAGAGGGGGGGGTGAATCAGTATTATCAGATCAATAAAACTTTTTCAATGCTCATAAACATATACGCTACTTCAGTTAAGTGAACCAGCGTGTACACGCCACTGTGTCTAAAGAAACCAGCGTATAACCATAAATCTTATAATCCAGTTAGTTTATCTTCAGTTAAATGCATTAGGACATTATTCACCATATTAAGAGTAAACAGATGCAGTATAACAGAACAGATCATCACACAAAAGCCACACACATGAACACCATGATATAAGGTGGAAACCCAATGTGGGTGAAAACCACCTGCTGCAAGTCGTCTCTATCTTTCTTTAATAAGAACTTCAGTTTACAATCTTTTGTACTGGTGCAGCCTTATACCAGTACGCAGGCTACAACCTGCAGAAGGCTTCAACCTTCTCTCATTCTCCAAACTTCCTTGGAAGGGAGCTCCAACCCCCTTTGCTCTTGTACTAGCTAAGATACTAGTACGTAGGTGCAGGCCTACAATCTTCTTTCCTTCAGGTAGCACTTTTCATACATTTTCAGACTGGATATTCCTGAAGCACAACATTACAATCTGAAGACCACAATTCATTCAACTTTCATAGCAGATTACAAAACAACCAATACTCGCATCAACAATCTCTGAATCACTGAACCACTGAAACCCTGTCAAACCCAGTCACCAGAACACAGAGTAGACTACAGAACTCTGCAATAACAGTCAGACCCAGCTGCAACCCAAAAATCAAGCTCCAAAATATATACGCTACTTCAATGAAGGCAACCCGCGTATACACGCGGTTTTACCGAAGACAACCTGCGTACAGATCTAAAAATAACTTTTCATAACTTGCAGCTGTACCAGATATCAGTTATACCCAGAACATAACATTGCGTCAGTATGCAGATCTAGAAATACGCATAATCAACCATATAAAGATAGTTCATTTCAAACCATTTGATCCCGATCTCTCCTTAGATCTTGTTCTCCATCAACCGATGAGATCTCTCCTTAGCTCAGATCAAGCAATACATCATCAACCAATAACCTGCATACTGGATCTAATACTTCATCAGATATTCAAGCCTTTTCAGATACACTTGCCTAATGATTTCCTTCTCCTTATATAGCCTTAGGCCTTGTTCAATACCAAGGGCCAAAACCATAGAAATCCAATACCATCAACTTCAAAACTAGGGATCAACACGTCCGTCGAGACACCAAGGTCCAAAACCATAGGCACAACTTCCAAGGAATAACCATCGTGGACCAAAGATAAGTTTTCCACATACACGTGCTTTTACTGAAGCCAACCGGCGTGTACACGCGACTTGGTATATAGCGAACATGCGTATACGCGACTTGGTATATAGTGAACCTGCTTGTATACGCGACTTGGTATATAGTGAACCAGCGTGTATATATTTTTCTTCATACTTGTAGACTGATCATCAATTCCTTGCTGCTATCCTTCTGCACTATGATTTGTCATCAGTGTGATTTTCCATCAAGGACAACACTTGTCTCATAATGCCAACAATCTCCCCCTTTGGACTTGATGGCAACAACACCAAATCAAATCACTCTCCCCCTTTGTCATCAAGGGCAAAGGGCTGTGCTCCCCCTGAGTACATGCTGATATCTTTGCTTGGCTGTGCTGAAACATGCTCCCTCTGACTGTAGGCAAGATCTGCAAAAGATGTTCTTCAAAAGAACCAAGACTTATACACCATAAGGGACCTTCCTATCACCAAAAGACTCAATACATACATCCATACTCCCAACCAAGAGGGGATACATCAGAACCAACCAATTATATTACATCATTCATCCCAGGCATAGTGGGGAAACCAACAAAGGCCGTTACATGACCTTGACACCATAAAAGAGATATCACAGAAGAGATACATGACATAGAGACAACAAATCTAGACCAAGACTTATGAAAGTCACAAGCAGCATCTGATACACATCTTTTAGATCAGCAACCAAGATTTCCTTTTGAGCTCCTTCTCCTGAAACCAACAACAGTTGTGTACTAGAACCAAAAGCATCTAAATGCCAACAATGCTTTATGAGACTTTAAGCTGCTCCCCCCGAACCTGTGCCTGTTGCACCCCCTGAAACTGTGTCTGAAGAATTCTGGCATACCCATCTCAGACCTTCTCCAACCAGAGTCTGCCCTTGCTATTCAGAACTCCATATACGCAACTTCTCCTACATAAAATAGCGTATGCACGTGGATATGCTTTCGGCAACACGCGTACACCATACACGCGACTTTCCCAGCATAAATCTGCGTATATACGCGGATATCCTTTACGTAACTTGCGTATACCAACTTTTTTGTAGAACAAACAAGCTTCAACAGCAGGATGAAGCATCAACTACTCCCAGCTTTTGTCTGAGATATTCAAAAGTTTCCCTGGGCAGTGGTTTTGTGAGAATATCAGCAACTTGTTCCTTAAAAGGAACATACTCCAGCTTGACCTTCTGCTCAAGCACTTATTCCCGAAGAAAATGGTACTTGATTGGTATGTGCTTGGTCTTTGCATGCATGACTGGATTCTTTGAAATGCTGATTGCACTTGTATTATCACATAAGATAGAGACTGGTGGAGTGCAAGTGATTTGAAAATCCTGCAAGGTCTGCATCATCCAAAGAAGTTGTGTGCAACAAGATGCCGCAGCCACATATTCTGCTTCAGCTGTAGATAAGGCAATCGAACTCTGTTTCTTGCTGAACCAAGATACTAATCTGGAACCCATGAAGAAAGCACCACCACTTGTGCTTTTCCTATCATCCACACTTCCGGCCCAATCTGCATTTGTGTAAGCATGAAGAGTGAGATCTGTATCTCTAGGATACCATAAGCCATAGTTTTGGGTCCCTTGAAGATACTTGAAGATTCTTTTGACTACCTGAAGATGAGTTTCCTTTGGGTTGGCTTGAAATCTTCCAACAATTCCTACTGCATGCATAATATCTAGTCGGGTACCTATCAAATAAAGCAAACTCCCAATCATGGATCTATAAGTGGGTTGGTGAACTGCTGCTGATTCGTCATTTGCACTGAGGCTGCATCCTGTAACCATAGGGGTACAAACTGGCTTTGAATCTTCCATGCCATACTTCTTCAAGATCTGCTTGAGGTACTTGGTTTGAGACAAGAAAATACCTCCTTCATTTTGTTGGATTTGCAATCCAAGAAAGTATGTCAATTCTCCAAGTAATGACATTTCAAATTCTTTCTGCATAACCAAGGCAAAGTTCTGACTCATAGCCTCTTCATTGCTACCAAAGATAATATCATCTACATACACAACAAGTATTAGCAATTTGTTATTTTCAACTTTCATATAGAGATTGCTATCTGTTGATCCTTTTGAAAAACCTTGTTTGTGAAGATATTTGTCCAAACGATAGTACCAAGCCCTTGGAGCTTGTTTGAGACCATAGAGAGCCTTTTTCAATCTGCATACAAGGTTTGGATCATTCACAAGAATGAAACCATCTGGCTGCTCAATATATACTTCTTCTTCTAAGTCTCCATTCAGAAAGGCTGATTTCACGTCCATTTGGAATACCTTGAAGTTTTGAAAGCTTGAGAGAGCAAGGAACATTCGGACGGCCTCAAGTCTTGCAACAGGAGCAAAGGTCTCTTCAAAATCTATTCCTTCTTGCTGCGCATACCCTTTACAAACAAGTCTGGCCTTGTTTCTAATTACTTCTCCATTTTCATTCAATTTATTTTTGAAGACCCATTTAGTCCCTATGACATTTTTATCTTTTGGTCTAGGAACCAATTCCCAAGTATTGTTCATTTCGATCTGCTCAAGTTCTTCATCCATTGCTTTGACCCAACATTCATCTTTGCATGCCTCTTTCACATTTTGTGGTTCAGTGGAAGAGAGTAATGCCAAATAGCTTGAAGCTTCTGCAATTCTTCTTCTTGTTTGTATTCATGCTTCTTTCTACCCCACAATCTGAGATTCTGGATGATTCTTTTGAACATATCTGGATGGAGTCTTCTCTTCTATTCTTGTCTGCTCCTCTGGTTCTTCTTGAGGTTCTTCTTCTTCTTGAGGTTCTTCTTGAGGTTCTTCTTCTTCATCATTCTGCCTTTGAGGGTAGCCTTCATCTTCTTCAATGTCTTCATGATGAACTTGCCTAGGAATATATCCCTTCTCATCGACCACTACATCAATGTTGTCAACAATTCTGCCAAGTCTTTTGTTGTAGCACTTGTATGCTTTACTATGTGGAGAATAACCAAGAAGAATGCCTTCATCTGCTCTTGGTTCAAGTTTTCCAAGTTGCTCATCAGTATTCTTAATATAACATTTGCTCCCAAAGATTTTGAAATGCTTCACCGAAGGAGTCTCACCACTCCAGAGCTCATGAGGTGTTTGAGTGCTGTTTACTCAGACATTTGTTTTGTTAAGAATAATAACCGCAGCATGTGTAGCCTCACCCCAGAAAGTTGCGGGAGTACCTGATTCATCAAGCATAGCACGAGCCATTTGTTGGATTGTTCTGTTCATTCTTTCCACAACCCCATTTTGCTGAGGAGTTCTAGCTGTAGAGAATTCTCTTCTTATCCCATGTTCTTCACAGAAATCGAAAAATTCGTTTGAGGTAAACTCCCCACCTCTGTCAGATCTGAGGCACTTAATTTTGTGTCCTGATTCATTTTCAACCAAAGCTTTGAAGGATTTGAATTTTTTGAATGCTTCATCTTTGTGCTTCATAAGCCCTAACCAGACAAACCTGGAGAAATCGTCAATGAATAATATCAAATATTCTTCTCCTCGAGGTGTCCTTTTCCTAAATGGACCACATACATCTGTATGGACTAGCTCAAGAGGTATGCTGGCTGATCCTTCCTTCTCTGGAAAGTTAGTTCTGGTTTGCTTTCCAAACTGACAAGATTTGCATATAGTGTTGTCTGGAATTTTGATATCTGGAAGACCACGAACTGCCTGATATTTGCATGCTTTCCTTATTTGTGAAAAGCTTAGATGCCCCAACCTCTGATGCCATAGCTAGTGTTCATCATCCTTGCTCAAATAGCATTGTTGTGGTCCTTCTTCAAATATGTATAGATTATTTGGAGTCCTTCTTCCTTTGATCACTGTTTTACCTGTATCAAGGTCACGAACACAACATCCATTTGATCTAAATATTACCTCTGTTCCTTGATCGCACATCTGACTAACACTCAGAAGATTATGCTTCAATCCATCAACATACAAAACATTTCCAGCTTTGATCTTCTCTTTCAATGGAGCAACACCTTTTCCTTTTACGGCTGCAGAGATATCGTTTCCAAAAGAAACTTTCTTCCCCTTTTCTAATGCGGTATATGACTCAAGCTTTTCTTTGTCCCCTGTCATATGCTTCGAACATCCACTGTCAATGTACCATAGACTTTCTTGACCTTCTACATAAAAGGCTATCCCACATCTTTCTGGTTGCGGTTCCTTTATTCTCCATGTTCTGACATTTGAGGTTTGTTCCTTTTGAGTTGTCTTCTGGAACCTGCTCCTGCATTCAGAGTCTTCATGACCAAATTTATTACAAATAGAGCATTCAACTTCATTTTCAAGAACTAAAAAGTTGTTATAAGTCCTTTTCATGGTTCCAGTCATTCTCCCTTGCTTTTGAGCTTCTCTAGTCATGATTATCTTGTAGGCAACACATTGAGCTGCTTTGTGACCGAAGTTATGGCAAGAAAAGCATTGGCCATTAAAGAAACTTCTGCGATAATCAGATCTATCATCCAACCGATTGTAGCTTCTATTCACATTCATTCTTGGAGCAAATTGGGAAGATTTTACCTGAGGCTGATTGTAGCTTTTGTTTGTCCTTAAGGCAGTTTGTCCCCGAATTTCTTGATGGTCTTTATTTGTTCTTGAGGTAAACTGTCCCTGATTCACCTGATGACTTTTATTTGGCCTTTGCTCGCTTCTCCTTGCTGCATCAAGATAGCTTTTAGAGGTAGATGCTTGAGATGTTTCTCCATTATATCCAAGACCTGTCTTGATCAAAGGAGATCGCTGCACATTGATAATCTCATCCAAGGTTTCAGATCCTTTAACAAATTTAAGATTAATCGCTTTTGTTTTCTCAATCTCCTTTCTAAGACAAACAATCTCACATTCCAATTTTTCAAGATGTTTTTCCTTTTCAGCTAGTTGACATTGTAGAGAATCAATAATAGCACTCTTCTCTTCTAAGCAAACTTTGAGATCTTTCATTTCTTCACAAAAACCTTCTACATCTATAGCATCCATATAGTCATCATCTTCAAAAGCCATTAAAATTTTATATCTATTACCTTGTTCATCTTCATCACTATTTGAAACACCATCACTATCTTCATGAGTGTAATAGCTTTTCTTCTTTTCATTTTGTTTCTTGTTCCATTTAACAGGTTCCTTTCCCTTGTCATTCTTATCTTTGTGAGGACATCTGGTAGCATAATGACCTACTCTTCTACAAGCAAAGCATTTAAAAGGTAACTTACCTCTGAACCTTCCAGAACCCCTTTGAAGATTTCTGACAAAATTTGATTCCTCTTCTTCATCTTCTGGCACGTGACTTGCTTCATAATAATCTTCTTTGCCTGAAGCCTTGAAAGCAGCTTCTCTTCTGTCTGATGGACCTCCCTTTCTCATTTCATAAGCGGTTAGAATTCCGTGAAGCTGAGACATAGTGAGAATTTGCAGATTTTCCTTTTCTTCTATGGCAGACACTTTAGATTCAAACTTGGGGGACAAAGATCTTAGAACCTTTTCAACCACAATAGCCTCTTTTATTTCTTCACCCAAGTTTTTCATGCAATTAACAATCTCATCTACCCTAAGGAAATAGTTAGCCACACTTTCATCATTATACATTCTGAGAGTCTCATACTTAATCCTGAGAGTTTGAAGTTTAGCACGCTTTACCTGTTCGTCTCCTTCATAGCTCATGACAATTTTGTCCCATATTTCTTTTGCAGATTTATAGTGCATTACCTTCATGAATTCTGATTGAGATATACATCCCAATAGAGTATTGACTGCTTTCGCATTTGTTTCATATTTCTTTTTCTCGGCTGCATCTGTAGGAGTAGCTGAAGGAAAAGTGTAGCCTGTCTCTACGATGTCCCAAACTTCTGTACCAAGAGATTGAAGATAGGCAGTAACTCTTACCTTCCAATAATTGAAGTTTGTCCCATCAAAAACTGGTGGCCTGATTGATGCTTCTCTCTCGTAGTTGCTCATGATGAACGATCTACCTTCAAGCGATCAAGCTTCTCTGAAGGACCTGCTCTGATACCAATTGTTGGAAATAATACTGAGAGGGGGGGGGGGTGAATCAGTATTATCAGATCAATAAAACTTTTTCAATGCTCAGAAACATATACGCTACTTCAGTTAAGTGAACCAGCGTGTACACGCCACTGTGTCTAAAGAAACCAGCGTATAACCATAAATCTTATAATCCAGTTAGTTTATCTTCAGTTAAATGCATTAGGACATTATTCACCATATTAAGAGTAAACAGATGCAGTATAACAGAACAGATCATCACACAAAAGCCACACACATGAACACCATGATATAAGGTGGAAACCCAATGTGGGTGAAAACCACCTGCTGCAAGTCGTCTCTATCTTTCTTTAATAAGAACTTCAGTTTACAATCTTTTGTACTGGTGCAGCCTTATACCAGTACGCAGGCTACAACCTGCAGAAGGCTTCAACCTTCTCTCGTTCTCCAAACTTCCTTGGAAGGGAGCTCCAACCCCCTTTGCTCTTGTACTAGCTAAGATACTAGTACGTAGGTGCAGGCCTACAATCTTCTTTCCTTCAGGTACCAATTTTCATACATTTTCAGACTGGATATTCCTGAAGCACAACATTACAATCTGAAGACCACAATTCATTCAACTTTCATAGCAGATTACAAAACAACCAATACTCGCATCAACAATCTCTGAATCACTGAACCACTGAAACCCTGTCAAACCCAGTCACCAGAACACAGAGCAGACTACAGAACTCTGCAATAACAGTCAAACCCAGCTGCAACCCAAAAATCAAGCTCCAAAATATATACGCTACTTCAATGAAGGCAACCCGCGTATACACGCGGTTTTACCGAAGACAACCTGCGTACAGATCTAAAAATAACTTTTCATAACTTGCAGCTGTACCAGATATCAGTTATACCCAGAACATAACATTGCGTCAGTATGCAGATCTAGAAATACGCATAATCAACCATATAAAGATAGTTCATTTCAAACCATTTGATCCCGATCTCTCCTTAGATCTTGTTCTCCATCAACCGATGAGATCTCTCCTTAGCTCAGATCAAGCAATACATCATCAACCAATAACCTGCATACTGGATCTAATGCTTCATCAGATATTCAAGCCTTTTCAGATACGCTTGCCTAATGATTTCCTTCTCCTTATATAGCCTTAGGCCTTGTTCAATACCAAGGGCCAAAACCATAGAAATCCAATACCATCAACTTCAAAACTAGGGATCAACACGTCCGTCGAGACACCAAGGTCCAAAACCATAGGCACAACTTCCAAGGAATAACCGCCGTGGACCAAAGATAAGTTTTCCACATACACGCGCTTTTACTGAAGCCAACCGGCGTGTACACACGACTTGGTATATAGCGAACATGCGTATACACGACTTGGTATATAGTGAACCTGCTTGTATACGCGACTTGGTATATAGTGAACTAGCGTGTATATATTTTTCTTCATACTTGTAGACTGATCATCAATTCCTTGTTGCTATCCTTCTGCACTGTGATTTGTCATCAGTGTGATTTGCCATCAAGGACAACTCTTGTCTCATAATGCCAACACGTTTGACGCGCATGATAGCCCGTTGGAAAGATCTCTCCGAGGACTACGACAGAAAAGATGATTTTTAGTCAGAAAAATCATTGGTAGTGGATTTCCCAAAAAACGTCATTTAGGGCCTCAAAACAGCTCCGGAAGTTTAGGACTCGAAAAAACTGCTAAAAATAGTAAACTGTGCTATAATTAAGGAAACAGAAAAACTGAAAGAGACAGTTGTGGGGGTCCAAATGGGATAGGTGGGTGGCCACCAACATCCACTTGGATCATTCCTCCCCCCTTAGGAAGCAATGGTCCCCATTGTGTTGAGTTCCTCCCTGAGATGATGAAGCTTCTACTGAGCTGGCTCTCTGGTGAGCTGTTTTGCAATCTCTGATGTGTCCAGAAATGGTGGGGAGCATGGTCGGCGACGGTCCACATTGAACACTCAGTGCAAGCGAAGGAATGGAGGAATGCTATGCTTCAAAGCATTGTTTCCCGTAGCCTTGTTACTGGTGTAAGGACCATGTCGAAGTGGTCTAGGTTTCTGATGGGTTCTGGTAAGGCGCTCCCTCTGCAAATGTAACCAAACTTTGTTGCCCACCTGAAACTTGTGTGGTACCCCTCTAGGTAAGGAGAAGTTGTTCCTGTGTTCTGTCACGACTGTATCCCTCTGTTGCTGCTGCTGTGTGGAGGAACCCTTCGTGAGGGTCATGGATGTAGCAATGATCTTCCCCTTACTTTGGGAGCGAACCAGATAGAAAATAAATTTCCTAGTCTGTGAGATGAGCTTGCTGCCTTTCTTAGCAGTGATCAAAGAGGTGGCGGTAGGTGGGGCTACCTCCGGTATCCTGTATAATGAATTATCCAAAGAAATGATGACAGCGCGAGGCCTTGACTCATACATAGCATGTCACCTCCACATGTATGGCTGGCCTAATAGTACATCACAAACATCCAGAGGTGTAACATCACACAATACCTCGTCTATGAAGGGCTTGATGTTGTAGGGAAGGCAGCACTGCTGGCGAACTTTGAGATCTCATCCTTCGTGAAGCCAACTGATACTGTATGGTTGTGGGTGTGGTGTAGTTGGTAGGCCCAACCGCTTCATGACCTCTTCTGAAATGAGGTTCTTTTGGCTGCCACTATCGACAATGAATTGCAGCGGCGAACCCTTCACCCACATCTGTGAGTGGAAAAGACGTTCCCCCTCCTCTGGATCTTCAGGCTCATTTTTCTGGATCTTGGCAGTAGCAACAGTAGCACTGGGATCCGCATCAATGATCTGCTTCCCTTTATCATTCCCCTTGTCGGGTTCTGACTCAGAGTTGGAACATGCATCTGATTCGGAAGCCTTCAACTCGGCCACCAGCGACTGCTTGGTCTGACACTCACTTGTGTTATGAGTGGGACTCTTGTGGAACTCACACCACTTTCCTGTGTCCTTCTTTGGCTTCGTGGTGTTGTTCTTTTCTTGCAACTTCGACGGGTTGTCTTGGGTCACCCCGCCTTGGCTTTTTCCTTTGGGCTTTGGATTTGCAGATCCAAAGTCTCGCTTCTTCTGTTTGAACTTTTGCTCGATTTTGACAGCGTATCGGTATGATGTGCCGAGTGAGGAGATGTTCAAGAACTCCATCTCTTCCTGGATGTATTTGTGTAGGCAGTCGTGGTATTTGAGTACCAGATGCAGCTCAGAATCTTTGATACCCAATTGTGTGCGAAGGGTATGAAAAATGTTTGTGAACTCCAGCACATCTTGGTCTCGTCCCTGCCGCAGTGTGGTCCATTTGATGTATTTGTCCTCATAGCTTTTGACAGCGTAGTACTGCTCCTTGATGGCATCCCGGAAGTCATTCCAAGTGGGTGCGACTGAAAATAGTGAGCCTGTACTTTCAACCTTCTGTTTGCAGTATGTTTCCCACCAGTCCTTGACGTGGGGGGCTGCTTTGAGAAGAGCGAAAAAAATCTTTTCCCAACTTGAAAATTCATTAACCAAAAATACCCATCGAGCATATTTAACCATATATGTACGGCATCTGCGTCTATTTGACCCTCGAAGATGGGGATTTCAAAATTAACTTGTACCTTAAACGGTTTGGCATTTCCAGAGTAGCTGTTGGAAGCTGATGCGTCGCCTCTAGGTAGCCGCTGAAGGATCTCCTGCCCCCTCGTTTTTCTTCTCATCCGCCATGGGAGGTCGTCGAGATTTGTGAGGCTGGTCTTGCAAAGGTTCGACCAGTTCTAGACCTAACTCCTTATATCCCGACCTCGTTGGGGACATGCAAAGAAAAACAGAGAAAAAGCAGACCGCTCTGATACCACTGATCCGGATTTAAACAGGAACGCAATAAAATACAGAGATAACCATAAATACAAATATGCAGCAGAAATAATACTTCATTTCATTACTGTAAAATACTGAAATATGCTTACAAATAGAAATGGAAATAACCCAGCTAGGGCGATGGTAGCTTATCTCTGAGAAGAGATGTGTCGGCTACATGCCTCTGAACTGTTCTCCAAAAACTGTGTTACAATGAGGCTCGAGGACCTATTTATTGTTGAGAAACAATGGAAAACCCTTCACATTCCAAAACCTAACCCTAGAAGATGAAACGCCAAATTGTGGGCCCCGTTTTTGGGTAAGTTGGTACATCAACTTCCCGGGGTCGCGAATTGGTCATACTATCTCCATTTGACGCACATGATGGCCTGTTGGAAAGATCTCTCCAAGGACTACGATGGAAAAGACGGTTTTTAAAGAGAAAAATTGTTGGTGGTGGATTTCCCAAAAAACGTCGTTTAGGGCCTCAAAACAGCTCCGGAAGTTTAGGACCCGAAAAACTGCTAAAAATAGTAAACTGTGCTATAATTAAGGAAACAGAAAAACTGAAAGAGATAGTTGTGAGGGTCCAAATGGGATAGGTGGGTGGCCACCAACATCCACCTGGATCATAAACGACATTTTTTGGGAAAAATAAAATACATGTTACCTTCATTGATGTTTGCAGTCGAAATCTTTTGTCCTCAAATGGACCTTTCTAAAGAGATATCATGCACACCAAACATATATCATATGCCCAAGTTACGACGTTGATAACTTGACATTCCAACTAACCCCATAGTGACCAATACCATTTGGGGCTTCATCTCCTAGGGTTAGGTTTTTGGAGTTTTATGGTTTCTCATTGTTTCTTCATAATGAACGGGCCTCCCAGCCTCATTGTAACATAGTTCAAAAGTCATGTATTGTTTGAAAAATTATTATTTATGACAGAGAAATGCAAGACATATAATATGCAGAAAAACATAGACACATAAAACCAAAGAGACATAGATATACGTGGTTCACCCAATCTGGGCTACATCCACCTTGAACAGCCAGTCCTTCCTTTCTATTATCCAGCAAAATGAAGAGACACAACCTACAACAGATTCGCTGTAATATCCTCTGTTTTCTCTCACAGTCTCACCTCTCTGTTTCTTGCTCTGAGAATACACATATATTCCACAGCCTCAATACAATACCCTCATACAAAGAGAGGGGTTGCCTTCTAGGGAAAAAAACCTTAAACTAAACATAAATTCTACCATTAGATCATCTACCTAATGAACGGCCCAGATTGACTAGAAATTACTATACTTTTACAAGGCAATTTTACATCTATTTTTAGCTTCGAGGGCAGTGCCCTTGAAACCCCCGCTGGGGCACCGTTGGCCCCCGAACCCCCGTGGGGGGGCCAAGTCCCCCCCGCACTCCCCCCCATGGAGGGGTGTACAATCTTCTTAGGGTATACATCCGGCTGAAACAAAGACCTCTAAATTAGGATGATAATCATGCTCCATACCAAACATGTATCTGTCATGTTTCTTCTTAAAGATAAACTACCATCACCTGAGCTAGTTTGTTTCCATTATGCATATAAACAATTTCCATCTTTTTCTATTTATTAATTGATTTTTTGTTTCATTGTATAAGTATGTGTTTGTTTAAATCTATATTTAATTTCATTCCTTCATAAATCCAGATCATGCACACACTAAATTATTTATTGATATACATGATGTGTTTGATTTATTATTTTTCTTTTTATACTTATTTTAGAATGCAATGATGCATGGTTTTATAGGCTTTCTTATTGATATGTGACAATTAAAAATTATTGTAGACCGAGGAGAAGAATTATTTGTGTCAAATGCATGTTCTTTTATTATGTATGTAAAAGAAAATTGATAGGTATCTAGATACCATGAGGAAAAAGGAAGGATGAGAAACATGATATGAACAAAACCAAACAAGGACCCAAAGAAGAATTAGTTGGGAGGATGAAAAAAGGACAATCCTAAACTAATAGGAACTCTTAGAAGTCTAAAAGATGAAATAAGAAGATGCAAGGAAGATAATGAAAAAACTGTCATAAAACAACCATAAGTAAATTTCATACTATTGCAAATCTTATGTGAATTACAGAGACAAAGACAATAGGAAGTTGGCACTACTCATCAGGACAAGAACAAGCCTAAGGATATCCCATTAAAAATATACAAGAAAAAATGGAATGATAAGAAAGCAAAAGTTAACTGACCAAGAAAGAGGAGAAGACATGTAGAAGGAGGAATATAATTTATTAGCTCTTTGGAAAGAGAATTATGTAGTCTTAGCCAATCATTAGACATTGCAACTATCAAATATCATCATCAAAGGAAGAATAGAAAGCCTCCTATGCAAGGAGAATTCAATAAGGAAAAGCCCCCAACCTTTGATGGAGAGGTAAAGAAAGAAGAGGATTCAAAAGCTTGGATTTGGGGAATAAATAAGTATTGCAAGCTACATGAATATACCGAGAACATGAAGGCTAGGTTAGTTTTCCTTAGCTTAAATGGAAAAGTTGATATATGGTGGGAGGATCTCAAGAAAATAAAAGGCATTAGTGAAAATGAGCTAACCTGGAGGAAGTTTGAAAAGTACTTCCGAGAAAAGCACCTATTTGATAAATATTATGAGAGTAGATCTAAGGCGTTTTATGAGCACAGACTGGGGAAAATGGCACCTGAATAATATACTAGCAAATCCTTCGAGCTACTAAGGTATGTATCATACATTACGGATGAGAAGACCAAGATCCATAGTTATGCCAATGGATTACCACAAGCATACTAAGAAAAAATAGAATTTGATGATCCTAAGACTCTCGAGGAGGTCATCCAGAAGACTAAGCATTGTTATGAACAATCTAAGAATAATACTAAAGTTTGGTTTGACTTGAGGAATAAAGGAGAAGGAGGAAAGGGTGGAAGGTTTAATACCTTCACCAAAAGTGGGAATCAACAAAACTCCACTGTCAGCATAAATGAGCCCTCAAAATCAAGGAATGAGAAAATGAAAGGAAGTTATGTGTTGGGAGTGTGAAGAAAACCACCCAAGGAGAGATTTCCCCAACCCACAAAGGTCTGATGAAAAGTTGCACAAAATACATGAGGCATCGACTGTGGATGATGTGGCCTAGAACATTCCCAAGATATACACAAAATTGGATAATAGGCAAGTAAACTAATAAGAAGTGATCATTCAAATGGAAGATATGGTCAAAAAAATATCGAGTCTTAGTTTTAATTGAACCAAGATCCAATTACAGTTATTCTAGTCCTAATATTATGGGAAAATGTGAATTCCCAAAGAAAATCCATAAGGAATCATGGTTCTTTAATTTTTCGTTAGAAAAAAGAGAAGAATAACTGAGATGGTTGGGTGCTACCCTATACAACTTGGGAGCATCACAACAATAGTTAAATTGAATCTTCTTCATTTGGGATAATGTGGTGTCTTGATATGTATGGATTGATAAAGGTAGATTTCTATCAAAAAACGTTGGAATGTCTCAACAATGAGGGTAACACAATCAAGCTATAGGGTATAGAAAGGATGATAACAGTCAAAATGATCTCAGTGATGTAGGTGAAGGGTTGTAGTAGGAATGTTTGTTCCCCTTATGCCACTCAAATCATAGAGGAAAAAGAGACCAATGCTGATCCTTTTACGAATTATATGGTATCGAGTTAATACAATGATTTATTTCTAAAGGAATTGTCAGGACTTCTGCCCAGTAGAGACATTGATTTCATAATCGAATTAATTTCAAGAAAAATTCTAGTAGTGAAGTTCCCATATTGTATGAGCATGCATGAGCTCATAGAACTAAAATTACAACTAAAAGAATCGATGGAAAAATAGTATATTTAGCCCAACGAATTACCATGGGGAGCCCCTGCACTATTTGTTAAGAAAAATGATGGAATTTCATGTTCGTGTATCACCTATAGGTAGTTAAATAAAGCCATTGTGAAAAATAAGTACCCACTTCCTAGGATTGATGATTGGTTTGATCACTTGAGAGGGGTTGCAGTATTTTTCAATATTGATTGAAGGTTGGGTAACCACTAGGTTAGAATCAAGGAGGAGGACATTCACAATATTGTATTCAAAGCAAGGTATGTCCAATATGAATTGATAGTAGTTCCATTCGGGCTTACAAATACTTCAATGACCTTTATGTGCCTTATGAAAAATGTGTTGAGGCGATATTTGGATAAATTTATACTAGTATTTGTGGATGATATTTTAGTGTACTCAAAGAATGAAAGGATCATGAGGAATACCTTAGGGTTATGCTACAATTTCTCAAAGAAAATTAATTGTATTCCAAGCTCTACAAGTGCAAGTTTTTCCAAACCTAGGTTCACTACTAAGATCATGTGATATGAAGGGAAGGAGTGGCTATAGATCTAGAGAAGATCAATGCAAGAATGGAATGGCCGATATCCCAGAATGTTATAGAGGTTAGATAATTTATGGGGATGCTAGTTACTATTGAAGATTCATTTGAAACTTCTAAAAAATTGGGCCTCCTATATTTGCATTGCATAGAAAATGAGTAGAATTTCATTGGAATCATGAATTTGTAGCCAATTTTGAACAATTGAATAGTTTACCCACTTATGCATCTATCTTTAGAATAGTTGACATAGAAAAGGATTCCATTGTTTACACTTATTCTTGTAAGGAATCGCTTGGTGGAGTTATGATGCAGGAAGGGGATGTGATCTACTATGAATATAAGAAGCATAATGAGAATGAAAGGAATTATTACACCCATGATTTATTCTTGCACTGAAAAATGTGGACACATTACCGATTGGGGAGGAGTTTTGTATTGATGACTGATCACGGTGGTATAAAATATTTGTTTGAACAACCCAAGCTAAATGTTGGGCATGCTAGGTGGTTGGCTTTTATCAATGAATTCAATTTCGAAATCAAGTATATTAAAGGGAAAAAAAACAAAGTGATATACGCTCTTAGCATAAGTTTGCAAGAATTTCACTTGGCAGCCATAAGCACTTGCTCATTTGAACTCAAAGAGAGAATTAAAGAAGGGTTGATAAATGATAAGCATTGTCAATTTGTGAAGAAGTTTTGGTAAGAACAACCAAATGGATATGCTAGTAGAAGATATAAGCTCAATGATGAGGGGTTCTTAATATTTAAGAATAGGAAGTATGTGCACAATGTCAAGGAATTAAGGAAGCTCAACATGGATGAGTTCCATAAAAGACCTTCCTCAGGTCACCCTACATATCAAAAGATGATGACAACCATGAAGAAGACATAAATTTTTCTAGGAATGAAGAAGGATATTATGGAATACCTTTTCAAATTCTTGGAATTCCAACAAGTGAAGGTAGAGTGTAGGTACCTAGATGAAATACAACAACCAATTCCAATTCCAGAATGGAAATGGGAGGCTATATCAATGGACTTCGTTACAATATTTCCCAAGACATCTAGACAGCATGATGCTATCATGGTGGTAGTGGATAAGTTGAGTAAGTGGCTCACTTTATAGCTATCAGGTCTACTCATAAAGAAATAGATATAGCATGAGTATTCATAAAGTAGATAATCAGGTTACATGGAGTACCCAAAAATATAATATTAGACAAATATGCCAAGTTTACTTCAAAATTTTGGAACAGATTATTTGATGGTTTTGGAACTCAATTAGCTTTCAACATCACTTACCATCCTCAGACCGATGGTCAAATAGAAAGGGTAAAAATAATATTGGAGGAAATGTTGAGGATGTATGTGATGCATTAGCCAAGAAGTTGGGAAGACTACCCTCCATTGGTAGAATTTTCATACAATAATGGCTGCCAAGAGTCATTAGGAATGAGCCATATTAAGGCACTTTATGGAATGAAATGCAACACCCCTATTAGTTGGGATGATCTAGTTAATATAATACTTTTTGGGCTAGATTTTATAAAATAAATGGCGTAGGAAATGACCAGGGTCAAGAAAATGTTAAAGGTTACATAGGATAGGCAGAAAAGTTATGTAGACCAAAAGAAACTACACAAAGAGTTTCAAGTGAAAGAGCATGTTTATATCCATAGTAATCCAAAGAGAAGCTCATTAAAAATGGATTCATGTATCAAGTTGGCACCCAAATTTAACAAACCATTTCAAATATTAGAAAGAGTGGGGCCATTGGCCTACAGATTGTCCCTACCACCCACAATGAAAGCTCACAATGTTTTCTTGCTTAAGAAATATTTTCATGATGCTAATGATGTTATTAATTGGTCTATGATAGAGGTGGAACTAGAGGGAGATCTCCAACTAGAACCATTATGCATCCTGGCCCGAAGGCATTTCACCCTCCAAAATAGAAAAATAGAGTAGGTCAAGGTGCAATCGAGGCAATTTGAACCTAATGAAGCCACCTAGGAGATGGTTGAGAAAATAAGGATGTAGTTGTTATAGACATTTTTGTGCCTCGCAGCATGGAGCATGAAATGTCAATAATTACAGGGATCCTCAGTCCCTAAACATGTTGTTCTTACCCCTAGAGGAACAAGGTCAGCAAACCACAGCACTTCCTATCAGTTCTCCACCTGAAAACACTCAAAAACAGGCTATTTTTGGATCATGTCAGCTGCTCCACTGAGCATCTGCGCTGAATGTCAACTGCTCCTCCTTGTACCTGCGCTGAAAGTCAAAACCAATGAAGGCTACCTGCGCTGGGCGAGATTGGCCAAGTGGCACAGTCATTCTGCAAGGTGTCAACTGCCCAGGAAGCTTCCAAACTGACACTTGGTTCAAGGAATTCACCCTATGATGAGTAAGAGGTACTTGATCTCCATGTGGAAGCAAGGATCTCCAAGTGGACTCAAGAACTGAAGTTTAACTGAAGAGGGAGAGGACACAAGGCAACTTTAGGTCAGTCTCAAGCTGACTCATCCTTTCTCCAAATCTCCTATATATAGAGCTCTTCTATGACGTCTAGGGAGGCTGGAATTTTGTGCAAAGCAAGGAAGTGTTGTTGGTTTACAGTTAGAGCTATTGGGTGATTGCTTTTATAGAGGAGAAGAGGAGATTTCTTGCTACTGGGGAGGTGCTGTTGGATTGGAGCCATTTATGGTTGTAACCTTCTCAGAACCTTTTTCTTCTATCAATAAAGCTTTTGATGTTCTCCTATATACTTGTATTGCAATGATGTATTGTTTTCATCTGTATATTTGATTCATCCTAATCCATGCATCAGTTATGAGTACATGTTTCTTGTAGTTTCCTTCTCTCGTTTTTGCAGGATCTGTGTGTAGTTGGGCCGGCAAGAGAGCAAGGAGCTGGGAGCAAGAGGCAAAGAGAGAAGACGGGATCGACAAAAGCGAAAGACATCGGTTGGTCAATCTTTTCTTCCTTCTCTGTATTTTCATAAAGGAAAACTATCAAAGCTTTACTTTCAGTTGTTGCTAAGGAACTATCACCCTTAGAGTCGGGATATGGTCATTCCGAGTCGGATACTTTTCCCCACAACAAACTGGCGACTCCGCTGGGGAAACTAGTATCTTGTTGGTTTATTGTGTTTCTTACTATTCATCTCATAAACAAGGAGAGCACCAAATCGAACTGCAATTGAGTCCTTCAATTGCAAAGTAGAGGGCAGCTGCTCTGGCTCAGTTTCTGAGCAAGTTTATGATTTGAAGAGCTGATCCACAAGGACTCTTGTGCTCTTTGTGATAGCTTTTCATCCTCTTGATCATCCCTTAGCTTGTACTTGACCTATAGCTTTTTATTTCAGCAAAAACAGTGAATTTTTGAGCTTTTTATGACCCGGAAACCCTTGTAAACGCAACTCTCGTGTCTCAGTGCAGGCTGTCCAAAGGCAGTCTGCATTTCAGCGCAGGTACTCCCTTCGGGAACTGCGCTGAGAGTCAGTTTGACAGACCAGAGCCTGCGCTGAACCAGTTAGGCTATGTCTTCCTGAGGTTTCCCACTGAGTCTTGGCCCTGTTTTCACTGTTATTTTGCTGCTGATTGCTTGTCATTTGTACTTGCTGTAAACCAACTTTCCTTGACATTATTCCGCCTCAGTTGTGTGATGAAACTATGATTTTTCTTTCAGTATTTCTTGTTTCAGTTACAGTTTCCCATTGTGAAAAGCAAACCAGTATAGCTGTGGCCTCTTAGATCCTGAACTGTAAAAGTGTCTTTGTGATCTTAAGAGCTAGTTTTATTACTGTTCATGGCTGTTTGAGTTTGTTTGTTTTTCATTTTGTGGTTTGAATCTATACATTTCCAGTGTCTAAACAAGTCGATCTTAAGGTGTCTTTTGATTTTGGACAAGCTTGTTTACTTTCGCTTGAAATTAGATTCAAAGTTATACAACAGTTTCCTTTTTGTCTTACATCAACATTAAGGATAAAGAAAAGAAATATCTGCATTGTGCATATGCATTATTGACAGTTTGCATGTTGATTTAGGACAAAGTGCATTTAGTGTGTGTTCTATGATCTGTGTGAAAAGTTGATGTCTTTCTTTTCCCTCAGTAGATTAAGGTTTTCAAAGTTGAAAGATTGAAAAGTTTTGCTTCTCATCTTAGATTGCATTTAGGAAGTTGTATATATACATCTCGTGGTGATCCTTAAAGGCAAACTGCTAAGCAAGATCAACATTAAAATGAATTGAATTTACATAACAACGCATTGAAACATAACGCAAACACATAGAGGTCTAAGCTAGAGACGTGTTCCGGCGTCGTTAAACGTGATATCTTAGCGTTGAGTGGTTGGGTGATTCCTCCACGGTGAAGCGATAAGTATCAATACGGACTTGTGCTCCCGTGTACCGTCGAGTATATTGGGAGACCCCTATAGGAATAAAGCCTTTATCCTTAGGAAGCCGTGTCGACCACCCTACTGATCGCGATGCAGTGAACACAACATTCACGAAGATTGACCACCCGTACCGTAAAACGTATTCTGTGGTTTCGCGAAAGGTTTGGCACACCCTCTGCCTAGATCTCCAGAGCAGTTTCTTTTGGCCTTTTTCAAACTCTATAACTGAAAAAGTCCAACCGAGCATTTGTCACTTCGGGCTCGTTAATACATCGAAGGCGACTAGAGTCATCTTTAGCTTTTTCTCGACTCTTAAAACATGAAAAAGCAAAGTTGTGTCTAATAAAGCGTCGTTATAAAATTCATTTTAAACGGAACATAATCACCTCTTATTCCCGCGTTGATCTGTAAGTTGAGAACATGGAACGCCCCAACCAAGGAAGTCCACAAGATGGAAGTCCTAGTCCTTTCTCCTCTTGGGGAGAAGTTGGCGCGCCCCATATGGCCACATTGTCGCTTCCAGGACTGACAATAGGCCTGCCAGTTTGGCTGTTCTCAACCAATGTAGTTCAGGCCACCATGGTTCCTGATCAATCGAGTCAACAGTTAGATCAGTCTAGAGCTGCCCACCAGCCTTCTACTTCCAAAAGTTCTTCCTCCGATCCTTCGTCTTCGCAAGGTAGAGCCGGCAAAAGTCAGCCTCCCAAGGAGAAGAAGGAAAAGAAGAAGAAAGAAAAGAAGAAGAAGGAGCCTAAGGCGACTGGGGGCAAGCAAAAGACATCTGAAAAAAACCCACCCACTGCACAGACCGGGCCTAAATCGCCATGTGTCATATGTAGAGGAGACCATTTCCACAGAGATTGTCCCTGTATTCCCCGGATACTAAGGGACTGGTCCCCTCGTCTGCACAATTCGGGGGCATCAACCTCTGACAATCAGGTTGATTGCTTTCCGTCAACCAGCAAAAGTGAAGGATCAAGACAAAAAGGGGGAGTAAGATTCCCCTGTAAGTTGTGTGAAGGCAGTCATGCCATCCACCGTTGTCCCTTCTTAGACGAAGCGAAGAGAGTTTTGGAAGATCGTCCGGTTTCACCGGTAAAACTTCCTCCTGGATACAAAAAACTCGTGCCAAGTCCTTCGTTGGTTGAAAATACAGCTGGCCCGCTCAAGTGGTCGGCTGAAGCGTCAGTCACTAAAAATGAACCTACTGAATCCAGACCAGACGAAAGTCCAAAGGTCGATACGGCAGTTGACCCGGTTCTACCTTCAGAAGTTTCATCTTCAAATGACATCGTCGCCGAAGAGTCATCTTCATGCGACACCCTCACTGAAGAGAATAAGGATGACACCATCCAGGTTCTTTTCATTAGCACCGACTCTGATGAGCGTCAGGGCAATGCGCCCATTCCTTTATCGCAGGAAGGAACATCATCAGGGTCATACCCGGCCGTATATTCGGTCCCACCACCAAGCAACCTGGTTGTATCCGTTGATTGGAATCAACTAGGCAGACCCCGGTTACCAGCCAGTATACCGTTCAGAATCATTGTCCAGATCTATAGAATGATTATGGCTGGTACTATCATTGATGAAGGGGCGTCTGTGAGTATCCTTTCCTCTGTTGCTTGGAAAGCACTGGGTTCCCCGGCGCTTTTACCTGAGTTAAGAAATCTCTCAGGTTTTGATAAAGGAACCAGTCGACCATTAGGAATCCTCCCCAATGTGCCTGTTACATTGAAAGGGAAGACCGTTAATTTGAACGTGATGGTCGTCCAAGGACCCTTGGATTATAACCTACTCCTTGGACGTGACTATATTTATTGCATGGGAGCGATAGTCTCCTCACTCTTTAGAGTAATGTGTTTTCCACACGAAGGGAGGGTGGTCAAGCTCGTAGACCAACTTTCATTTCCGGGATCTCGCATCGCAAATAGTCAAATACCAATCCTAAATGGTCTGTTCACTCAAGATATGCCTCCACCCCCAGTCCTCCTTCCCGATGAATGCGAGTGATTCGGAGAGAGGGACTGGAACCCAGGGGGCATGCACCCTGGTCTGCTTCGGGCAGAAGAAACCCTGGGTATAAGGTAGAATTTCCGCAGAAGAATATGACTAGTCCGTACCCCGTCCGTGGATGGAAGAGGGGTTGTTCTGGAATAATATTCTTTTGTTAAAGTTATGTGTTTGGCAAAAGAGTCATTCACCTTTGTCTAAAGAAGTGGGCAATGCCCAAGTAGGGGCAGCCTCCAAAGAAAGAGATTCTATTGTTGTGACATAGGGTAACCATCTTTGAGTAACCTAATGATAGACATCGCCGAAGAAAGAGATTGATTTGCGGCAGCAAATAGAACCCTCTTCGGATAATAAGAAAGAGGCAAGCCTCCATCAATAATACCAATGTTTTGTCTTTGAGTAGTGTTCTTCTCTTGTCACGAATAGTTGTTCGTTAAAAGTTGGGCCGACGGGAAGACAAGTACCGCGTAAGACCCCTTAAAATAACGAGAAGACTAGTATCGTTAACATTAGATTGGCAAGATGACAAGTAGTTGTGAACACCCAAAGAAAAGCAGAGGTGGGGGAGAGGAGGGGCAGCCTCGAAATCCTACCCTATACCTGGGGGCATGCAAACCTTTTGGAGTGCAAGCTAGGGGCGGTTATTTATCTGGTTTTAAGATTAACCGTTTTCGGAACTTACATAAAGGGAGGATGAGTTGGAGCATAGCTGTGGTAAGGCGCAAGCTCTATAAAAAATGGATCCTTAGAGGAGGCATTCTTATCTTATGACTGGTATATCGAGCAGTTTTAGCACATGGTTCATGCTCGTTAAAAAATAAACGCAAGATCCGAGCAGTTTTAACGCGGTCTTCATGCTCGTTAAAAAATAAATAAAAGCAGTGAGCAATGTTCCCTCCAGAGTTTAAGCTCATTTTTATCTAAAAAAAGAACCTATCCCGGTAAATAACCTTCTGAGATCGTAAATTCATCAGCCATAAAAGCCTTGGTCGTGTTTGTGCACCGTCACTTCCACCGTCATTTGGCCGATCATTCACTTCCATTTGTGTGTTTACCCATTTTGAGGAACATCTGCGAAGAGTGATTTCACCTAGCCATCCTTGTGACACTGCCGTGATTGGAAAATTCCAACTTGTACCTGGAATCAGTTGCTATCCCTGTTTATCACTCGTTCCTCAAAAGACGAGTCATCTTTGAGCTCTTTTCTGACTCGTAAAATATGAAAATTTTGCCGAGTTCTGGCCTTCCAGCTCGTTAAAGGGACCGGAAGAGCTATCCCTCTTTTAGACTTTAATCTTTTTGGACCTGAGGGATTATTACACAAAAAGATCGAGCGCTTGTCTTGTTCGGCTTGTTAAAAGTACCGAACACCCATCCCTTCTGTATTGTTTTATACTTTTTCGGACTTAAGGGATTAGATGACGAAAAAGGAATTATGGAGTTAACTTTCTGTACCTTTTCAGACTCTCTAAAAATGAAAAGGACCGAGTTTTCCTTGTCGTTAGACTCGTTAAAATGATTAAATAGCGACAAACTTGTCTTTAGACGAGAACGAGTTTCCCTATCGCTAAACTCGTTAAATCATAGCGATGGGCTTGCTCGAAGGGCAGGTTATAGAACAAGCATATGTTATCCTCCTCAAGCTTGACAAAAATAAAGAGGTACTGGTCAGAAATGACTGGGGAAAAATTGGGAGAACATCAAAGCTTAATGGTAGCAAGTCGCTCTTGAACATGACACTTTTCTTCCGTACCACATCGGGTTGGGTTGTTTCATTCACCGGTCTCATCACCATGGTCTTCGCCAAACCATCCACATTTTGGGGTAATGCTACCGATCCATCGCATCAGTGTCGTTATATGTTTAAGAGAGGTCATTCTGAAAGTGTCAACCGTGTCCCATCCACTGCCATACATTATCCTTCATCCATTCATGATCGCCACCCTGAATCATATGTCACAGTTTGTTTTCACCTCCACTAAAATCATTAGCTCCGTTCCGTGTCATTGATGTGGGATTCATTAAGGCCCTCCTTTGACGGATCGCTTCTTGTCGACTTCAGCTCATTATCCAAGAAGTTGATCTAGGAACAACCTCATCAGTACTTTGAAGCTTGCATGCCTCAATGGCAAGTTTCTCACTTCCGGCGACAGGTATACATCAATGACCTTCGACCAGAAGATTTTGCGTGGCGTTCGACGCCAAGTCCTTTATTCACGCCACATGAATTGTACTGCAGTACCTTGAGGGTCATTATCATTATCGGTGATTCCTCTCGCGCTTGTTAACGGTTTTTCATCATTGACCGGTAATCAAGCGATGTCTTTCCATGTTCGACTTCAGCGAAATTCTCACATGGATCGACTTGTACTTAGAGTGAAGATCGAACGAGTTTGAAGACCCTGGATCTAGTTTCATCCATCCGGGCTGCGATACATATTCAGGAAATATAAAAGCATTTGTCATGTACATCATTGCAGCAGATGATCATCCTACTCAAGGATGATAATTTCAGCAGAGAATTATCAGTCTACCATCAGACGATCGTCTCTTCTATGTACCAAAATGTATTTATAAAGCTGAGCATGGGAATGCCCGCCTCAGCTAGATCATGAAAACAGAATGAAAAATAATGTATTGTATTTTATTGTATTACAGGGCACCTCTCAGCACTTGAATGAACTTCGGACCCTCTGGATAAAGCATTTCACCCGATAAACGGCCTCATACTTTAGGGGGCAACTGTTATAGACATTTTTGTGCCTCGCAGCATGGAGCATGAAATGTCAATAATTACAGGGATCCTCAGTCCCTAAACATGTTGTTCTTACCCCTAGAGGAACAAGGTCAGCAAACCACAGCACTTCCTATCAGTTCTCCACCTGAAAACACTCAAAAACAGGCTATTTTTGGATCATGTCAGCTGCTCCACTGAGCATCTGCGCTGAATGTCAACTGCTCCTCCTTGTACCTGCGCTGAAAGTCAAAACCAATGAAGGCTACCTGCGCTGGGCGAGATTGGCCAAGTGGCACAGTCATTCTGCAAGGTGTCAACTGCCCAGGAAGCTTCCAAACTGACACTTGGTTCAAGGAATTCGCCCTATGATGAGTAAGAGGTACTTGATCTCCATGTGGAAGCAAGGATCTCCAAGTGGACTCAAGAACTAAAGTTTAACTGAAGAGGGAGAGGACACAAGGCAGCTTTAGGTCAGTCTCAAGCTGACTCATCCTTTCTCCAAATCTCCTATATATAGAGCTCTTCTATGAGGTCTAGGGAGGCTGGAATTTTGTGCAAAGCAAGGAAGTGTTATTGGTTTACAGATAGAGCTATTGGGTGATTGCTTTTATAGAGGAGAAGAGGAGATTTCTTGCTGCTGGGGAGGTGCTGCTGGATTGGAGCCATTTATGGTTGTAACCTTCTCAGAACCTTTTTCTTCTATCAATAAAGCTTTTGATGTTCTCCTATATACTTGTATTGCAATGATGTATTGTTTTCATCTGTATATTTGATTCATCCTAATCCATGCATCAGTTATGAGTACATGTTTCTTGTAGTTTCCTTCTCTCGTTTTTGCAGGATCTGTGTGTAGCTGGGCCGGCAAGAGAGCAAGGAGCTGGGAGCAAGAGGCAAAGAGAGAAGACGGGATCGACAAAAGCGAAAGACATCGGTTGGTCAATCTTTTCTTCCTTCTCTGTATTTTCATAAAGGAAAACTATCAAAGCTTTACTTTCAGTTGTTGCTAAGGAACTATCACCCTTAGAGTCGGGATAGGGTCATTCCGAGTCGGATACTTTTCCCCACAACAGTAGTACCTATCTTTTGTTTATTGAATAAAGAGATGAAAAACTTGTGTGTAAAGCTCAATTTTGTTTTTTTAATGCTAATAAAAACACCAAGTAAAATTTTCCCTTTAAGGGGGTGGGATTTGTGACACCTCTCGTACTTGTTCCCATGATTTTGTTTGTAATGTAATAAATTAATGGCCTAAAGTGTGGGACCATAGATCCATGATCTAAGGGGAGGAGGAAATATGAACCCAAGTGGGATTACTTGGCACCTGTTATTACTCAAAGATTTCTCTAGAAGTTATTAGAATAAAGAAAATGACCGAGGTAACCACAAACCAACTTTGAAGCATAGGTTCTAGCCAACCTAGGCTCAGAGAGGGCTCTCTCTATATGATTTAGCTTTGTTTTTTTGGATTTCAGGCTAGTTATGAATGTTCTAGGGGTTTTTTTAATTGTATTCGAGATTGGATGCTGGGATCCTTGAAACATATGGATAGAATGATGTCTTTAGACCATTGGGCTATGGAGTCAACGGAAGGGCAGCAGAACTGGATCAATTCACTAAAGGGAATGTTCAAAGGGAAAGCTAGTAGGGTTAAGTGCAGGTCTTTGGGACAATGGGGTGAAATAGTTTTAATCAAGGTGAGAGAGCAATTAAGGGTTCTCAGGTCGAGATATAAACGAGGAATAGAGGGTAATAGAAAGCAAAGGTAAATTAAGAATCCTTTGATCTGGATTAGCAAGAAACAACCTAGACTAAGGAGAAATTAGGAATTCCTTAACTTTGATATCAGTAGAAAACATTTATATGAATAATTGTCAAAACAGAGTGTAATTAAACACATTCTAAGATATTTTTCCAGTTATAACATTCAGATTCAGAAATACATTAAAGATTGTGGAAAAACTTTAAGAAAAATAACGATAACATAAGAAAATACTTGTCTGCACTTCGCTCAACACATGAATCCTGTGAAATATCTTGTCTTTATTCATCAATCTAGCTTGCTGGCTCAGTCAATGATACAATAGCTTTACAGTCTTTTTGATCAAAATTCTATAGAAATGTCTAAGAATCCACCCTACATACTTCGAATTGTGAAGTATTTATACAAAAATTATTACAAAATATCTCAAACTAATTTGAGATTTAATCTAGGAAATAAAAATATCTTCTTGCAAGAAGATAGAGACAGCTATTGAACTACTTTCATGTTGTACCATTTATTTCGGTACTGTTGGCTTTTATCGTTTGATTTTAGCCCTTTATGCTACTTTTTTGTTTGATATTTCACGCTGGAAGCTTCATTTACTTTTGGCTTTCATCTAATATAATTTGACACTGATACACTTTGACTCTGTTGATCTGTCTTCATCTTTTGACCTGGCTATTTTACTTTTACCATTTTACTGCATTTTTCTTATAGTAAATCAGTCAAATTTTCCCACATTTCAACATCAGGAAATTGGATTTTTAACATTCTTCTGTATATTTCATCTGCCTCGGTGTACTTGGAAAAATTAGGCTTGTTGATAAACAAGTTTTTTGCCTCATGCTGGAGTTAAAACAAGTTTGCAAGTGTCTGGTATAGTACTTTTCTTGTTGGCAATGCCTTCATTGAAGATGTGTTCACTTGGTCTTTTGCTAGCTCTTTGAGTTTGCTGTTGTAATCCTGTTGTGTCATGAGATTTTCATTTATGACTAAGGGATTGGGTAACCCTTTCTCTCTCAAAATTTGAAACTTAGCCATAAATCTATCAATGGCTACCTACATATTCTCACATTTGTCCTCTAAGTTTAACTTCAAGTTTCTCTTAGAAAGGACCTTCCTCACTTCCAAAATTGTTTCAGTTCTATCCTCAATTTCCAATTCCTGAAGCTCATATCTATTTTTACTGTTAAGGAATTGGATTATTCTAGTGGCATCTTCGGGCATCTCTCCCAATTCCTCTTTCACTATTTGGATGGATTTTGTAGCCATCTTTATTAAATCTATCTGCTCAAAAATTACCTGAATAGATGGTCAAATATCATTGACAGAGTCAATGATATTGGCCCATAACAGTTCCTTAGCTTGTCCAAGAGGTTCTTTTAGTGTCAGGTCCTTCTCCATGGCGTTTAATCTTTCACTCATTCTAGCATCTTTCTGCACTTCTTCCTTGTGCATGATTTTGGCAAGCTTGCAATCAGTTTCCAATCTTGTCACCTTTTCTTTCAGCTTATTCATTTTTGTAGCCTACATGGACATTTCCTCCATAGCTCTAACCAATTTTGCTGCCTCTTCCCCTGATGTACCTACTGCTAATGTAGATTATGTTGAAACTTGTTCTGTTGTGGCCATAGGAGCTGTGGGTGCCAATGAGGCTGCCAATGTAGAAGGGACAGATGTTGAGGCTGTTGGGATGACAATTACAGATGTGCTGGCAATATCACTTTGCTTAAGTTGAATAAAAGTGTTCAATACCTTCTCTATCTTCCTCAATTGATCATTGAGTTTAAGGACAAATTCCATCAATTCTTCATGTTTGGTTTGGTTTTCCAAGACTTCCTATGTCTGGGGATGCTGCAGCTAAGGTATCTTCAATTGCGTTTTAAGTGCTTCAATGCCATCATTCTTTTTCTTAATTAGTTTCTCAGTGGCTTTGATATCTTTGGGATCATGTCCCAATTCAATCACTAGGTCTTCCAAACACTTAATTCTAGTATCATTGGCCTGTGAGGAGGCCTTCTCCAACTGATACTGAGCTGAGATATTGGTCAATGAATTTTGCAATTGATGGGCAACTATGGCTTTACCTGGAAGGGTGGAGTAAATCATTTCTCCAGCTTGTTTGTGAAATTTAATTTGGTCAATGTGATAAATGTCCCTTGCCAATACCTTAAAATCAATATTTTTATAATCTATTGATTTCCTTGGTTGTTGTGCAGTTGGTTTTACAAAGGACATTTGCATAAGAATGTGAGCTTAAAATACTATGCATAAGACTGTGCCTTTAATTTCTCATTTCTCATTTTAATTTCTTTATACCTGTCTTTAATGTCTTTGTATTTATCAGCAAGCCTACTGAATGAGGAGACTTCTACACTAAGCTTACTTTCCAACATTTAAGTCTGTGATGTGGATGGCTCTTGGATTTCTCCAGATGGAGTTATGTGCTTGCTCATGTCAAACTCAATATTAGTTACCTCTGCTGAGCCTTCTGTGTCTTCCTGTTCTGAAACAGGATTGAGCCTTGGCCTTTTTCTCTGGCTGCCTTCATGCTACACATTGGATTTGTCCATGGTTGAAGTGGAGGCTCCTACTCTATTCCTCTTGGGATTCCTTTCCTCATTCTGAGGAGTCTGCAAAACTGTAGGGGTACTCATGGTTGCTTCTTGGTGTGGTATCTGCAGGAATGAAATTTCATCAAGCTGTCTTTCTAAATCACATAAGGTATTTTTCACATCTACCTTTGTACTATCCCTGTCTACAAGAGCGTTTTACAACCACTCAGATTGATTTGCATATCTTTCTATCTCTAGTATTGGGTGATGAATGTAAGGCCCCAATTTGACCTTTTGTCTAAGTCTGGTCATAAATCCTTGAGGGTCATATCTCCACATAAAACTATTTTGGAACTTCATCTCTTGCAAAATCAGATCTGCATCCTACCCTACTTCTCTAGAATTGAAAATGAAAGGGACTAACTAGTTTTTGTCTCTGAACTGTGTTCTTTTCTTGGCTGAGAAAAAATTGACTTTATCAAAATTCATTATTCTCCTATAATACTCTAGAGAAATAACCTCATGGGGAGGTATTTCGGGAGTTTGTATGGGGCACGCTGGTACCCATAGATTCTTATCTCAGTGTGGTTTTGGTAAAGGTACCAATCTCCCACTTTACCTTGCTTGGAAAAATGGAGGACTCTTTTGATATCTTGACTTATTCTAGGTGGATGGCCTCCTGTCAGCATGGTCATGACTGGATGGACAAAAGAATCAATGAAATTTGTATAAGTGTCTGGTGATGAATATTTATGGAAAAGTGGTGTCCAAAATATGATAGACCTGGGTTGGCCTCTAGTATCAAGCTTCTAGAGAGTGAAAGGAAATCTGTCTAATTGATGATACAAAAACATATGGTAAAGTATAGATGAGTACTTGAACACTCTCTCATTATGCATTCTAGTAAATTGTTCATGCATCCTTTCAGCTATGAACTGGGCATAATTGTATATAGTAGCAGGAGGTTTTCCAGGGGCGAAAATGGACATGAAGGCTAGGATGAGCTCATCAACAAATTCATCAGTGGTGCAACCCAAAATACATGATATCATAGTGACAACATGCTTTCCTCTTTCAGATAAAATGGCAAAAACATATGGAGGGTCATCTTTGGGAATGTGCTTCTCTTCTACAATGAAAGTTTGAAATAATTGGGCCAGTTTTGATGGACTCAACTTGGTGTACTAGTCTAACAAATCTCCAAGTCAGAGTGGGGTTAGGTTTGGACCTGGTTGGACTTGCAACATCTCATTGATTGATTCAGCTTTGATGGTAAACAAGACTTTATGGTCAGGGGACATTATAGCTCTTTGGCTAGGAATGTAACAGACATGGCACATATGGACAATTTCAGGAAAAACATGTACTTGGGGAAATTGGTATTTGGGAAAATTGGATTCCTAAAGACCAATGCCATCAGAATGATTCAGATTACTGTCCCTACTTAAACAATGTTAGAGCAGGACCTCATATGCATTTGTGTCTCTGATTTGAAAATCTCGGTCTGCCAGGGGGAGGTGGTCTAGGTCCAAATGGGGAGTTGTGATAGGTTTGACATCCATGGCGACAGGGGTAGCCATAATTCAGTTCTTGTGAATTTGAATTTGGCCATGTAGGGTTGTATCAGAGGGTTGGAAGGCAATTTGGAAATTTTGAGAAGGGTTTGGGTATGTCGTGTTAACTTGAAAGTATTTTTCAATTAATTTTACTTAATTAAAGCACTTTAAGAGTGAACGTTTTCAAATTTTGAAAGAGCGTCTGGTAATTCGTTCACAAATACTTGGAGTTTAGGTGAATTGACTTCAAACTGGTGCTCTGGACGACAATGGAAGATTGAAAGGGCTCTGAGAGCTTTAAAGGTGGTCTCTGCAGCTTCTTTGAGGACTAAAATGGGGTTAATTGGTAGTTTTTAGGTTTGTAGGTGACACACTTGTTTGCAGAGGTTTTCAAAGAGCTCAAGTGAAAAAAGAAGAAAAAGTGCTTCTAGACCTTTTTATCAAGCAATGGTCACTTTTTGGCAGTCAATTTTATGAATGAATAATAGATGGTTTATCGAGTTGAGCAGGGAGGCGGTTTCGCAGGCCATCGTACCGCTTTTGTGGAGGGAGTGGTATTTCAGAGGGGTCACCCGATCTACTCCATCGATTGACACATAACAGTTGGGGGGCTAGGGAAGACCACCTTATCGGGTGAGTAAAGGTCGACCATCGGGTGCCACCGATATGGCTATGGACCGTCAGATGAGGGATATGGTGATCGGACAGCAGTCGGGCGAGGGAGGTGCATAGGCGATAAGAGCATGGGCTTTGGGGGGGCGGGGCATGGCTTTAATCTTCGACGGTTTGGGATTAATTAAGACTTAACCATGGGTTTAATCAATCAGGCAGGATTTAATGACAGGATTTATCTCTTCGTCGGGATATGGGGTAAATGGTATAGTTTATAATTAAACTAAAGGTTGGGATATTTATATAGGGGATTTAATTAATATACAGGAAAAGGTATATGGGGATTTATATAATAAAGTTAAAAATTAATATGAAATGAGCGGAGTGAGCATACCCTTAGCGTAATGTAAAATTTGTGCATTTTATTCTCATACATTTGATACTTAGGATAAAACACCTTTGTGGGTTTTTTGAATGAAATAGAATTTAACATGGGGGTTTCTTCACTTTGCCTAGGAAAATGAAGCTTAACCTTAGGAAAATGGGTTTTATTAGGGTACTGAAGGGGGATGACTTTTATGAAGGGGATTCTAACACTTGATGTCCATAAGTCATTAAGCCGAGGGTCCACTCCCACCAAAAGTAAGCAAAGGGGTGAAAAGTATGAAGGGAAGTTAATTAAATGAACTTGTAAACCATTTTTTTTGCCTTCTTAACTGCTCATGCACATTGAAACATATAGTCAACCATGATAAATGTGCTTTGATCCAGTCAACTTTATACTTCAGCAACCTTTCTTCTACTTACCCTACTTACCCTACCTTTTTTTCTTCATTTATTTGGGTGCATTTAGACTAGCAAACCCTTGTCCTATCTTTTCTTTTATAAAACAAACTATCTACTTCTAACCTTATATCATCCAAGGGCTTAGATTAAACTGATGAGCTCCTTTTATTTTCTCTACCTATCTAATGATCTGCCAAGATTAAACTGTTTGGTCATATTTTATTTTCTAATTAGAAACATAAAATTCAAAGAATGATATAATCAAGATTAAACAGATTTATTACCACGGGTTGTGGCATGAATCACAAGCTACACACAACCATTATTATGCATAAAAGTAAATAGTAGTGGCATTTAGACTTGCACACTTTCATGGTCTCTTTTTGTTTTTGGGGTTCATATATTTTCATTTTTTGACCTTCTCTTATTCTTTTTGTCCTTTGATATTTCTTTTAGGACAATACCCTCTTTACATTTTTTTATTTTTTAATATGGAAAACATTTACAAAAAGCAAAGGTATGTACAATATTACAAGGCTTAACCTTAGTCATTCAAAATTATGACTGTTATTGGTATAGGAACCTAACAACACCTTAAATCAATTTTATGATGAAAATAATGAAAAATAAAAGAAGATGAAGAATCCAAGAGGAACATGAAGAGACCCCTAAGGAAACACACAAAAATATGGGGGTTGGACCTCTTCTTGGTGGATCTCGTCAATAAACTTGGAAGGAGTTATGAGATGAGAGAATGGAATAACCCTGGAAGAAACAATTGATACAATAAGAGAAAGGAAATGGGACTGAATGATTGTTGTGGGCTGATAAACCAATCATAGAGTGTTTCACACAACTGATAAACCACTAAAGTTTCTTGTTAGGGCTGGTAAAACACATGCACAAGTGTAACAACCCATGGTGAAAATTCCATGTAGTTAAAGTTAATAAAGAAAAAATAAAAACATGATTAAGGGACACATATTCCATGTTGAATGTTGGGAAAACATATCCTAGTGGTCACTCGATCTACTTATGGCTAAAGGAAATTGGAAAGGAAAAGGAAAAGGCATTAAAAAGGTAAAAAGGCATTTTTGGCAAACTTATTTATGAAAATAAAGGAAAATAGGAGAAAAGGGAGGTAAAAGGTCACAGGTTGCATGTGAGGAGGAAAATGAAGGAAAATAATTGAAATTGAAGAAAACAGAGGCCTCATTGATAAAAAGGCTTATGAGGATCAGGGGGCAAGCTTGGTTAGTGTAAGCTTGGTTAGTGCAATTTTGGAGTTCTCTCATTATTCTCTCTCTCTCTCTCACCCTTAGACACAAAGTTTTCTTGGAGCACTCTAGCCTTGGAGCAAGGAAGGAACATAAAGAAAAAGGGAAAGGAAGGAAAGCAAGGATCAAACAAGGAAGAGTAGTATTAAGCAGCTTCAACAGGAATGATTGTAGGTAACATATTGCATGTGTAACTTCCTAGCTAGTTTTGACATGCATGGCTTTAAGTGTTGGTGTATAGTTATCTTGCTATTGGTAGCATGGTTTTGTCGGGTTATGACAGTGGTTTTAATCATAGCCTTTCGTTTTTCTCGATGTCATGGTGTGTTGGGATGTTGATCTCGGTTTTGGGCTTTGGAATTTCCAGATAGATTTCAGAATCCAGGGAAGAGGTGGTCTCAAAAAAATCCTAAAGGCCTAGGAATCCCTTGACCGATTTTGGCAGGATACATGGTAAATCCTAAGGGAGGAGTCCTAGTCTAGGGCCTACTCATATTGTGTGGATTGTGGTAAAGATTCAGATACTAGTGTCTCAGTTTAGGGCCTAGTGATCTAATGTGGATTATGGTAAAGCTTGAGAGGCAAGGAGATGAAAAAATCCTCAAGGATAGTGATCGATTCTGGATGGCATTCCAATTTTAGTTCGCTTTTGTGATTGAAGCATTAGTTTTGGTTTGATCACAGTTTGGTGAGGGTGGAGGTGGTTTAACCTCTGGATTACCTTAGATGTTTTGGATTGGTTTATCCATGAGATCCCACATTCATTCTTTGGAATATGGCACGGGAGTGACTGGCTCAAAGAAATATTTGGTTCAGCCATATCTATAGTCGAGTGGTACATGGAAGTCCCAAAAATGGTCAGAATTTTCTATGTTTAATAAAAACTAAGTTCTATTTCTTTGTACTTATTAATATGTGGATTTAATGACTTCCATCTCACTGTTATTTTCATGGTTTAATGTTGGTCATAAGCATGGTTATATGACTGGTTATGTTCATGGTTATTTCATGTATTTACTTGTAACTGAAAGGATAATGGATGCAAGCCCTAATTAATGTCATAACAGTTCAAGGGAGAAGATGGTGATCCTTCTTGTCATGTCTCATAAGATTTTTTAGTCATTCATGCTATGTCTGTATCCTAGACCTGTAGATGACATTGATGTCAAGTGTTTGACAGAACATCAGTCCCAGTTGGGATGGTCAAGCCTAGTCCTAGAGTTAATTTTTGGTTTATTAGTCTTGTCATCATGTGTTTAATGGATTCTAGAAGTTACATCAAGTTTTGAGAAGTGGTTGGAATTTTGGGCTTGAAAATGCCTTAAATCCCATGGACTCTAGCACAATTATGATGAAAATAGCCCCTCGATGCAAGCATGCAATTGTGTGGGAGCATCCAAATCTCTTTGGCAACTAGCATTCCCATAGCATTGGAGCATCTAGAGGTTTAATAGCTTAAAACCTCAGTGGGACCTAGGGGCATGATACCTGAGTGGTTGGGATGGCTCCTGGGAGTGTTTTTGCTAATGTGGAAGGTATGGTTGATGAGTTTCCATCGATTTCACTTCCTTAAGGTCACCTAGGAGGTTGAATATTATCATAGTAGCCTCTCATCACATATTTACCTTGGTTGGATGTTTACTAGGGTAGATTTGGGAGAGGGTAGCTGCAAAAAGGATGCTTATTGTGGGTTGATAAACCACTCATAGAGTGCCTGATACAACTGACAAACCACCCTCAGTGCTTGCTAGGGGTTGATGAACCACTCTTAGAGTGATTGACCTAGCTAATAAAACACCCTTACCATAAATTATATTTTTCTTGACTAGTTAATAAACCTCCCACTGTCATATGTATTTCCTATCCTCTATGTCCTAAAGAAGGGCTCATGCAAAGGCTATTGAAAAGGAATTCCCTTTAGATCATGGATTTCTCTTAGGGTTAACTGTTGCAAGTAATTATGGATACAGTAAGTCTATGGTTGGGTGGAAAATTGAAGTCCCACCTTCAATTCTCTTTCTTTACTGAAATATAAATAAAAGGCTCTGTGTTGAGAGCTATGGAATTTAGAAGAGTTTTTGTGAAAATTGTTTCATAGCTTTAAATATTATTGTATTAATATAAAATGTTGGTGCATTGATGTGATTTTAAATTGTTAGGGTCCAACCCTAACACCTTTATTTATGTAATAAGCTGAAGGGGCCAAGTCAGAGTCTTATTTAGTTAAAGATTCAATAAAGCTCGCATTAATAATTGTAAGTGGTTGACCTACATTATAGAAAAGGGACCACAATTAGTTGTAAACAGGCATAGTTAATAAATAAAGTGGTTAGCTCATATTATGCAAGTGACCACTAGAAGTTAGGGTTTTGGATATCATTAAGCTATAAGTAGTCTTAGTTAGTAATAGAAAGATCATCAAGTCTTATTTTAATTTAGCTCTACTCTATTGGAGGTTTCCCCCTAGAAGAGGCAAGTGAACATTGTAATTTTCTTCTGAATAATAAAACATCTTGTAGTTTTTCTCATTTCATGTGATAATTCTATGTTTTGGGCTATATTTCTTCATATTTCTAGTATTATGGATTTCTCGTAGCTCAAGAGTATAACAAGTGGTATCAGAGAACCTTCCAAGGCCAATTACACCTCTAATTTTTGCAGAATGTTTTTTAGGATAGAGACATGTTTCGGCATATTTAAACCACAGGATCTATCTTTGAGTGCATAAACTTGCAGATTTGGGGTGGCATGGATGCAAGAAATGCAAGAGGTTTCCACATTTGTTGGACTCCCTTGTAACCCCTATGGGTACCCCTTCTAGCAGTAGTGCATTAGATAGAACCATGCATGGACTGCAATTCCACATACTCGTGGGTATATTAGAAGCCCCCAGGATAACCTAAAACCTAACCTTAGATAATTCATTGACCATATTGGTGCTATAGTACATTGAGAACAACACTTGGGGAGATTACTCTCACGTACAATAGGGTAGTCAGGTAGTACGACTAAAGGTAGGATCGATCCTCCTTAGTTAGCTCCCTGAAAGACTGGGCCAAGTACTATTGTTGGACCCCTGGGTATATTGAGATTTTTAGTGTCTGACACTCCTTTATGACCATAGTTCCCTCTGCTATATGAAGATCATCTTGTACCTTTCTTCCTTATCATATCTAGTTATTTGGGTTTGACTGCCACCGTCCAAATCAGATCTAATATTCAGGGTTTTACTGTCGTCATATAGATCATATTTTGTAGTTTTGGTTTTCACAACACAGATCAGACTCTTTGTGCAATGAGGGGTTTTTATACATTTCTCCATATTATATTTTTGCAACACATTCTATAGTACCAAGACCTTGGGGTTTATGTTACTACAGTCCAAGCCTGATTTTTGCAAGATATTGGGCAATATCAAGCTTTCTAGAATTTGACTACTGTAGTATTGATCAGCTAGGAGTAAAACTCCTATTGAAGTTATAAATAAAAAGTATGATACCATCCCATGATGTTTGCAAGAGACTTATACCATAATCTTCAAGATGACAAGCTAGTCGCAATGGTACCATTCACTTGTAAGCCCCCAATTTTCCGGCGGTCCCAAATTTTTTCCCAATGTGGCTTCAAGTGAACCACTCCATTAGACTCATGATCTTTCCCTCTTTCCAAGTAGACTACTCTTAAGTAAGCTCAAATTTTGATCGTGGCTAGTGTATGCTAGGTACCATATCTCAAGTTATGGTTGCAGAAAGGGTAGTCAAGAAGGTTGACAAACTTGAGAAAACATTTGAGGAATTTGAGGCATTAATTAACGCCAAGATCTCACAACTAGCATACCTTGTAAAAACATCTCATAGGGAGGATCCTAGTGTTGATGCACAGATAGAAGGAGAATCCATCCATCACATTAACTTCCATTGAAATCACCACTCTTTTAGGCACCGGAAACCCGGGTTGGACATGTACAAATTTGATGGCTCTAACCTTGTAGTATGGGTAGCACAAATGGAACAATATTTCTCCCTTAATGATATCTGCAAAAATGGAACTAAACTACATGCGAGATCCCTTGGACCAAGAGAGATGGAAGTGGTGGTGGTTTCATCCAAAATGTCATTCAGGGAGAGAAACTTGGAACATGTTCTCAAAAGCCATATGTGATCTCTTTGAATAAGAATCTAATTTTTTGGTTCGTTTCACTAAGATTTGGAAAACAGGTACAGTAAAGGACTACATTGCAACCTTTGAACAATTATCCATCATAATTGATAGCCTACGAGATCACTTTTACTTGGAATGTTTAATCAGTGGCCTAAAGGAAGCCATCCAATCCCATGTCCAGATGCACCACCCACCTACTTGGTGGGATGCATGTTGTAAGGCCTTAGATGTGGAAATCACCTTAAATGCTTAGTCCAATCATCCAAATTTTGTTTCCAAGGAACGTCCGACCCAGTATTAGGACCCCACCCATACACTTAAGGTTCGAATGGTCTCATTGGCAGAAATGGTTGAAAGAATGAAACAAGGACTGTGCTACTACTATGATGACAAGTACTCCCCTAAACATAAATGCAAGGAACCAAAATTCTTTCAAATTGATGCAATTGATAACAACTCAGCAGATGAAGTTCCATCCCTTGAGGTGCCTAAAGAAGAAGTGTGTGAAATAAAAAATGACAATGATCTCACAGTTACGCCCAATGAGATGATTATATCACCACATGCCTTGGCTGGAATTTCCCTCAAACTCCCAAAATTTGAGGCTTTATTAAACATCGGATAGTAGTGGTATTGATTGATAGTGGAAACACCCATAACCTTATCCATAAGAGAGTCACATAAGTTGTTCATTTCTTTTTATGGGTGGTATCTAATTTCAAAGACCTTATAACTGATGGGGGGACCATGAAATGTGGAGGTCGTTGTGAAAATATTAATCTTTAGATGGGGGACTACCACCTAAAGAGCCACATGTTTTCTATTGAAATGGGTGGTTGGACATTATCCTTGGTGTTTAATGGCTTCACATGCTCGGCCCTATCACAATGGATTTTGAGGAGTTATATATGAGCTTTAAGAAGAACGACCACATTCGTACATTGAGGGGACTCAAGGCAAGTTCTCTTAGTATCATCATCTCACATTGAATGGAGAAGATTTTAAAAAATGGCCATCATGGATTAGTCACCCAATTTAATTCCATCTAGGCCATTGAATCCACTTTTCCTCATCTTCATCCTAAGATGCAACAAGTATTAGATCACCACCAGTAGGTCTTTAAGAAACCTAAGGAGCTTCCACCCTCTAGGGGTGAACATGATCATAGCATCCCTTTGGTTTGAGGTGCCCAACCCCCTAATGTTCACCCATATCAATATCCTTTTGACCAAAATAATGAAATTGAAAAAATGATCAAGGAACTCCTCGAAGCCAGTGTTATACATCCCAAAATCAACCCTTATTCATCTCTAGTGGTCATGGCTCTAAATAAATATGGAGAATGGGGCATGTGTCCAAACTTTCGGGCCCTTAACAAGCTCACTATCAATTACAAATTTCCTATTATGATTGTTGATGATCTACTTGATGAACTGCATTATGCTAAATTCTTTACCAATCTATTAATACCTCCACTTGGGTTATCACCAAATACACATGAAGGAAGTAGACATTCATAAGACTTCCTTCCGAACTTATGAAGGCCATTATGAATTCTTGGACATGCCATTTGGTCTTTGTAATGATCCATATAATTTTCAAAGCCTCATGAACTACCTTATGAAACAATATCTCTGAAAATTTGTCCTTGTCTTCTTCAATGACATTCTCATCTACAACATAACCTGAGACAAACATCTTCAGCATGTAGACCAGATATTGCAACTTCTCCAAGATCAAAAACAAAAATCAAATTATGAAAGTGATCCTTTGGCGTGGAAGAAGTAGAGTACTCGTGGCACACTGTGGGTCATGAAGGAGTGAGGGTTGGTCTGAAAAATATTCAGGCAATGCAATATTAGCCCCAACCAAAAAATTTGAAGGTTTGGAGAGGATTCTTGGGTCTCACTGGCTACTATCGAAAATTTTTCAGCAATTATGGATACAAATTGCTAGACCCCTCACTAATCTTCTCAATAAAAATTCATTTACCTAGACTGATGCATATCAGCAAGCCTTCCTGGCTCTCAAACAAGCTATGTGCTCCACTCTCATGTTGGCCTTACCCAATTTCACCAAATATTTTTTTATTGAATGCGATGTTTCACTTACAGGTATTGGAACTGTAGTAACGCAGGAAGGTAGGCCATTAGATTTCACCAGTGAAAAAAGCAGTCGAAAACATTTGGGTCAGCCTACTTATGAGAAATAAATGATGGCCATATTACATGCAATAGACACCTGGTGACCATACTTATTGGGGCAACATTTCCAAATCCACATGGACCATCATAACCTAACATATTTTTTAGAGAAGCATCTATTGTCACCATAAAAAAATAAATGGATTTCCAAAATTTTGGGATATGATTATGAGATAATTTACAAGAAGGGTTTGAAAATGTAGTGGTTGATTCTTTATCAAGCCAATTTTAGGATGAGAACACTCTTCTATCACTCTCTCTACCCATACTAGATTGGATTGAAGAGACCCGCAATGAATGTTTCTCCCACCCCTATCTATCCCAACTCATTAATAACTTAAGAGAATATCCTAATTCCTCAAAAGACTACTATTGGAAGGATGATATTCTTCACTACAAGGATTGAGTAGTGTTATCCCCGACCTCCACCCTTAAAATCCACATCTTGGATGAGTTGCACTCATCTCCAATTGTAGGAAATTCATGATTTTAAAATACTTCTACTTGAGCACCTCATTACTTCTTTTGGAATGGAATGAATAATGGCATTCATAACTTTGTAGCTAAATGTGATGTGTGGCAACAGAATAAAGGGGAAACAATCAAGTTATCTGGAATCTTACAACCATTGCCACTCCCTGCTTTTGTCTACATGGATGTTTCCATGGATTTCATCACTGGTCTCCCAAAGTTAGGAAACAAATTAGTCACGATGGTGGTTGTTGACATACTTTCTAAATATGCTCATTTTTGTGCTCTACCACACTCGTTTACCCCCACTTTGGTGGCTCAAGTTTTCTTGGACCAGATCTTCAAACTACATGGCATGCTAACTTACATTGTGTCTAATCGAGAACCCACTTTCACCAGCAAATTTTGGCAGGAAATTTTCAATCTACAGGGCATGTAACTCCAACTAAGCACTGCCTATCATCCCCAAACCTATGGTCAATCAAAGAAGTCAACAAATGTTTAGAGACCTATCTGAGGTGCTTCACTTCAGACAAGCAGCATCAATGGGTACAATGGCTACCTTTAGCTAAATGGTGGTACAATACCAACTATCATGAAGTTACTAAGATGAATCCATATGAGGTAGTGTATGGCCAATCCCACCTTCACCATTTTCTTATATCCTTGGATGTTCTAAATTACACCCAGTTGATCAACTCGTAAAGAATTGTGCCAACATGATAGCTCACCTCAAAGATAATCTACATCAAGCTCAAAACATACTGAAGCAACATGCTGACCAACATCATTCTGAGCACTCATTTGAAGAAGGGGATAAGGTATTCTTGCAACACCAACCATATAATAAAATATCTCTCTAAGAAAAGGGCTCCCAAAAACTAGCACCAAAATTCTGTGGGACTTTTCAGGTACTTCAACATGTAGGAGGAGTCACTTACAAACTAGCCTTGCCACCTACTTCAAAAATCCATCTGGTCTTCCATGTATCATGCCTCAAGAAAGTGGTGGGGAACAATTGCAAGGTTGAAACAAGTCTACCCAAATTGGATGAGGAAGGCTCACTTTGGCTCTAATGAAAATAGGTCCTCGATACTCACAAAATATGTCTTTGTGGTCACATGATCGAGGAAGTCCTAATCAAGTGGAAAGACACCTCTCTAGAAGATTCAACTTGGGAACCAACCATTATTCTTCAGTAGTTTCTGCAACTCCAAACTTGAGGACAAGGCTTCTTTTGATGGGGGACAGCATGTTAGGGTCCAATCCTAACCCCTTTATTTATGTAATAGTCCCAAGGGGCAGAGTCAAAGTCATAGTTAGTTAAAGAGTCAATAAATCCCACATTAATAATTATAAGTGGTTGACCCACATTATAGAAAAGGGACCATAATTAGTTGTAAATGGGCCATAGTTAATAAATAAAGTGGTTAACCTATGTTGTGCAAGGGACCAACAGTAGTTAGGGTTTTGGATTTCATTAAGCTATACACAGTCTTAGTTAGTAATGGAAATATCATTGAGTCTTATTGTAATTGAGCTCTACTCTGTTGGAGGTTTCCCCCTCTAAGAGGAAAGTGAACATTGTAATCTTCTATTGAATAATAAAACATATTGAATTTTTTCTCATTTCATGTGATAATTATGTGTTTTGGGATATATTTCTTCATATTTATGGTATTATGGATTTTGCGCAAGTCAAGAGTATAGAAAAAAATTTCAATGGTTCCTGTTATGAAGTCTTGTGATGCATTTATGAGTTCAAGACTTGGAATGGCCTCTTACTGTTTGGAAGTGAATTATTTGTTTAATGGTCTCATATTACTCTTTGGAATGTTTCTTTCTATTATGAAAAAGAGAGTGATAGTGATAGGTCTCATGATTATTTATCTAATGAATAGGTTATTCCTGAGTTGGTTATGAGCATAAAGTGAGTTTGAATTCCTCTCCATGAAAGGATAAAGGATCTATGATAAAATAATTTTATAAACCATGTGGCACTTAGGCATAATTTTATAATATAAATACTAAAAAAGGAAGCCCTGAATTCATGTACCAATATATTTTAATAAAATAAAATTTCATGTCATAGGCCAAGGAGGGCTGAGATTTTTGGAAGCTGAGGAGGGATAAACCTCATTCCTTTACTTATATATATATTTTTGTAGGTCGTTAGCTGAGATGGGCCACAAACTATATAAGCTTAGGAGGGATAATAGATCACCCATGCTTTTGTATCTGTTGTGGCCTTGGGGAACGAGGCACATGCATTTATAAATGCACATATAAAAGACTTGAATACTTTCAAAAGTGCAAGAACAAAATACCTAAGTCTGGGAAGAATCGAGGTCCCTATAGTATTAACCCTTGGTATTTTTAAGACTTGGGAACATATGACCCTTCCCTAGGACCTGGGTCTAGGAATCTCGAACCTCGACTTTTTTGGATCCAAATTGCTTGCACCCCTATTTTATTTATTTCAAGATAAAACCTTTGAGAGTCTTATTACAAGACCAGAATCTCCTCCTAGAAATATTTTGACAGATGAGAGTTTTCCTCTGACATTTTGTTCCAAGATAGATAGTGATCTGCATTACTTAACAAAATTTCATTCCATAAGTTGCTAGCAAAAACCCCAGCCTAAACCATCTAAGACTAAGCCTCTTGGAGTTTCATTTTAGGATGGTTTTCATCGAGTAGGTTTTGCCCCCAATAAGGTTTTTCATCTGAGGGATTTATGTTCAAGGTGACATGTTAAGAATGGGCTCGAGTGTGAATTCTCACTGAGAATAGTTATTTCCTAGAAAGACTTCCGCAATTGTGGGTTTCTTCCAAGGAAGTTTTTTTCCAGGGCGAGTTCATATAAGTAGATCATCTCCCGAGATGGTGTTCTTTGAGATCTCTGAATATCAAACTCAGAAGTTTCTCACAATTATGTTTCCCTCAATCCTTCGAGATTGTTTTACTCTGAGAGAGTTCCTTCTGACATGGAATTTCCCTCCAAGGTAGGTCGTTATGTGGTGACGTGGATTCGAGGGGTATGCACCTTCTTATGATTATTGTGGGACCAGCATGGGAGGATGAATGGGTCAACAACTAATAGACCAATGCTAACTAGTTATGATGAGGTTGACTGGTAAAAACACATGTGTGCAATGTGGGAGGGTGGGACTCGTGCATCCCACATGGCAAATGGATGACGTGGTACTAAACTTTAAATGTATATAACTTTAGATTCAGATTTCAGATTAGGAAAAAATTTGTATTATCGGAATCGTCTTGATGAGACTAACACAATAAGCTCATCCATTTGAAGTTGTAAGGAAGTTGAAAAAAGATCGAAACTTATTGATGCCATTTACATAATGCTACCTTAGATCTCAATTCAGCATAGTAACCATCTCCTTCTAACCATGTTGTGAGCTAGTATTAGGAGCGGTTTTTCAAAAAAAATGAAATTCATTATTTGAAATGGTTGTATATAAAGTTATTTTTGTCCAAACGATGGTCCATTATTTTGAAATTGTTGTATATAATGTCTCTTTTGTCTAGTGAAGGAGGAACAATCATGTAAATTTGGGATATTTTAAATAGTTATACCATATAATGTATTATGTTGTATATGTTTTTAATGTTTCAATATGTAGTTTTTATTAATTTTTTAGGTTATTTATTATTATTGGATTTCAAAGATCTGTGGTTTGAGTTTCTTGAGTTTTTGATCGGAGAATCCACAGTAAGAGAATTTTTACTCCAACGTTTCAAATCCCAAATGGTTTCCCTAATGCAAGGGGGTCTCCCTAATGTGAAGTCCCAATTAGACCTAAAACCATTTGGAATAGGAATCCCATCTAGAATATCATCCCAGTTGCCATATATTCTTACACATTTTCCTTGGCTTTAAGTGTCAGCAACAGAGAGAAGTTTGTATGTTCCTTTGCGAAAAACAGGTAAGTGTGCTTGGTGAATGTTTGGTTGTAGGTGTATCAAGGTTCTTCTACTGCAGAGGGAGGATAAATGAACCTCTAAGAGAGAGGCAATAGTACCACACTAGTAAAGGCACACATAAGAAAAATTATAACCACCTAACATCAAGAAGAATAGTCCACATAAATGTGATGATTGTTTCAACCATTACAACAAATTTTCAACAAGATAAGAACTAAAATAACCGAAATAGTTCAACTACTTTAGTACAAGTGAAATCAAACATGAATCATAAGCATTCATAGAATAGTCTTCCAAATATTCACGATCCATTCATGAAAACATGTTAGCCATCAGGCTTCAAGTATTAAGTAAAAGTCCCAAGCTACATGTATACAACCAACATCACTAGCTCCAATAGTGGAGAATTGGAGCCACTACTTGATCCCCGAAAGTACTAACTTTGTCTCTCTAGTGCCCTATGGGAGAATCCAAGGTGAAAATTCCTTTGCTTGTACCATGGGGGTGTATATATAACAAATGGGGTGATCCTTCACCTCCCTTGTGACCCTTGGTCTACCCTCATGATTGTTCAACTTCTCAATGACCTTTTGAATTCCTACATGACTTTTCACGTTACATGAATGGCCCTTGGACTTCCAATTTACATTATTTTTCTTCAATAATGAATTACATATTCCACAAAATTATGTGACACATGATGACTCATGACATGACACGACATGACACTGATGACATGGACTGCATGATAACATGGAAATGTCAAGTGATTCTTTTATGTTGGTTGCTTTGCGTCTTCTAAATGATGGATCGTGAACTTAATCTTTTTCCTCCAAAACTGCTTATAGATAAAGAGCCTTCAATGTAACGTGATCTCCAATTTCTATCTCAATTTCGTGCCCCTTTGCTTCCTCTCGATTGATTAGTTTGTATTTGTAGCTAATGCAGTGTTTTATGGAATGGTCTCATTGTCCATCTCCTTGATCATCATCCTATCATGGTATGACAGAGAACCTGCATCTACAATTCACTCATGACAAGACAACATCAGTTTGATAAACCCCTTAGTCTAAGATGATTCATGATGATTCAGTAACTGAGTTAGAACCAGGTGGTATGCTAAGGGAGAGGCTCAGTGACTATGCAATTGTGTAGTTCAGGAAGTCAGAGGTCAAGCTTGAGCCTTGAGACTGTGTAATGTGTAGTTCAGGCTTGACTGAGCAAGTCAACTGCACAATTCTGGAGTTGAAGGAACCAAGCTGAGGGGTTGGACATTATTTCTACTTGTTATGTAGTTTTGAAAGGCAGAGGAGGTTGGGTGATTGCACAATTTTTCATTTTAGGATCTCAAGGCCGAGGCTTGAACCTTGAGACTATGCAATGCACTGTTTTAATTGGGCAGGAGAGAGATATTGTGCAGTTTTGGAGGTCAGAGGTTGAGCTTGAGCACTGTGATTGTGCAGTGTGCATTCGTAGAGGGAAGAGACTGCGCATTGTGTAGTTCTAAGGGATAAGAGTGCTTCTTGAGGTTTGGTACCTTGCAATGCACATTTCAGGCTGGGAAGAATGAGGTTGAGTGGCCCGATCAAGGAGTTTTCCTAGTTGCAATAAGTGTTGGATCAATGAGATGAATATGAGAAAGAGAGAAACTCTGAGCATGATCACAAACTTAGATCACTTGAAAACATGACAAGAAACACTCAAAACATGTGAAAAAAATATCTTCCTCGATGCAACAACTTTAGGATGGCTCTACCAAGTGCGACACAAAAGATACACTTTGTGACGAAAGCAGTGACACTTGTCTTATAATGCCTGAAACTTTTGAAATTCATGCGAAACACATACATGTGATAATAAAAACTCATTATCACACATATATCCCCTTGAAACAAGCAAAAACTCCAATTTACGTGATAAGCGACAGTTCCCATAGAAAAAGAAGACACTTGCGATATGACAAGAAAAGTGTGAACGACACTTGCAATATGCGAATGACAGTGTAACGAACATATGCCAGAGTGAAGATAACATGAAAACGAAACTAATTAATGTGAGAGCAAGAAAAATCAAGTATCAAAAGTATGAAAATCACACTCGCAAAAGCAAGGGTGTGCAAAAGCGATAGTTTGAAAAACTTACCGAAATAAAAGTACAAATGTAGCTAGAAGTGAGAAATTTTCAACGTCAGAACATACTGATGTCAACATGGATTGAACATAGCATAAGAACTATCTTGAAAAAGCATTCTAGTCTTATTCAATCTTGCATGAAGAAGTGTTCTCATGAATTCATTACGGAATGAGCATGTGTTAGTAGGTCGCTTCGACACTTACAATCCAAAGGGAAGCTCAAAGAATTAATAGAGAAAGAAGTGACTACAAAAAGGTTGATCGTAGGATCCACAGTAGCCTCCAAAGATAAAGTATAGGAGAAATGTTGTAGTGTGTTTGCACAATGAAAACACTTGGCGACACACTCGTAGACCTCCAGCTTATGTTCCTTGGTCAATTCTTTAGTGCAATATCTAGTTCTTCAGGGAGTATTGATTCATCATTTAGATTACCATGGCTTCCCCACTTACCCTGTGCATAAACATAGTCCCATTCATTCTTTTGCTTAGTTAAACCCAAACATAAGATTAATGATCATACAATGTTTCAAATCGCGATAAGGTAATGAAGTTCACTAGCTTTAGATTTCCAAAGTATAGTTTCTCATCTCTGGTGTTTCTCTGCTACCAGCAAGCCTGGACAGTACCCTGGTGGAGTCACTATAGGAACACAAACATTACTATGCTACCAGCGAGCCTAGATAGTACCCTGACAGAGTTTCTTGCTTCGCCTCTCTGTGTAGGAAGGGTTTCTATTCTTTCACATTTATTTATATATTTAAAAAGGATTGTGCATAGACACGTATTCATTTTATGGGTGAAATATGGATCCCAACTTATTAAGAGCAGAAGAGGTTGTCCCTTCAAAGAAGCATATATAAGACTTTTGATATTGGTTTGCTTGTTTATATTTTCTCCTTTTCCTTCTCTACTTCATTAGATCAGCTTGAAAACACCAAAACATAAATACCTGAGTGTAGGCATGAGGTTTACATAATAGACATGGAGATTATGGTTTGACACAAGGCTTTCCTAATGCAATGATCATATTTTCCATCAGAACATCATCGACCAAAAGGTGTAACCAAGACAAGGAAGAAGGACAAGGAGTTAGATGAATGTTGTAGTGTCACAAAGTCCTTTTCTATTTTGCTAAATTTTCTTTTAGACCTAAATATTACACCCTTCATGCAAAGTCTTATCAACAAAACCAAAAGGAAAAGACACGACACAACAAGAAAGCGAAACCAAAGTGAAAAAAAAGGAGGCTAAACCAAACATGATATAAGACAAAGGTAAGAAAAGACAAGAAACACTAAAGGGAATAAGTGAAGAATAAGCGCAAGAGAGGGGAAACTAAAATGCAGCTAATCCTAATCCTAACCTAACAACTAAAAGGTTAGGATCACGTATAATTAAGTTTCCAATGAAGCCACCCTAATCGTTCCCAACCTGCAATCACGAAAACACAATCTATTGAAACTGATATAAATTATTGTGCAAGAGAAAAGATAAGAGCTTGAACAACTTGTAAAACAAGAAGAAGGTTTTTCCTATGGGAAAAAGTATGTGTCGCTACCACTACTTCTAACCAGTTTTCATTCTTACGGTTTCGATGAAAACCATAATCAAACAAATCTCAAAAACTTCTTGTGAATGTATATTCATGTGCACTATACTTCTTGGAAATCATGAGGAAATAATGAAACCTTTTCTTCATGACGAAGATTTCTAGGTAATATTTTTCCAACCATTTGGCGATTGCATCATGAAATTCAAAAAATTCCTCTTGAGAATCCTGAAATCTTTGAAAATATGAATTTTCAATTAAAAGCATAGGATCATGATGAGAATCTTGTTAGGGATAACAAATCTAATCATATTCAGAAGGAATTCTAAGATAGTGAGGACCTAACATAACCATCAGCAAAGGCTAAATTGCCTCGACTACTTGACAAGCATCTAAATAGTGATATGTTGAACCATGGAGATCAAAGGATGTAGCAATTTTCATTGAATACACTAGTGAGAAAATGTTAAAACGAATGACAATTAATATCATGCTTAGATGGATAATTTTTTCCATGAGATCCTCGATTAGAAATTAAAAAGGATGGATTAGTTTTAACATCTTTACAAATGCTCTGATTAATGGAATCATACTCTCCACATGTATTACAAGTCTATTTTGGCACATCACTCCCGACATTCAGATCAATACAATTAGGGCTCTCCAAACCCTAATTCAGTTGCTACATGCCCTGGACAAGTCATCTCATTGAATGCTTCCATCCATGAAAGCTTCCTAGCTAGAAGCCTTGCTGAAATGCCTCCCTAGGACACCAGTGTGGCCTTGGTCAGAGGTCACTACTCTGCAATGCAGTTAGGCTCATTCAGGCTTGCACTTTAGTGCACTTAGGGCCACTTACACCTATGCTGGGCGAGAATGAGTGAAATTTGCATAGGGTTCTAGGAATATTCCTTGATTCTAGATCATTCTAGAAGGATCCCATCTCTTATCTAATCCTATGAGCTCGAATTTGGATAGGATATGGATCAATTAACCTCCTATACTCTCATCCCTTGCTCCATGGAAACTAACTCCAATTTTGGAAGGCCATTCAATACCCAATTTATGACAAAACCACCTCCATTTCCCTATAAATTGAGCACTCATCATAGTGATCAAGGGGTCTAGAATCTGAAGATTGTAAGGAAATACTATTGGTTTGAGATTTGAGTTCATTGCAATTAATGTTATGGTGTTGGATTGGTGTGCTTTTGGTGTGACAAGGGTTGGACTTAAGCTGGATGAGTGACACGCGATCGAACCGCATTGGGTGAAACTCTTCCTTCTACATTAATAAAGTTGTTTATTCCTTTCCTCATATTCTTGTTCACATCTATGATGATTATGTGTTTCAATGTTGTCGATTCCATTGGTTTATAGTATATCTATCATGTACGCTTTGATCATTGTTGTTTCTGTTTTTGTTGACACGGGTACCAATTGAGCGGATTCAGTTCAAGTGGGATCCACAAGAGCAATTCAAAGGAGATCAAGGAAGTGAAAGAATACAAGTAAGTTCCTTCATCTCATCTATATACTACAGGAAAAGTTTAAACCACTTTCTTTCTATTGTTCTAATTGTAGCTACCCACTTAGGGAAAGTGTGTTTATCCGTAGATACAAATTCCATATAACAGCATGACAAATGTAACAAAATATTTCTTTGTAACTGGTAACACATTGCACTAACAACGCAATCATCAAAACAAGTGAAAAGGAATTCTAGTATAGTAAACATGTGAGACCAGTTAGAATACAATGAACAAATAAGAATTAATTGACACAATAATTGATGCATTCATTCACACTCAAGAGGATTTCAGGTGGGAAAAAGAACAAGATTCATGATATGATATTCATAAGAAAAACCAGGAGCTTCTCATCATGAAAAAAAATCTAATAGATATGATTCCTTTAGTCAAATATTATCTTTGAGTTGATCAACTTGATAGTTCCATGAATTTACGGGAGGTACACATCCCAAGCCTAAGTTTGATGTAAGATATTTGCATGAAGATGAATGAAATTCTTGAATCCGATCATAAGTAAAATCTTGAAAATTTGAAAAATTACATCCAAAATACCAAACATTTTTCAAAAATAAATTTACATCGAATGAAACCATGCAAAGAGAAGGATTGTGTGAGAGAAACCAAATCTCAGGGGGCTTACTAGAGTCGCGGGATGCTGACATAACCATAAATGAAAGTTGAAGTGCCTCAACTTGCTGACAAGTCTCAGAAACTTTAAGGATTGTAAAATTACATTTTGAAGATTGAACCAGATCGTTCATGGTGTGAGGATAGCTGCTACCACTGGTTTTAATAATACCACTGCTCACCAGATGGAAGATATCTCTATCACTGATTTGACCGTATTTTTCAACTTCAACAGCCAAATTACTCAAGTTGAAATATTTTTCCTATGGCAAATCTGAAGATCTATGAATCAGAGAAATTTCATGAGAAAGCTAATTTGAAGAGTTGTCCTCATGAAAGAGAAGAGATGATGAGGGATTGAGAGAGTACCAAATGATTTTATTGTTTTAATTTGCATCATGGATAATCTCACCACCTTGTGTCAATTGAGGGGTTAACTTATCAGATGAAAAAATCGAACAACATAAAATATTTAAGTCGTGAGTAGATGCATCACAAATGGTAGAGCACAAGGGATAGTGAGGTGAAGAGGGAATTTCGATAGGAATATCTTCTTTGATTAAAGCAGATTCTATATATAAATTGAAATATTCATGGGAAATCAAAAGATCAGTTGATGTGCACGGGCATTTGTGATCCCATACATGAGTAGAGTCATCATCATCAAAATTATTGTTGCCGAAGGCTACAAATTGATTGAAAGATTTGATTTCATTTGATTCACTACCGATTTAGCAGATTAAAAATCATCCAATAATGGAAGAACAATATCTTGACATGGGGGACTTTGAAAAAAGGAAGAGAGATCAAGAGTCTCTTCACTTTCCTCCCCCTCTACCAGTGTACTGTGAATGCCTTGTATCTGATCGCAATTTGAACAAGCAACTTGAAAATGAAGAGAGACTGAAGAGATAGTTGGTGGAGAAAATTGATCAAGAAGATCATGATACACAAAGTCATAACATGTATATTATAGAGGATGACATATGTCCCCTAAAGAAGTAACACTTTCAATGGAACCAGATTCAAGATTGATATTTAGAGTGCTAATGTCATCTTGAGGAATGAAAGGATTAGCCTTCACCCTAGGTTCCATGAGCCATTCTAGCATTTCTTCCATTGGATATGAATCATGAATAGAGGAAGTAGCATGAAGAGATGGATTAGGAATTTGATCTACATATTTCCCAACTTTATTATCATTGCACGAAGGAACCATCATCAAAGCTGGAAAAGGAGGAGGACTAGGAACAAAAGGAGTAGTAAATTCCTCCTTTGAAATTAGAGGTGTCTCATGATTCACAAGAGTTGGGGGAGTAGAAACATTAGGGAGTTTAGGTTCACCATGCAAAGAGATATGAACAAAGCACTAAAATTTTTATTTCAAGAAATCCCAATCCATAACTTCTTTGGGAAATTCACATCAAATATCAGAGAAATACTCAATTTATTAATTAGGCTTCATTCTTAACTGATTAATTATTTTAAGAACATCCTGGTAATCCTACCTGTTGAAGGCTTGATAAAGATCCAGGAGGAAGTGATGAAAAGAATGGATGGAAGAATATGGTAAGGTATGACACCATCATCTAACACAACCTTCAAGGGTGACAAAGAAAGACACACACGAAAAATCCTCATCATTGATTTCATAATATTCACAAAATTCAAGAAAACTAGAAATTTACTCAATTATGGATGTTCCATCTTCACCATCAAATATCAATTGAGACAAGTGATAAAGAGGCTCATCAAGGATTGAAATTTTACCAAGGGATAGGATAGAAAAACATCCAAAGAGTATGATTTGAGGATGATCCATTTCATATTAGAGGTTCAAAACAGAGTTAATGGGAACAAATTGTAATCCACCCCTCCCTATAGCGCCATTTGTTCATAGGTGTTGGAAATCCATCATATAAGGGGGTCTCCTCGACGTGAAGTCCCAATTAGACTTGACACCATTTGGAATAGGAGCCCCATATTGTTACAGGGAAAAGTGACTATATAGAACTGCTCTATCCCACTAAGGTGTGACAGCTGCCTTAGAAACAAACAAAGAAAAGCTACTTTCATTTTTCCTTTATGAATTATAGATAGAGGGGAACAAAAAGACCAACCTCTGTCTTGCGCTAATCTCCTGATTTGATTCCTCTCTTCTTTGATAGTCTTTAGCTACCTGCTCCCTTGCACGCCCAGCTTCACAAAGTACCTGTAAGATCACAGTAGCATAGCACTATACAAAGACATGGATCTATAATCATAAACAATTTAGGATCAGATGTAAATTGACCATACAAATGTAGCAAACATCAATGACACAAGAGCATGGAGGAAAACTTGAATAGCTTTTATTGATAAACAAGAAAGAGCCAAGAGGAGTTACAACCAGTTGTTCTGACCCAGCATCAACCTCCCAGCAAAGAAGCCCCTCTTCACCTCAAACAAAGCTTAGATCACCCAACAATCTGATGTTTGTCTCAAGAAACCAACAACAATTCCTTACAATATGCAAAATTCCAGCCTCTGGATCTCTGGGATGAGGGATCCATATATAGATATCTGTAATGGAGATGAGTCAGCTTATGATTCAATTAGTGTCTTCCCTCTGATAGTTCTTGCTTCCACTTGGAGATTTATGATCTCTTACTCATCCTTGGTCGAATTCAGTGAGGCAAGTGTCACAGGAGAAGATTCTGGAAGCTTCCATTGCCTCTCCACCTCGCGGAATGACACTGCCATTTGTCATTTCTCGCCCATCGCACCCCATAGAAGGGCGTTTTGAAATGCAACACACCCACACAGTGTATTTAGGTGAGATGCAACGCACTTGGCCAGTGGAGCAGCTGAAATGATCCTGTTTTGACCAATTCTGAGCAGTTTTTCATGGAGAACTTCTGGGAGAAGCTGTAATCTGTTGACCTTGTTCCTTTAGGGGTTAGAACAACACTTTTAGGGACTTAGGAGCCATTGGTTTATGGACATTTCATGCTTGGGGTTGTAGTGCCCAAAAATGTCTATAACAGTTGCCCCCTAAAGCATGAGGTCGTTAATCTTTTGATGTCGGGTGAAATGCTTTATTATGAGGATCCGAAGTTCTTTCAAGCTGGGAGGAGACCTGTAATAAGATACAATACAATACATTATCTTCATAATGTTTTCATGATCTAGCTGAGGCAGGCATTCCCATGCTCAGCTCTATAAATTCATTTTCATGTACATAGGACAGACAATCATCTGAGTGTAGACTGATGATTCTGATAGAGCCATCATCCTTTTGATTGGATGATTATCTGTGCGGCAATGATGTACATTTGATGTCTTTATTTCCCTGAATATATATCACAGCCCGGATGGATGAAACTAGATCCGGGGTCTTCAATCTCGTTCGATCTTCACTCGAAGTACAAGTCGATCCATGTGAGAAATGTTCTAAAGTCGAACATGGAAAGACATCGCTTGATTACCAGCCAATGATGTAAACTGTTAACAAGCACGAGAGGAATCACTGATAATGATAATGACCCTCAAGGTACTGCAGTACAATTCACGTGGTGTGAATAAAGGACTTGGCGTCGAACACCACGCAAAATCTTTCGGTCGAAGGCCATTGATGTAAACCTATCGCCGGAAGTGAGAAACTTGCCATTGAGGCATGCAAGCTTCAAAGTACTGAATGGGGTGTTCCTAGATCAAATTCTTGGATAATGAGCTGATGTCGACAAGAAGCGATTCATCACAGAAGGGCCTTAATGAATCCCACATCAATGACACGGAACGGAGCAAATGATTTTAATGGAGGTGAAAACGATATGGTGATATAAGGTTCAGGGTGGCGGTCATGAAAGAATGGAGTATAAATGTATGGTAGTGGGTGAGACACAGGTGAATTCTCTGAATGACTTCTCTTGAACATATTGGTGACACTGATGTGATGGATTGGTAGCATTAACCCCAAATGTGGATGGTATGATGGGACCATGGTAATGTGACCGATGAATGAAACAACCCAACCCGCCTTGGATGCAGAGTGGAAGTGTCATGTTTAAGAGCGACTTGCTACAAACAAAGTTTCTTCAAGTTTTCTTCCCAATTTTCCCCAATCATTGCTGACCAGTACCTCTTTATTTTTGTCAAGCTTGAGGAGGATAACATATGCTTGTTCTATAATTTTCCCTTTGGGCAAACCCATCGCTATGTTTTAACGAGCCTAGCGATAGTGAAACTCATTCTCGTCTATAGACAAGTTTGTCGCTATTAAACTTTTAACGAGTTTAACGACAAAGATAACTCGGTCCTTTTCAATTTTAGAGAGTCTGAAAAGGAACGTAAAGGTAACTCCAAAATTCCTTTTTCGTCATCTAATCCCTTAAGTCCGAAAAAGTATAAAACAATACAGAAGGGATGAATTTTCGATACTTTTAATGAGCCGAACAAAACAAGCGCTCGATCTTTTTGTGTAATAATCTCTCAGGTCCAAAAAGATTAAAATCTAGAGGAGAGATAGCACTTCCGGTCCCTTTAACGAGCTGGAGAGGCCAATGGCTCGACAATCTTTTCATATTTTACGAGTCAGTTGAAAAGAGCTTAAAGGAGACTCGTCTTTTGAGGAACGAGTGATAAAATGGATAGCAACTGATTCCAGGTAAGGTTTGGAATTTTCCAATCACGGCAGTGTTACAAGGATGGCTAGTGAAATCACTCTTCGCAGCTGTTCCTCAAAATGGGTAAACAATCAAATGGGGGTGAATGATCGGCCAATGCAAAAGTGGAGGTGACGGTGCAAACACGACCAAGGCTTTAAATGGCTGAAGTACTACATTCACGATGGTTATTTACCAGTGAATAGTTCATTTTTTAATGAGCTTAAACGCGGGGGGAAACATTTGCTCATGTCTTATGTTTATTTTTTAACGAGCCTGAACTATGTGCTAAAACTGCTCAATTAATCCAGTCGTGTGATAAGAATGTCTCATAAAAACGGCAATTTTTAGAGTTTTGCCCCACATCCTTTCTTTATGCAAGTTAGGAAACGACCAATCCTACGAGTTTAAAGGGTTAGAGGACCTACAAATTTAAAAAAATAAATAGTCGCTCTTCGCTTGCACGCCAAAAGGTTTGCATGCCCCCAGGTATAAAACAGAGTTTCAAGGTTACCCCTTCTTTATTCCGTTAAAACATTTGTTTTACCGGGAGAGGCCTACCTCTTACAGGTTACCCAAAGATTGTTTTATTCACAGCGCAAACAAAACACTTCTTCGGCGATGTTTACCGAAATAGACAAAGGTGAGTGAAGGAGGCTACTCCACTCACGTAACTTTGACAAGAGAATCTTGTTCTAGAATAACCCCCTCTTCCAATCACGGACGGGAGTACAGACTAGTCATATTCTCTCACGGAAACCTACCCTATACCCGAAGTTTTCCTACCGAAGCAGACCAGGGTGCATGGCCCCTGGGTTTCAGTCATGTCCCCCGAATCACTCGTGCTCATCGGGTGGGCGGACTGGGGATTGAGACATTTCCTGCGTGAAAAGACCATTTAGGGATGGTATATGACTATTTGCTATGCGTGAACTGGGGAATGAAAGCTGGTCTACGAGCTTGACCACTCTTCCTTTGTGCGGAAAACACATTACTCTAAAGAGTGAGGAGACAATTGCTCCCATGCAATAAATATAGTCTCGTCCAAGGAGTAGATTATAATCTAGGGGTCCTTGAACTACCATTACGTTCATGTGAACGGTTTTCCCCCTCAATGTTATGGGCACATTGGGAAGGATCCCTAACGGTCGACTGGTTCCTTTATCAAAGCCTATTAGATTTCTCATCTCAGGCAAAAGCGATGGCGAACCAAGCGCTTTCCAAGCAGTCGAGGAAAGGATACTCACAGAAGCCCCCTCATCTATGATGGTACCAGCCATAACCATTCTATATATTTGAACAATGATTCGGAATGGTACACTAGCTGGTAAATGGGGTCTGCCTAGTTGATTCCAGTTGAAGGAGACAACTAGGTTGCTTGGAGGTGGGACCGAATAGATGGCCGGGTACGACTCTGACGAACTTCCTTCCTGCAGTAAAGGAACGGGTAAATTGCCCCCATGTTCGTTGGAGTCTGTGCTTATGAAAAGAATTTGGACAGTGTCATCCTTATTCTCTTCGGTGAATGTATCATCTGAAGATGGAACCTCTGAAGGCAAGACCGGGTCAACTGTCGCCTCGACCTTTTGACTTTCATCTGGTATGGGTTCAGATGGTTTGTCTTCAATGATAGATGCTTCAGCCGACCACCTGGGTGGGCCAGCTGGATTTTCAACTAGTGACGGACTCGGCAAGAGTTTTTTATATCCAGGAGGAAGTCGTAACGGTGAAACCGGACGATCCTCCAAAACTCTTTTAGCCTCGTCTAAGAAGGGACAACGGTGGATGGCATGATCGCCTTCGCACAGTTTACAAGCAAATCTATATTTTCCTTTTTGTCTTGGGGCTTCACTTTCACTAGTCAACGGTGTGTTTTCAACATGATCATCAGAGGTTGACGACACCGGGTTTTGCAAACGAGGAGACCAATCCCTTAAGATCTGAGGGATGCAAGCACAATCTCTATGATAGTGGTCTCCCTTGCAAATGACACATGGCGATTTAAGCCTGGTCGGTGCAGTGTGTGGATTTTCGCTAGACGACACTCATTTTCCCCCATTCACTTTTGGCTCCTTCTTCTTCTTCTCTTTCTTCTTCTTTTCCTTCTTCTTCTTAGGTACTTGACTTTTGGCTTTACCAGTCCCATCAAGCGAAGAGGATGGAGGAGAGGAAGAATTAGAGGAAGTAGAAGGTTGGTGGGTAACTCTGGACTCGTCTAGTTGCTGGTTCGATTGTTCAGGAATTGCGGTGTTCTGAACGACAGAGGTTGAGAAGAGCCATATAGGCAAGCCGATTGTCAGTCCTGGAAGTGACAATGTGGCCATATGGGGTGCACCAACATCTCCCCAAGAGGAGAAGGGACTAGGATTTCCTCCAAGGGGAATTCCTTGGTTGGTGGATTCCATTTTCTCAACCGAAGATCAATGTAGGAAAGGGTAATGAGTATTCCGTTTAAAATAAATTTTAGACACTTTGACACAACTAGTTTTTTCAATTTTTAAGAGTCGAGAAAAAAGAAAAGATGACTCTAGTCTCCTTCGATTTTTAATGAGCCTGAAGTGACAAGTGCTCAGATGGACCTTTTCTGTTAAGGAGTCTGAAAAGGAATGAAAGGGACTGCTCTGGAAATCTAGGTAGAGGGATTACCAAACCAATCGCAAAACTGCAAAATACTTTTTACGGTACGGCAGTCAATCTTCCTGAATGCTGTGTTCAGTGCATTGCGATCGTTAGGGTGGCAGACACGGCTTCCTATGGATAAAGGATTAAGCCTATTGGGGTCTCCCAAAAGATACTCGACGGTACGTGGGAGCACAAGTCCGTACTGGCACTTATCGCTTCAAAGTGGAGGAATCACCCAACCATCAATGAGAACAACAGTTACCAGGCTTTACGACACCGAAATACGTCTCTAGCCTAGACTTCTAAATGTTGTGCGTTAAGTTCCAAAGCGTTGTTAGATTCATTGAATTTATTTTAAGTTGATCTTGTTTATGAAGTTTGCCTTTCAGGTTCACCGCGAGATGTAGATGTAATTCCTAAAATGCAATCTAAGATGATAAACAAACTTTTATCTTCTTTGTGCAATGAAAATCCTAGCTACTAAGGAAAGAAAGACAGAATCTTTTCACAAAGAGAAAAGAGCACACTCTAAATGCACTTTCCTAAATCAAGCCAATCAGACTGTCTTTATGCAAATGCACATGCATGTATTTGTTTTTGACTTTCTTAGTTTATGAATGCTAAAAAGAAAGTTGATGCACAAATCTGAATTTCTTTTCAAGCGACAAAGATCAAAAAGTTTCTTTTCGAAATCAAAAATGGAGACGATCACAACACCTTATGATTTTGAGATGAATACTTGTTCTTGACACTGGAAAATTACAAATTTAGACCAAAAACAATAGTAACAGGATAATCGACCATCAACAGCAATCAAACTCTTTCCTACGATTGAAATCGACACTTGCGACAGTTTCAAATCAAAGGACGACGGTACGATTATGCTACTTTTGCAAAGGAGAACTGAAAATGACTCAACAAACACACAAAAACATTTACAGTTCTTTTGTACAAAGGAGGCGGAATAACAACAAGGAAAAGGGGTTTCAAACAGACATTTACTGATCACAGGCAGCAAAATTCAGGAATAGAACTGGAAAGAATGAATCACAAAAACCAAAACTGCACAGAGCCTAGTCTGATCAGCGCACCTGTAACACAGAGAATTTGAAATGCAGCGCACCTTGTCCACTCGGGAAGTGCGTTGAAGTTCAGATTCTCTTAACAGTACCTGCGTTGGGCCAGAAACAAGATTCTGTTTGGGTTCTGGGTCACAGTTTACAATTTAGTTCTTGGGTTTTGGCCGAACAAAAAGTAATCAGTAATGCAACAATCAGGGGTAGATCTAAGGAGGATCTAAGAGCTATCACAAGGGCAATCAGATAGTTTGTGAATCAGTTGTTTAAATCATAAACAGATCCAGTAGATGGATTGAAGTAGAATTTATCTACTTTGCATTTGTTATGGCAAATGCAGTTCGAATGCTACCTGTAAGTTTATGAAACAGACAACAAAGAATGATAAACAAACAAACTAATTCTTCCCCAGTGGAGTCGCCATTTTGTTACAGGGAAAAGTGTCTATATAGAACTGCTCTATCCCACTAAGGTGTGACAGCTGCCTTAGAAACAAACAAAGAAAAGCTACTTTCGTTTTTCCTTTATGAATTATAGATAGAGAGGAACAGAAAGACCAACCTCTGTCTTGCACTAATCTCCTGATTTGATTCCTCTCTTCTTTGATAGTCTTTAGCTACCTGCTCCCTTGCATGCCCAGCTTCACAAAGTACCTGTAAGATCACAGTAGCATAGCACTATACAAAGACATGGATCTATAATCATAAACAATTTAGGATCAGATGTAAATTGGCCATACAAATGTAGCAAACATCAATGACACAAGAGCATGGAGGAAAACTTGAATATCTTTTATTGATAAACAAGAAAGGGCCAAGAGGAGTTACAACCAGTTGTTCTGACCCAGCATCAACCTCCCAGTAAAGAAGCCCCTCTTCACCTCAAACAAAGCTTAGATCACCCAACAATTTGATGTTTGTCTCAAGAAACCAACAGTAATTCCTTACAATATGCAAAATTCCAACCTCTGGATCTCTAGGATGAGGGATCCATATATAGATATTTGTGATGGAGATGAGTCAGCTTATGATTCGATTAGTGTCTTCCCTCTGATAGTTCTTGCTTCCACTTGGAGATTGATGATCTCTTACTCATCCTTGGTCAAATTCAGTGAGGCAAGTGTCATAGGAGAAGATTCTGGAAGCTTCCATTGCCTCTCCACCTCGCGGAATGACACTGCCATTTGTCATTTCTCACCCATCGCACCCCTTAGAAGGGATTTTTGAAATGCAACGCACCCACACAGTGTATTTAGGTGAGATGCAACGCACTTGGCCAGTGGAGCAACTGAAATGATCCTGTTTTGACCAATTCTGAGCAGTTTTTCATGGAGAACTTCTGGGAGAAGCTGTAATCTGTTGACCTTGTTCCTTTAGGGGTTAGAACAACACTTTTAGGGACTTAGGAGCCCTTGGTTTATGGACATTTCATGCTTGGGGTTGTAGTGCCCAAAAATGTCTATAACACATATGGAATATCGTCTCGGTTGCCATATATTCTTATAGATTTTCCATGGCTTTAACTATTAGCCAGAGAGAGAAGTGTGTATGTGCCTTTTTGAAAAAAAGTGTGCCTCGTGAAAGTTTGGTTTTAGGTGTATCTAAGTTCTTCTACTATATACAGAGGAGAAATGAGCCTCTAAGAGAGAGGTAATAGTACCACACTAGTAGAGGCGCACACGAGCAAAAGGATAAATACCTAACATCAAGCATAATAGTCCACATAGATGTGATTATTGTTATAACCATTACAACACATTTTCAACAAGATAAGAACTAAAATAACCAAAATAGTTCAACTACTTTAATATAGGTGAAAGAAAACATGAATCATAAATATTCACATAACAATCTTACAAATATTCATGATACATGCATGAAAATGTGTCGGCCATCAGGCTTCAAGTATTAAGTAAAAGTCACAGGATACATGAATACAACCAACATCACTAGCTCAAATAGTGGAGCATTGGAGCCACAAATTTCTCCCCAAAAGTACTAACTATGTCTCTTTGATGCCTTATCGGAGAAGCCAAGGTGAAAAGTCCTTTGCTTTTACCATGAGGGTGTATATATAACAAATGGGGTGATCCTTCACCTCCCTTGTGACTCTTGGGCTACCCTCATGACTATTCAACTTCTCTTTGACCTTTTGACTTCCTACATGACTTTTCACATTACATGAATGACTCTTGTACTTCCACTTTACATTATATTTCTCTAATATTTAATTACATATTCCAAAAAAGGATGTGGCACATTATGACTCATAACATGACATGACATTAATGACATGGACTGCATCATAACATGGAAATATCAAGCCATTATTTGTTTTTTCTTACTTTGTGCCTTCTAAAATATGGATCATGACCTTCTTCTTTGTCCTCCAAAATGGCTTAGAGATGAGGAGCCTTCAATGTAACTTGATCTTCAGCTGTTGTCTCAATTCGGTGTCCCTTTTTTTCCTCTCGATTGATCATCTTGTCTTAACCACTAATGAAGTGTCTTCTGGCATAGTCTCATTCTCCGTCTCATTCATCATCATCCTATCATGGTATGAAAAAAAACCTACATCTATAATTCATTCATAACAATATGACATCAGTACGATAAACCTCTTAGTCTAAGATGTTGCAGGATGATTCACTTATTGAGCTAGAACTAGGTGGCGTGCTAAAGAAGAGGCTCAATGGTTATGCAATTATGTGGCTTAGGTAGCCAAGGGTCAGGCTTGAGCCTAGCGACTATGTAATCCATTGTTCAGGTTGGACTGAGCAAGTAAACTGCACAATTATGGAGTTCAAGGAACCAGACTCAGGGGTTGGACACTATTTCTTCTTGTTGTGTAGTTTTGGAAGGAAGAGGAGGTTGGAGACTATGAAATTATGTATATCAGGAGCTTAAGGCTAAGGATTGAGCCTTGAGGCTACATAATGCACAATTCTAACTTGAAAGGAGAGAGAGATTGTGCAGTTTTGGAGGTCAGAGGTTGAGCTTGAGAAATTTGATTGCGCAGTGTGCAGTCCTGGAGGGAAAAAATTGTGCATTGCATAGTGCCAAGGGAAAAGTATGTTGTGTGAGGGCTATGACTTCAAAATGCGTAGTTTAGGATAGGAAAAATTAAGTTAAGTAGCCTAGTCGGGGAGTTTTCCCAGTTGCACTAAGTTTTGGATCAATGAGATGAATATGAGCAAGAGAGAAACTTTGAGCATGATCAAATTCTTAGATAACTTGATGACATGACAAGAAACACTCATAACATATGAACAACATACCTTCCTCAATGCAACAACTTGGAGACAGCTCCTACCATCTGTGACACAAAAGATACACTTTGCAATGAAAGCGATCACACTTATGCGACAGTGCTTGAAACTTTTGAAATGAGTATGAAACATGTCTATATGATAATAAAAACACATTATCACAAATATTTCCCCTTGAAACAATCAAGAACTCCACTTTACGCAATAAGTGATAGTTCCCATGCCATCATATGACACTTACTATATGACAAGAAAATTGCAAACGACACTTGCGATATGCAAATGAAGGTGTAAGAAACACATGCCAGAGTAAAGATAACATGAAAATGACACTAATTAAAGTGAGCACAAGTAAAAGCATCAGTCAAAAGTATGAAAGCGACACTCATGAAAGAAAGGGTGCGCAAAAGCGATAGTTCACAAAACTCACCGAAATAGAAGCACAAACGTAGCTAGAAGTGAGAAATTGTCAATATCAGTTTTCACTGACTATTGACATGGACTAAACATAGTGTGATAACTACCTTGACAGACTATGCTAGGATTATTGGAGCTTGCGTGAAGAAGTGTGCTCATGAAGTCATTGCAGAATTAGCATCTGTGAGCAAGTGACTTCCACACTTGCAATCCAAAAGGAAGCTCAAATAATTAAGAGAGCTAGAAGTGACTATGGAAAGGTCAATCATAAGATCCATAATAGGCTCCAAAATTCAAGTATATGCAAAATTTTGGGGGGTGTCTTTAGAGCGACAACAATTTGTTATTAGGTATATGTTTTTAGGTTTCTTTTATCACTTCAAATAACATGTGGGTAATATATTTAATGCATTGAAATATCATAATGATTCTTTATAGTTAAACATTTTGTTATCTTATCTTATGTTATATGAGGGAAATATAGATCATAAAGGAAAAACACAAAAGCGTTAATAATGTTGATCATTTATTAAAAAATAAATAGATATTAGTTTTTTTTTTCATTTTCATCATCCATAAAGTTAAACATGAAGCAATTATCTTTAGATTCATTATCATATAATTCCAGAGTTTTAATATCCTTAATAAGAATCAATTCCAAGGAAGAACCATTGCTAGGAAATTTAAGAGAAATACCATTATTTAGAATTGTTTGGTTAGCCATTACTTGTGAGAGCAGTCTTGTTTATAATTCAAATCACATCTTGAATGGTTTAAATTTTGTAATAATAATATTTCTTTTTTGTTAAGCTTGGTAGGACCTTTCATTTTCTATTTATAATCAACAAACTTACACCACATAGGTTGGTTAGGTGGCCTCAACTTGCCCAATGGGAAACCAAGTCTGTTGGCCACCTATCCTCATTGTAAACCATCCAAAAACAATAAATTTTTAATCTTTCTAGACAAGCTATAGATGCCTATGTTTCATGACCAAACTCTATATATCTATCTATCCTTCTACATGCATGACGAAAAGTAAATACTAACCGCATATATAAAAAAAGTAAACATGGTAAACTGACTAGACCTTCTACTTCTCCGATTTTGATTTCATAGGTGTTGGATTCTTGACTATTTCTCCAGGCATATCAGTCAATTCCAGGATGCATGGAATGTGTCATTCAATTTTTTCCAGTCTAATGTCCTTCTTATGGAGTTGAAGCTGAATTCTCTGCAGATCCTGTTTGTAGCTCGACATCCCTTGGAGAGATATCACCATCCCCACCGAGATCTATTCCATGGCTTTACCCAACATGATTTTCATTATTGTCTACTTGAATTGGGTTATCCTTCCTCTAGTATTCCCAAGGTCTCGGGCTTGTGTCCTCCAATTCTCCATATCCTTCTCTATCTCACTGCTCTGCTTGACTTCCTCTTCCCATTCTTCTAGTGAATTCTAAATTCCTTCATCTGTTCCCTCTCGGTATGTTACAGCTACTTCACTGATAAGATGCTCCACCAATTTTCTTCCTCTATAGGGCTCTGGTGTGCTCGGGTCCTTAACCTTTCCAGCTTCCCGGCACCGTCTTCTTCGTCCTCGTCCTCTCACTGGCCAAGACATATCAACATTGTTTGATACATGTTCACAGGAAAGAGTTTTTAACTACAAGCATTGTAACATATTATAGCATTGGTTACTTTCCTGACTGGAATTATCAATGTCGTCATTCTCCCCGTTCATTTCCTTTTTCCATTTTCTAGGAGTACCGGGGGCAAGATGGGCAGAGAGCCAGTCCTGAGAAAGGGCCGAACTCCATATCCCTTCTAACTTTTCACCCCTCCCTCCCCATTGCCTCACATACTCAGTGTGGTTGACAATCCCCAGCCAAGGCCATGCAAGTGAGCCTAGCCTCAGCCTGACCAGTTTCCCTTCATGGACTGCAATCCCATTCCCCTCTACCTAGTAAGCCAGAAAAATTCCTCTTCCCTTATCATGCCTGACATCCCCCACAGGGATCCTATCTAGTCTCTTAGTGCAGTAATTACTCCCAGTTCCCATTATTTTTCCATGGTTAAAGTTGATGGTCGATCCTCCTACCCAACATATTAGTTGTCCTTTACTACCCTTAGCCTTTAATGCCGAGCTTCTGCCTACCCGACCCCAGCAACCAGCCCCACTCATCCCATAATATGCAAAGCCTGGGTTCACATTGCCACTCAATGCAAGGTCCACATAGCCATAGGCAAGGTCAATTCTCGGCAGAACCAAAACAAAGACGCATAGCCAAACTATTGCAGCTCGACGCCTCCTCCATTTCCCCTTGCATTTCCCCCAATTAACCTTCCGAGTATCTCCCTCTCCCCCCAACAAAAATCAAACTAGGTCAACAATTCGAAGGAGGCGAGGAGCCAAGATACATACCTATTTCCGCTCCAAGGTTGATGTCGTTGTTGTCATCGCCTTCCCTCTCTACTGTTCCAGCTCCTTGCTCCACAAGCCAAATTACAATTCTTACCTATATGTCTCGCCTTAATTTCTATACATCCCACCTCTCCCCTGCCATCTCTGCCACCTTTCCCACCACCCTTGCATGTACTCATGCCAAGGGCCACCACACCCATCGCTTTGAGCATGTGGGGGGCAGTGGTACATAAATCAGTTGTACTCTTCATTACTTCCCGCAGGCACTTCCATCCACTGGCACACACCCCAATCGAGGTTATTTATTTATGATTATTATATATATGTATATGTATATGTATATATATATATATGTATATATATATGTATATATGGGCGCAAATGGCTTACCCATTGAATTAATTTCTATTGAATTTGAACAATACTCAATTATGAAACATGGATACAACTACATGAAGATGGATTAGTTATTATAGATTACTTTAATGGGGGAATATGGTTGTATATCAATTTAAATCCAACATAGTAGTAATCTAGGTGACCTTACATTCTTTAATAATAATATGTATGTAAATAATAGTTAAATTAACCATAATATTGTTAAAAATATAATATGGTTAACCATGATCAATCATGTTCAACCATGAACAATCATGGTTATCGATCAAGTTCTTTACGGTCAAATATGGTCAAACATGTTATAACATAATGGTCCACCAAGATCAACCATGGTCCATGACATTTACTAATGTGATTGATATATGTCGCTCAACCTCATCCACCCTCATAAATCATGGTCAAACATGGCCAATGAATTGACACCACACACATCGGTTGTAGCTAGCATAACCACATTTAATAATGTGTTTGATATAAACCATGGTTGACCAATATTCGTTTTAAGAGCATTACTCTTTGTACTCAATGCTTAAATGGTTAACCATGATCAAACATGGTCAACCCTATGTTTAACTTATTTGGAAATAGTCAAACTTCTTCACTCAAATCCATCCTCAATCAATTTAAATCAACCATATTCAATTATAGTCAACTATGGTTGACCAAAGTCATTCATTTTCAACCTCAGTCAACTATGGTCATCCTTGGTGAGTGACAATAAATATTTTTAAATATTTAATAATAGAAATATTAATATTAATAAAGTTAAGTAATAATAATAATATTCTGACATTGGAAGCATACATAAATGTATCCAATGTTGTAATGTGGCAAACATTGTTGCAATGTCAAAACCATTGTCACAATGTTACATTACATTGCAATTTATCCAATGTCACAATGTAACATTACAAAATGTGGTTGGCTATGTTCAATTATAGTTGACAATCAACAATGTCCAACATTACTCAAACATAATTTCCATTAATATTATTGATTAATATTAATAATATAACATGTTGTGAGATCAAATGGTACATAAATCTATCCAACATCGCAATGTAATAAACATTGTCACAATGTTGCATTACATTTCAATTTACCCAATGTCGCAATGTGAGATTACAGTGTTGACACATTGTGACAATGTTTTCCCCTTGTTAGAATTGTTGACTATGTTTGCTAGTCAACACTCTTCAACTTAAACTAAACGTAATTTCCTATTAATATTAATATTAAAACATAGTCAGCCACATTACACAATAAAGTCAAACAAAGTCAACCTTTATAGTCATTGCTTAAATTGTTGATCATGATCACACTTTGTCACAATATTATATCACATTGCAATTTATCCAATGTCGCATTTCAACATTACAAAATTAGGGTTTAATATTAGAGTTTACAATATTTAGTTTAGTATTTAGTTTATAACATTGGGTTGATAATATTTAATTTATATTGGGATTGATAATATTTGGTTTATATTGTTTGGTTTATAACAAGAGGCTTTATAACATTGGGGTTTATAATATTTGGTTTATAACATTAGGGTTTACAATATTTTGTTTATAATATTTAATTTATGAAAATATTATCCACCTATTTGAATTGTTAACTATGTTTGATAATAAAAACTCTTCAACTTCCATCTTGAACATAATTGCCTATTATTGTTATTGATTAATATTAATAGTAAAACATGTTGGGTGTGGAGCTTGATTATCTTCCAGATTGTTTAGAGGTTTTATGTTCGAATGATGGTTGGATCCTTGTCCCTCATGGGGGGTGTGGGGGGGCTTGGCCTGCCACTGTTGCTAGCACTTAGCCCCCCCTAGTAGGGTTTCAAGGGCAGCGCTCCTGGAGTGAAAAATTAAAGAAAATTTGTCGTGTAAAATATTGTAATTTCGTAGTCAATTTGGGTCATTCATTAGGCGAAACATGTTACAATAGAAGTTATGTTAATTTAGGTATTTTTCCCTAGAAGACAACCCTCAGTTTATATGTGGAATTTTTATTACGCTTGTGTATTATTTTGTGTGAGAAGAAGAGAGGATACTGTGTGAGAGCAAAGAGGAAGTTACAACGGATTTGTTGTAGGCTATATCCCTTCATTTTGCTAGATAATATAAATGGAAGAACTGGTTGTTTCTTTGTGGACGTAGACCAAATTGAGTGAACAACGTATATCTGTGTCTCTCTTATTTGTGCTTTTATGTATTTATTTTTTTGCAATCTTTTATGTTCCATTGCATCGTTACTTAATTTCTAATAGAAGATAACCAATCACATTAGTCAACAAAGTCAAACAAATTCAATCTCTATTGTCCAACATCACATTTCACAATTACAAAATTAGGGTTCAATGTTAGGGTTTATGATGTTTGGTTTAATATTAGGGTTTAGTATTGAGTTTATGAGATTAGGTTGATAATATTTGGTTTATATTGAGGTTTATAATATTTGGGGTTTAAATAATATTTTTGGTTTTTAAGATTGAGGTTTATAACATTTGGTTTTTAACTTTGGGATTTATAAGATTGGTTTATAATATTGAGATTTATAATATTTGGATAATAGCATTGGTTTATAACATTTGGTTTCTAATATTTGGTTTATAACGTTAGGGTTTATAATATTTGATTTATAATATTTTGGGTTTATAATATTCAATTTATTTGGGGTTTATAATATTTAGTTTATTTGGTTGATATTGGGGTTTATAATATTGATTTATAACATCTAGTTTTTAACAATTTTGTTTATAATATTTGACATATAGCATTGGTTTAAAATATTTCACTTATAATATTTGGGTTTATAATATATGGCTTATTTGATGTTTATAATATTTTGGCTTATAATATTTCGATTTTTAATATTTAGTGTTGAACATTGTTATTTAATAATTATATTTAAAATTGACATTATATACATATATATTCAAGCTTATGTGATCCATAAATGAATTAAGCAAAGTATTTCGGTAGAAATCACAAAAGAGAAATTTTTGGCCAACGCGTTTCGAACCAACAAGTGTGGTTCATCATCAGGACCAGGTGAAGAGATAGACTGCGGAAAAGGCTTAAATAGAGAGCAACATAGAGTCAAATTTCAAGTAACAGCTAGTTTTTGAAAAATAATATTTAAATAATGATATTAGTTTATTAAATTATTAAAAATATTGATGATGATGATGATGATGATGATGATGATGATGATGGTTAACATCCGTTGAGACCAAAATTTGTTCTATTGGACCTAAAGAAGCAAATTATTTATTTTGATTTAAGATTTTATTCCTATGCTCAAAAAGCTTGGAGAGAAGCCTCCCAAGCTCACTATAATTTTGACTTTGTAAAAGGTTAGGAAGGTCAGTATTGTGAGAAAGATTATGAAATTGAGATCTAATGTGGTTGTACGTGGGGCACTCTAAGAGGAAGTGGTTTTCATCCACGATGTTCCTATTCTCACATTGATGGCAAATCCTTTCCATCCATGGTGTTTTAGGGACTGCCTAACGACTTGTTTCACTATGGAGCTCATGAGAATTTGTTCTAATCTTTGCTATATTGATTTTCTTCTTTGAGCTATTTAAAATAGAGAGATACTTTTGATCCTCTAGGGTGGGGTTGATGACCTTCTTATAATAACTTAATTTTCTTTTAGCCACTAAATCTTTCTCACACCACATTTTTTCTTTGAACTTAGAAGTAACAATATATTTAATGTTATTAATATTTTCAATGCATCATTCTCGTTCATCTCCCAATAGTTTAACCAGGCTCTCGTGTCTTTATACCACCCCCGCTTGAGCCTTAGGTGGTTTTGGCTGGAATTTAAAGCTAGCTTAGGAAGTCTATGATCGCCTATCTTATTGAGCTTGTGCTTGTACAACAGAAGCCTAATCATAGCTAGGCTCTCGATAGGGGAAAGACCTACTTCAATAAGGAGAATAGGATAGGGTGTATTACTTTTAATTTTCAGGTTATACGTTATAAACGCTTCTGAATTTGCTCAATATTTCTCGAGGATTCTCTAGAGATGCTGCAACCCCAAACCTCACATCCATATAAGATAACAGGAGCAACTAAAGTTTCAAAGAGGAACTTCTTTTTATCCCATGTTACGAGGTCTGTCATTTTACAATTAATAGGTAACGACTATATTAAACGACTAGTTTTTGAAAAATAATATTTAAATTAATTTATTAAAACTGAATATTACTAGTTTTTGAAAATAATATTTTAAGAATGATATTACTTTATTAGTTTATTAATTTATTAAAAAATATTAATAAGTAACGGCTATATTAAATGACTAGTTTTTGAAAAATAATATTTAAATTGTGACATTAGTTTATTAATTTATTAAAAAGTAAGCGTTATATTAAACAACTAGTTTTTGAGAAATAATATTTTTTATAAAAAATCAAAGTCAAACTCTAAACGATGGAAGTCAAAATTTATAAAAACGAGTCAAGACCCTAATCGAAACAAGATCATTTGATAAATAAAATAATTAATATCATTATTTAAATATTATTTTCAAGAACTAGTAATATTTAGTTTTAATAAATTAATTTAAATATTATTATTCAAAAACTAGCCGTTTAATATAGTTGTTACATATTAATATTTTTAATAAATTAATAAACTAATATCATTATTTAAATATTATTTTTCAAAAAACTAGCCGTTTAATATAGTTGTTACTTAATAATATTTGTGTTTAATATATTAATAAATTAATATCATAATTTAAATATTATTGTTCAAATATAGTCGTTACTTGAAATTATGTCTCTACATTGCTCTCTATTTAAGCCTTTTGCATGGTCTGCCTCTTCATCTAGTCCTGATGATGAACCACTTGGTTCGAAACACGTTAGGCCAAAAATTTCTCTTATATAATTTCTACCAAAAAACTTTGCGCTATATATATAACTATTAATATATTAAAAATATATACCGAAGTATATATTAACATCATAATATTAATATTAATATAATTATTTATTAATAGAAATATATGTTTTAGTTTATAATTATTATAATTGTATAATTATAATATATTTTTAATATTTGTATATAATGTTAGGATTTATAATAGTTGGTTTATAACATTGGGGTGTATAATGTTGGGTTTATAAGATTGGTTTACAATATTAAGTTTATAATATATGATTTATAACATTGAGGTTTATAACATTTGGTTTATTTGGGATTTATAATATTTTGTTGATTATAGTTGGTTTACAACATTGGGGATGATTTTTAATATTTGATGTTTAATAATGTTAGAGTTTATAATATTTGGTTTATAACATTGGAGTTTATAATATTAAGTTTATAGCATTTGTTGATAATATTTGTTTTATAAAATTAGGGTTTATAATATTTGGGTTTATAAAGTCAGTTTCTAACATTACATTTTATAATATTTAGTTTATAACATTAGAGTTCATAATATTTGTTTTATAACATTGAGGTTTGTAACATTGGTTTATAATATGTTGTTTTGGTTTATAATATCTTGGTTTATATTATTTGAATTTTAACATTAGGTTTATAATATTTTGGTTATAACATTTAGTGTATAACTTTGGGGTTTATCAAAATGATTAATAATATCGGAGATTATAATGTTTGTTTTATAACATTAGGGTTTATAAGATTTGATTTATAATATTAAGGCTTATAATATTTAGTTTATTTGGGGTTTATATATTGTGTTAACTATATTTTGTTTATAATATTTTTATTTTGGGTTTATAATATTGTGTTAACTATATTTTGTTTATAATATTTTTATTTTGGGTTTATAATATTTTGTTAACTATATTTTGTCTATAATATTGGGGATTGTAATATGAGTTTTGAATATTTGGGTTTTTAATATTTGTTGTTTAACAATATTCTAATTTATAACAATTGGTTTATAGAATTTGGGGCTTATAACATTGTTTTATAACATTAGGGTTTATAATATTTGGTTTATAACATTGGGTTTATAATATTTGGTTTATAGGATTGGCTTATAATATTTGTTTTATAAAGTTAGGGTTTATAACATTGGGGTCTATAGTATTTGTTTTATAATATTGGGGTTCATAACATTGTTTTATAATATTCAATTTATAACATTAGAGGGTTTATAAGATTTGGTTTTTAACATTTGGATTTATAATATTGGGTTGAATTTTATTGGGGTTTGTAACATTTGGTTTATAATATTGAGATTTATAATATTGGGTTTATAATTTAAGGGGTTTATAATACTTAGAGTTCATAATATTTGGCTTATTGGGTGGTTATAATATTTTAATGACAATATTTGGTCTATAACATTTGAGCTTATAATATTTAGACTTTTAACATTTTTTGTTTAATATTTGTGTTTAATTTTGTCATTTACTAGTTGGGTTTTTAGTATTGAGATTTTTAATAATAAATTTATAATATTGAGTTTTTAATATAACGTTTTTAATATATAGGGTTTAATATATGGGGCTTTTAATATAGGGTTTATTATATTAGAGTTTATAGATAATAATTAATTAACCATATATATACTTATTAATATATTAATAATATATACTAATTAATTATTAATATAAATATATATATTAGAATTTATGATTATTAATTATAGTGTATTTGAGTTATATATATATATATATATATATAAGAGATTGCATATAAAAACCATGTTAATGATAAATAATCATTATTAATAATAACCATATATTATTATTATTATTATATTTTAATCATGTTATAATTTGAAATGTAATTTTATATAATAACATAATATTATATTATATAGAGAACAATCTTTCCTATTAATTATTTTTAATAATATTATTAATTTATTATAATGGCTAGTTTTCCACCTTATTTGCTTTGAATAAGTCAATCTTAACTATAAATTATGCTTAGATAATATTATTATTTCAGTTGATAAATATATTAATTATTTTTAGGAGTATTATTAACTAATTTATTATATCATGATAATGACTAACCTTCTACCTAATTCACATTGAATAGGTCAACCCTAACTAATAATATCATATAAATAAGTTATTCTTAGATTATATTATTATTTAAATTGATAAATTATTTACAAATTCGATATTAAATAATTAATTATTACATAACAGCTATATTCTAATTTAATATTAGTTAATTTAATAAACATCTCTTCTTCACATATTCCTAAATAATTTTATTTCACCAACGGCTAATTTTGAATGGCTTACCCTGAACTATGATGCATTCCTGCTATTTATTCTCTCAAATCCATTGGTTTCTCACCTTGTCATGAGGATGAACCTTGTCATGAGGATGAACCACATTAGTTAGTTCAAATGTGGACCCAATCCTTACAATGTGATTAATGCTAAAGATTGTTCTCTACATTATGGATCACAAAAGTATTAAATATAACATTATATTATATATTAATATATAATATAATAACTATATATAAATATGTAATACTATGGTTGTTATTATTATATAACTATTAATAATCATAAATTATTTATATATGTAAAGGTAAATTTGTTTAAATCTCTTTTATATCCCTAATAATAATTAATATCATTAACCTATATTTATTTACATCAACCACATTTATTAATATTGTTATACATTAGCTTCAATCACATTAATAAATATAATTCTGTTAATTAATAATATTAAGTATTTATTAGATTTCAACCCTTTCTTCATTATTCATATTCTATTTCTTCATATTTTAAATATTCTAATTGTAATACCATTATAATAACCTAATTTTGTTTATGAAATTTTGAATAAACCATAATTAGGTGTATAGATTTCACAATTTTGAATAAAAGGTAATTAGTTATGCATTTTTTTAGTATTGATGTCAGTGTCACTGATTAAAAGGTTAGTACATAATCCCACCCACTAACTAACAAAAAAGGTTCACCGACTTCAGCGATTGATATTTTCACAAAATCACCCATTAGTACATATCTCACCTACTAACTAACAAAAAAAAGTTTCCCCGACTTGAGTGATTGATATTTTTTCAAAATCACCCATTCAAATCCAGGTTTAGAATTCTCTTTTGTGACCAGGAATTCATTCATCGATTAATCACGGAAAAGGAAACCGATTTAAATATCTCCATGACGAATGGGGGAAAATACGTCTCGCGTCTACAACACTGAAAGCTAAATTACCATCTCCATCCAGTTATAGGAGAGGTTGCTGTTTGTCCCTTATGATACAGAAATTGCTAAAGCTTCAAACAGAAGACATTAAAAACAAAACAAAAAAAAATGATTTGAAAATATGAAAACAATGCAAGGAAACCGCTGATGAAAACATAAACGTATATGTAAAATGGGACTTGAAGGATTAAAAGTCAACTCATTTCGCAAAAGTGAAAGCAATTTTCTAAAGGGAAAAAACCCATTAGCTGTTTTCAGTTGATGAACAGTTATCCCATGCTTTTGAGGTTTTAAAATGAACTACCAGGACAAAGAAACTGAGACAAACATATCAGATAATCTGCCGTAAGTCACAATTAACACGGTTGGTCTTGAATTGAATCGAGGAAAAGGGTGTATCCTTATTGGAAATAAGGATTCACCCTTATTGGAAAATACTTACCATCCATAACCTTGGGCCTAAAAGCCCTTTGAATGGAGTTCTATTGCTCAAGAGAGCTCGTGTCTAGGAATAAATCCCACTTCCTTGAGCAAAAGTGGCACTCTGATCGACCTGCACTGCAATAGTTGCAGATACTTGGGTATCCGCCGCGATCACCACTTTGTTCTGAGACACATTTCTGAGAGCATGCCTCGGAAACAAAGCATCTAATGTATAGAAAGAATACTGAACATGTTGAATACGGTTGGGAAAGAGCAGAAAGGGATTAAAATCTACGGCCCAGGTGGTTCCGTTACCCTGGACTGTGCCACGAGCAACGGTTGACTTAAGCGCCATCCCAAGCACATTGTTCCTGTCAACAACAGTCTGATCAACCGTTTCAAAGTGTCCTTCCAACTCAACAATGTCCACGCCCTTCCAAGAGCCACTAAACATATTATCTACAATGTTCACACCTGATATCATTTTCCTCTGCGATGATTTCAGCACTATGTTGGCGTCGCCCAGAAAGAAACTATCGGCAATATCAAGTTGTACTGGATCCTCTGCAACAATGGCAGTATAGTCCATATAACAACCGATGATCCTCGTCTGAGAGAATCCACCGAGCTGCAGTTTGATTCCAACTCCTCCGAAGCCCGTGGCCTTGTTATAACAGTGGACTCCCGTGAATATATTAGCCTCCCCGCTCACTGCAATCCCCACAGCAGCCGAAAAGACGACCACCTCGGTCACAGCGTTGTCGTTGCTCATGAGACTTATGGCCACGCCGCTGAAGTCCTTCTCGTAGGGGCTTCCGCCCGCGGTAATGCGTTGCCCAAGGAAGGAATTCCGGATGTACGTCTCGTGTCCGCCCTGAACCATGATGCCAAACGACATGAAATGCGAGATATAGCAATTATCGATACGAGTTCTCAGGGAATTGATGACTAGAATACCCCCGCCTCGAAAATTTGCATCCAACATCAAATCCCGGAGAGTAATGTCTTCGTATGAGGCGATACGATGGAAACTATGCTTCATGGCTGTTGCGAGCTCGGCGCCGTGGAGGCTTGTATTGAGCTTCGCATCGGTTGAGGACCATAGCTCGATCAAGTAACGATCCCCTGGGAAATCTTTAGAAGCCCGTAGGGTGCCTCCGTGAATCTGGATGCATGGAATGAATTAGTAATTCGTGTCATGAAACCCGCATGTACTCAAAGGGATTCGATTTCATTTGATTACCAAAACATTGCCGCCTCCGCTTGCAGGCAGCTGCAGAGGTTCACTGATGAGATAATTTCCTCCTTCGAGATGAATCGCTACGCCCCCGAGGTCGTTTACACCGGACATAGTGTGCTCTTTCGTGGCTACATTGAAGGCTTCGTTGATCGCTGCCATGAGGGCCTCCGTGCTGTCTGTCGTTCCAGTCGGATCGGCGCCATAGTCTGTAACATAGAATAAACGGCCATTCGACGGGACCTGCACATCACCAACAGACAAAACACTCAATAAAAACTCATCTCGTTGCTCAAATTGCGAAAAAGCTCTGCTATCTCCATCAATTACAGTGTCGTTGTCAGTCCTCGGCGCTGAAGTTAGCGACCGAGCCTGCTTCCAGCGAGCAGCCGAAACCCTTTCTGCTTCGGCCCGATTGAGATACGCCGGAACATTGACAACCCGACAATCTCCACACTCCACTGAGGATTCCGAGAGGCATCTCAAGCGAGCACCGGGCTTGCATGATCTCAAATTCCTGTGAGCATCCACATTGGATAAACTCCCAAGAAACACAATCACAGACAAGATCGAAAGTATTTCAAGGGCTCCCATATCTCCTTTCTGATGTATCGAACACCTCTCGGCGATGGCATATTAGGTAAGGGTATTGGCACATGCAGCGACTTCTTAGGGCGACATTTGCAGGGGCTTTGAATTTGGGAGCGCACTGACCTCTTTCCCATTTGCATGTACTTTTACTTTACGAAGTGCGGCTCTACAGGGTATATTCACCGTAAGTGTCGAAGCATTTATGAGCTTCATTAGAAAAGGAGTAAGCCAATACTGCAATAGATAACCAATGACCCCATTTTGCCAATACTGCAATAGATAACCAATGATCCCATTTTTAACCGAAAACATGCAAATGGATTCGTTTAAAATTTGAGAACAGGTTTTGGTTTGATGTTATATTCTTTCGTTTTTCCGTCCCTCTTTTCTTTTCTTTTTTTTTGTCCAGGGGTCTTCATTTCATCAGTGATTCTAAATTAAGATGAGTTCACTATACCAAATCCATATAGTAGAAAACCATTGACAAATTTTACAAAATGTAAGACCTAACAACATATTGAGATTATTATTGTTTGTAAACATATAAAAATAGATGAGCATGAACCGTAGACATACTAAAAATCAAACAAAGATATTAATTAAAGTAAAAACACTCGAACAGTTAGATTGATTTCTTCCAACTTCAAAACTGCAACGACTTGATTGATGAACATTTTAGTCGAGAATGATGACTAGTGAATGCAGGGAAGAGTTTGCTTGGGTGTTGTTCATAGGCAAATCAGGTTTTTCACGAATAGTATTGAGAGATGTAGCATTAATCACTGCTACCTCTTCTTGATGGTCATTTGAATCAATGTCTGAATCTAAAGCTACAAAATGTTCCACACGACTTAGCCTTACCACTATATCATCAAGATTATATCTCATATCTTGCAATATTCTCTTAATCTCTTCATGGCCAATAAAGAGCTTGTAGTTATCAACTTGATTATCACGGATGACCATACTAAGCAACGTCTCCATTTGACGATGGTGGGTGATGGGGTGAAGAAAATGAAGCCTTCTTCTCTGAAACTTTCCTGGATCTGACACCCAATTTAAATTGCTTCTACCTATCTCTTAGTCAAAGAAATATTTGCGATCTCTAAATTCCATGGCTTCCAAATTTTGAATTTCCTTTATGACCTCAAGAGGCGTAGCCTGAAAAAAAATTGCAATTGATTCCCACCTGAAAAGATGCTTGTGTCTTGAGGAGGACGCCCAGAAGCAGCCCCCCATCAGACAGGTAATATTTGGTGTGGAGACATGTAGTGCCTGCATACAAAGCACTTCACTATGACCATAGAGGATGGACCACGGCCTCGATATCAACTCACCAAGAGTGCAATCCTGGCGGGATACGGAATAAAAACTTAATTGTAGATCAAGAGAAATATGTAGGGTAGTAGGAAAGGACGAGTTGATACCCATGGCAAGCCAACAGTGATGACTATACCAGAGTTCTTACAACTTGTAGAGACAAGGATTTGGAAATACCATAACAAGTTTCAGAACCAAATGGAAAAGGTACCAAAATACAAAACCCCACAAACGAGCACTCGAAAGTCAAATGAAACCCTCACTCGGTCAAAGGCTTGCATGGAAATGAGGGATAAACCACAACCAATTCGAAGGACAGACCAGGCCCCGTGTTTTGCAAAAATAAAATAAAGAACATTGAGAAAGAAAACAACCTTGATTATTCTTGAGGTTGAAAGTGTTGATGACAATAATGTTGGCATTATGAGACAAGTGTTGTCCTTGATGGCAAATCACACAGATGATAGATCATAGTGCAGGAGGTCAGCAGCGAGGAATTGATGATCAGACTACAAGAATGAAGAGAAAATATATATACGCAGGTTCATCGTGACCGAGACGCGTATACATGCGGGTTATACGTTACAAAGGCGTGTATGCCTATACATGCACTTTCACGCAAGGAAAAGCACGTACATGTTGGGGAACTTACTTTTGGTCCGTGGTATTTAGTCCTTGAAAATTTGAACCTATGGTTTTGGACCATGGTATCTCGTCAGAAGTGTTGATCCCAAGTATTGGGTCCATGGTATTGTTTTGTTATGGTTTTGGACCATGGTATTGAGAAAGGGCTAAGACTATAAAAGGAGAAGAAGATCATTAGGCAAAGATGGAGAAAGTCTTGAATATTTGATGAAGTATGAGATCCAGTATGCAGGTTATGGGTTGATGATGCATTACTTGATCTGAGCTAACGAGGAATCTCACCGGTTGATGGAGAACAAGATCTAAGGATAGATCAGGATCAAATGGTTTGAAATGAACTATCTCTATATGATTGATTCTGTTTATTCTAGATCTGTATACTGACGCATGTAATGATCTGAACTGGGTATAACTTAAGTTTGAAATCGCTGCAAGTCATGATTGAATATTTATAGATCTGTACGCGGGTTGGCTTTGGTGTAAGCGTGTATGTACGCGGGTTTGGTTCATTGTAGTAGCGTATACCATTTGAGCTATGATGTTTGAAGTTACAGGTGGTTCTGGTTGTTGATGAGTTCTGATGACAGTTTAATGGTGTCAGTATTCTGCATATATCCCGTTTGGTTGATTGTGTTTAGCTTCAGTATTGATGGATGAGAACTAATATTGGATCAGGATCATAATGACTCAAATTTATGTGATCTGATGGACTAGATCTGGGTGCTAACACACATATTATCCTTGTATATGTAATAATCTAGATATGTTTGAAGTCAGGAAGTGCATCAAGTTGTAAGTAAGTAATTGATGACATATACGTTGGTTCACCTTGGTGAAGTTGCGTATACATGCCGGTTCAGCACTTCCAAGTAGCGTATGCACTCTGATGCATGATTTTGATGATATAGTTGGTTCTGAATATTGTTGCAGAGTTCAGTGTTCTGCTCTGTGTTCTGGTGACTGTGTTGTTGACAGGGTTTCAGTGTTTCAGTGATTCAGAAATTGATGATGCTAGTATTGATTGTTTTGTGCTTCAATGATATTTATGGGTCTAGTATGAAAATTTGATGAAACGTGGCCTTCAGATTATAGTGTTGTGCTTCAAGAGTATCCAGTCTGAAAATGTATGAAATGTGGTCCCTGGAGGATGAAAGGAGATTGTAGGCCAACGCCTACGTACTAGTACATCAGCTAGTACAAGACCAAAGAGGGTAATAGCTCCCTTCCAGTAGCAGCTAGAGAACAAGTGAAGATTGGAGCATTCAGTAGGTAGGCACCTACGTACTAGTAAATGGATCAACTAGTACAAGAGCTAAGGGGGTTGTAGCTCCCATCTAGGAGAATCTGGAGAACGAGAGAAGGTTGTAGGCTTATGCAGGTAGAAGCCTGTGTACTGGTATAAGACTGCACCAGTACAGAAATATTGTAAAATGAAGGTTCTTACTAAAAGAAGATAGAGATGACTTGCAGCAAGTGGTTTTCACCCACATTGGGTTTCCACCTTATATCATGGTGTTCATGTGTGCTTCTTGTGTGTGATGATCTGTTCTGTTTTACTACACCTACTTACTGTTCATATGGTTAATAAAGTTCTGATGCACTAACTAAAGATCAACATTTAATGGATTAACTAAATCATAAGTATTCTGGATATACGCTGGTTGCATTAGACACAGTTGCGTATACACGTGGGTTCCATTAACTGAAGTAGCATATATGTATCTAAGTATGGAAATGAAAAAGTTTTATTGATTTGATAATACTAATTCACCCCCCCCCCCCTCTCAGTATTATTTCCAACAATTGGTATCAGAGCAGGTCCTTTGGTAGAAGCTTGATCGCTTGAAGGAGATCCATGGAACAATGGGAAAGAAGCTTAAGAAGAAAGCACCTAAGAAGAAGAAGACATCTCAGAAAATCTATGACAGTGGGAGAGTCGATTGGGGATTATGCGGAAGAAGCACTTCAGGTTCAGAATCACTTCAGAATGAAGATGAACAAGATCTATCATGTATGAATTTTTTATCCTCTGGTTTTCATCCATGCGAAGATGATGAAAGTGATAGCGAAGCAACTGAGTTTTCTCTTATGGGTGAGCAAGAAAGATATCAAATAGAGGCAGTATTTAGAAGGCTTACAGACAAAATTAGAGAACAACAAGATCTATTGAACAAAAGGGAATGTGCTTTCAAAGAAGAAGTGACCAAATTAAAAGCTCAACTAGAGGAAGGAAACAAGGTAAGGAAGTTACTCAATGACAAGGAAAATCAATGTCAAAAGTTGTAGGATGAAGTAACATCATTAAGAAATGAAGTAAATGAAAGAAGCACAACTATCAAGAAACTCAGAGATAGATCCAGTTATTATGAAAGACTTGAAGCTACGATCCTCTCGCTAAAGGAAGGTCTTGAAGAATCAAACGAGCAAAATAAAGAACTACTCCAAGCTCTTGAAAAACAAGAAAACGTAGTTCTTGGACTAAGACATCAGTTGGAAGAAGAAATAAAAGTTGAAGAAAACATAAAGAAGCAGCATCTTGAAAGGGAAGAGCAACTTCAGGTTGAGGTAAATATTCTGAAAGATAAATTAGAAGAAAAAGATAAGCTCTTACGATTTCAAGATAGTACTAAGATATTGGATGATATTCTTAGTAGTCAAAGGTCTCCTGCTATCAAAACTGGTCTTGGTTTTTATGAATCCACTGAAAGTGAATCTAGCTCACAAGGAGAGGCAAGAAAATCTAATGAGAAATCTGAAATGCACAACGAAGAGATGAGAAGAAAACCCCATCAACAGCCAAGGAAAGAAATTCTTCAAAGGAAATCTTTTACTCCTCCAATGCATAATGTTGAATGTTATGTATGTCATAATCTTGGACATGTTGCAGCTAGATGTAGAAGAAGAATGGTTCAAGATCATCACATTCCAGGTACTTTCAGGGATATTGTTTTTCTTGCAATATGTTTGGTCACAAAGCTGTTGATTGCTATAGAAGGAATATGAAACATGTAAGATGCTATGCATGTAACAAGCTTGGACATAGAGCAAAGGAATGCAGGAACAAAGTACAGGGACCATACCAAAAGGAGAAAACATCATCACGCTTGAAGATATGGAAGAAGAAGGAAGTACAGTCAGAAAGATGCAGCACAGCACAATATACTCAGACACAGCACATCACAGACATAACAGACTCAGGGGGAGTTGAAAGTGTAAAACTTCAGTGTCTTAAATCTCATACGCAAGTTTCATAAAGGGAAGTCGCGTATATACGCGAGTTAGACATTGCATAGTCGCGTATATGTCAGTCTAAGGAAAAGCAGTGGGGACAAGCTCAGAAAAAGGGTCTGATATGATTCAGTCCATTATTTGCTCTATTGGTTAATAGTTACAGTCTACTGAGGATGTGTGGAAATATCTTGATACTTGTAAGATGTTTAGAAGTGTTTTGATCCTAACTTGATGATGATGATGTCTCGATGCTTATTGCTGATATATGCATGATCAGATCTAACAGTAAACAAATGGCACAGGTTGAGGGGGAGCATATGCCTTTAATAATGCATTGTTGGCATTATGGTTAATAGTCCTTAGTGATGATGCTTATATGGCTAAATGATATATCTTGCTATGATGTGGTTATGAGTTATCCATGATAAAATCTCATATGATTCTTGGGGTTTCATAGTTGATGTTCAAATCATATTTGTGGATTGATTCTTAGATGGTGCATATATGATGCTTACATGGTGATCTTCATAAGGATAAGGAGAAGACCAAAGCTTGAATACACAACTTCATTACTTGATGATGAGTCTCTCATATGTTGCTGTCATCATATGCATAAAGATCATATAATACAGTTATGATGCAGGATTCCTATAGTTCTTGGTGCTCATGTGGATGAGGATTGTTGATGTTGATGATATAAAGAAGCCTTGACAAAAGATCTTGAGCTCAAGATACATAGTGCTGGATACATGAATGATTACTCAAAATTGCATTGTTGGAGACATGATGATGATGAGTTCTTACCTATATGTTGATAGGTTGATACTTACATATGTTGATTGATGCAGATATTCCCAAGTGATGATACATGGATGATCTTGTTGATAAGATGGCTATGGTGTTTTACACATATGATATAATGTGAATGATTTTATGATGATGAGTTGATATCTATATGCATACATACCTTGTCATAGGACATTTATAAGTTGCTGATCTAGAAATGGTTGTACGCGAGTTTCATAAGGAGTATCTGCGTATATACGCCTGTTTTTGTGGATACAGTCGTGTATATGTTAATTTGAAGGAAATCAGTGGGCCAAACTCAGAATGAGAAGAGTCTGATATGGGCCTGACAGAAACCATTTGGCACAGATGGAACAGGTACAGAGGGAGAACATGATTGCTGGTCTAGATGTTGTTGACAGATGCTTATGGAGCAGATCATACATTGTGTATGATAGTTGCTAATGACTATCATAGTCTTATCTAGATGTTTGGTCTCATGTAAAGGTCATATCAAGACTCATGATGTAATAATGTGTCTCTATCTATTGTAGTCATTTGATGAAATCTCTTCTGGTCACATGATGTAATTTGTAACCCCTTTATGCATAAGAAGGATGATGAAATACTTCAGTCATATCAAGGTCATGTAACGGCCTATGTTGGTTTCCCCACTATGCCTGGGATGAATGATGTTACACTCTTGTGTTATCATGTGTATCCCCACTTGGTTGGGTAGATGAATCAATTCTGGTATATCCCCACTTGGTTGGGAGATGGATGTATGTATGACCCTTTGGTGCTAGGAAGGTCACTTATGATGTATAGAGTCATGTTCTTGTAGAACATCTTTTTGCAGATCTTGCTTACAGACAGGGGGAGCATGAACAACACATTTCAGGAAGAGCAGAGATTTTAGCATGTACTCAGAGGGAGCATGGACAGATTGGTACACCTTGACATATACAAAGGGGGAGCTCATTCAGAGATTTCAGCAGGTACTCAGGGGGAGGATGGACAACGAAATTTTTATCTAGGAAAGAGAATATCTTGGTTCGCCCTTTGCCCTTGATGTCAAACGAGGAGAGTGATTTGGTATTGTTGCCATCAAGTCCAAAGGGGAAGATTGTTGGCATTATGATGCATGTGTTGTACTTGATGGCAACCCTCTCGTAGAAGAACAACTCACTTACATATAACTAGATGAATCTACAGAAGAGATATCAAATGCAGGACCGCTCAAAGGAATCAGATGATAGTTCTAAGTATGACAAGTTAGCTTTGCCATCAAGTCCAAAGGGGGAGATTGTTGGCATTATGAGACAAGTGTTGCCCTTGATGGAAAATCACACAGATGACAAATCATAGTGTAGGAGGTCAGCAGCGAGGAATTGATGATCAGACTACAAGAATGAAGAGAAAATATATATACGTAGGTTCATCATGACCGAGACGCGTATACACACGGGTTATACGTTACAAAGGTGCGTATGCGTATACACGCACTTTCACGCAAGGAAAAGCGCGTACATGTTGGAGAACTTACTTTTGGTCCGTGGTATTTAGTCCTTGAAAATTTGAACCTATGGTTTTGGACCATGGTATCTCATCAGAAGTGTTGATCCCAAGTATTGGGTCCATGGTATTGTTTTGTTATGGTTTTGGACCATGGTATTGAGAAAGGGCTAAGACTATAAAAGGAGAAGAAGATCATTAGGCAAAGATGGAGAAAGTCTTGAATATCTGATGAAGTATGAGATCCAGTATGCAGGTTATGGGTTGATGATGCATTGCTTGATCTGAGCTAAGGAGGGATCTCACCGGTTGATGGAGAACAAGATCTAAGGATAGATTGGGATCAAATGGTTTGAAATGAACTATCTCTATATGATTGATTATGTTTATTCTAGATCTGTATACTAACGCATGTAATGATCTGAATTGGGTATAACTTAAGTTTGAAATCGATGCAAGTCATGATTGAATATTTATAGATCTGTATGCGGGTTGGCTTTGGTGTAAGCGCGTATGTACGCGGGTTTGGTTCATTGTAGTAGCGTATACCATTTGAGCTATGATGTTTGAAGTTACAGGTGGTTCTGGTTGTTGATGAGTTCTGATGACAGTTTAATGGTGTCAGTATTCTGCATATCCTGTTTGGTTGATTGTGTTTAGCTTCAGTATTGATGGATGAAAACTAATATTGGATCAGGATCATAATGACTCAAATTTATGTGATCTGATGGACTAGATCTGGGTGCTAACACACATATTATCCTTGTATATATTTAATAATCTGGATATGTTTGAAGTTAGGAAGTGCATCAAGTTGTAAGTAAGTAATTGATGACATATACGTTGGTTCACCTTGGTGAAGTTGCGTATACACGCCGGTTCAGCACTTCCAAGTAGCGTATGCACTCTGATGCATGATTTTGATGATATAGTTGGTTCTGAATATTGCTGCAGAGTTCAGCGTTCTGCTCTGTGTTCTGGTGACTGTGTTGTTGACAGGGTTTCAGTGTTTCAGCGATTCAGAAATTGATGATGCTAGTATTGATTGTTTTGTGTTTCAATGATATTTATGGGTCCAGTATGAAAGTTTGATGAAACGTGGCCTTCAGATTATAGTGTTGTGCTTCAGGAGTATCCAGTCTGAAAATGTATGAAATGTGGTCCCTGGAGGATGAAAGGAGATTGTAGGCCGGCGCCTACGTACTAGTACATCAGCTAGTGCAAGACCAAAGAGGGTAGTAGCTCCCTTCCAATAGCAGCTAGAGAACAAGTGAAGATTGGAGCATTCAGTAGGCACGCACCTACGTACTAGTAAATGGATCAGATAGTACAAGAGCTAAGGGGGTTGTAGCTCCCATCTAGGAGAGTCTGGAGAACGAGAGAAGGTTGTAGCCTTCTACAGGTAGAACCCTGTGTACTGGTATAAGACTGCACCAGTACAGAAATATTGTAAAATGAAGGTTCTTACTAAAAGAAGATAGAGATGACTTGCAGCAGGTGGTTTTCACCCACATTGGGTTTCCACCTTATATCATGGTGTTCATGTGCGCTTCTTGTGTGTGATGATCTGTTATGTTTTACTGCACCTGCTTACTATTCATATGGTTAATAAAGTTCTGATGCACTAACTAAAGATCAAAATTTAATGGATTAACTGAATCATAAGTATTCTAGATATACGCTGGTTGAATTAGACACAATTGCGTATACACGCGGGTTCCATTAATTGAAGTAGCGTATACGTATCTAAGTATGGAAATGAAAAAGTTTTATTGATTTGATAATACTGATTCACCCCCCCCCCCCCCTCTCAGTATTATTTCCAACAAATAAAACACTGGGAAACCCAACAACAAGAACGACCACGAAAGAGTCTTAGTGCAACTAATTGATGATGTATGAGTGGAAACTGACCTTCAAACACTCTTATCACCATAGGCTTTAGCCACCATTTGTAGAGAGACGAGCCTCCAGTCGTTGAACAACCATGACCATAGCAACCAGATGACAACCTTTCCACCACCCAGCAGGAAGCTTGAGGCCTATATAATACATTGTAGACATGAGGAGACAGGTATGATGAATAAAATGAATTCCATAGAATCCACACGACAAGGGCCAAGTGCCTTGGGATTGAGCGCAACCATCGCAAGACACTATCGCATGATGATCTCATAAATGATCATAACCTGCCTATCAAAGAGTTATCTTCCTGCAACCAATCTGACATGGAAGAAGCACACTATATCTATGCAGACAGGAGGAATGACCTTATTGTTGATCCTGGAGCATATAAAAATTCCAAGCCCCAGCTACAAACATTTAATTTGAGGGGACCTAGGTAGGTGATCCCAGGTCCATGGAGCATGGAGACGCCATGTGCATTCCATGTGAGGCCAAGTATAGGGCCTAGTGTGAAAACCAAAGGATGCCAATCCTTTGGCCATACAAAAAACGTGCATGTAAATTATAACTATAATAATTAAAACATCATCATTAAAACACCTATTGGAATTACATTGCCTTGTTAGCACTCCCATTGGAGATGTAGACCTTGGCTATTAACTTACCATGACCTACCAAATGCCTTACGTCTTGGATATCACCCCTTAGTTCCATTTTAATCCATGACTCACCAATAGGGACGTGTCTCTATAAACTACCCAAGTTTTCCAAGTAATCCACCACCTTATTCCCTTCCCTTTGCATGTGGATGGGGATTTCATAATCAAAATTTTATAATAGATCACTAATATTGCTAACCATCACCTTTAGATGCCAATTGTGTATGATTTTATCTAACGGGTGACCAAGTAACAATTTTTTGACACAGGAGATTGCTATTTGAGAATCTTCGTGGACCTGAAGTAATCTGAGGCCTTCTTTAACAATTATTTGGATCCCTCTTTCAAGTGCCATGAATTCTGCCATATTATTTTTGGTTGTCCCACACAAGTAAGCAAAAACATGGATGGGACTAGAGTTATTGTCCCTGAATATTCCTCCAAAATCGGCATTACCTCGATTTCCCTTTGAAGCTTTATCAAAGCTTAAGTTGATGAAGTCTTTTGGGGGTGGGATAAATGAGATCAAATTGAAAAGTATACTCCTTACAACCTAAGAAGAAACAGTGACCCCCCAATTGGCTTGGATGTTTAGGTCTTTTAAAATGAGTGTCTCAATCCCATTAGGATGACAATCATTAGTGACCGTAGGGGATGCCAACATCATTTATCTAATGTTCGTGAGAATAATATCGTGTAGGATCAACAAAGTCCTATGTTTTCCTTTAAAGATTATATGATTCCTCTCTTTCCATAGAATCCAAAGTGAGAAACCTAGAGCTAGGTACCATGCTTTTGAGACCATGGGGTGTATAATCTTTCATGCAAAACAATCTTCTAACCAAGTTCTAATTATTGTAGTGTTTGGGATAGGAAATTTGAATAATTGTTGAACAAATTCCCAAATTTTGCAGGCAAAAGGACACAAAGGTAAAGGATGACGCGTCGACCCCTCTTCTTGAGAACAAAGCAAACAAATAAACAGGCCCTCAAACCCTTTTATTCGGAACCGATCCCATGTTAATAAACACACTCAGGCTACAAGTGATAAGAATTTCATGATTTTGGGCCAACCACAATCCGTCCATAGGTGGTTCCATAGTTTAGACTCCTCTTATGATTGAAAGTCAACTACCATAGAGTAGGCTTCTTTTAATGTGAAGGTGCCCAATGACTATCTCCCCCACCTGAGTATATCATGCTTACCTGATATTTGGATAGGTCTATTTGTAATTTCTGTTGATATTCCTCCCATTGGTGATAATCCCTGGATTTTTCCCTTGAATGTTCCCAATCAGCTTGTTTTTTCTAATGTCTCTAACACTGATCATTCCTTGTTTCCTTAAAAAATTCCACTACCTTGTGTGCTCCTTAAGCTTGTGAGAGAATCTTTATTGATTGGAACTTCTCATTCGCTTGCATAAATGGATATTGTTGCCAAGATTCCTCCCAAAAAGCTATCATCATACCTTTTTTGATCTCCCGGAATGCATGTTGCTTAAAAAATATCATTTATCTAAAACACATAGTAACATACCCGCTAACCTTTGATCTCTCCTTCAAAACACACTTGCTCAGCTTGAGTTCTCAAAAACAAATATTTACGAGACCATAATTTTTTTCTAAACTTGAGGATCAACCTGAACCAAAATCCACCAAAGCTTCATAGCATACACTTTATTGATTAGAAGGCAATCGCAGAGACCTAATCCACCCTTCATCTTTGGGTTAGACAATTTATTCCACCCAACCAAAGTGCACTTGTGCATTTTGGGTGATCCTTTCCATTGGAAGTTACTATAGATTTATTTGAGTTTATTATACATTGTACCAAGAAATGGAATTACCAATAACTGATCATTTGGTAATGCTTGTAATACTTATTTTGTCAAAACTAGATAGCTTGGAAAATTAAACACCCTTAATGCCTAATTGTTTACTTTGTGACGACTATTTTCTAGGAGTTCTTCCCATGTGGAGAGCTTGTTGTAATATAATTCAAATGATACTCCCAAATATTTAAAGCGTGGGTAGCCTCTACTAAAACCCAACATTCTAATTAATATGAATTTCACCATCTCCAAATAGTTAAAGAAAAAAAATGTGTGTTTTATCATTATTCACTACCATCCCTGATGCTTCCATGAAGATTTGCAAAATTCTACTTATTCTTTTCAACTCTTTAGAGGTAAATAATCCAAATAATGTTACATCATCGATAACCTATTGATGGGAGATTGGAAGATCAACGCCAAATCGGCGAAGCCCATAGATGAATCCCAACTCACTATTATCGAAGTTTTAGGGAGTGAAAACTTAAGGGTTTTGTTTTATTTTAAATTAGTTTACATGTTTGAAAAATAAAAACTTTAAATTATGTGATTGTTTAAATAAAACATGTTTAAAAATATGCTTTAAATGTTATGCGTTTTAAATGAATTGATATTTTATTTTTTTTAGATTATTTAAAATATATATAATTGATAAAAAAATAATATATTTTATTAATTTCTTATTATATATTTTATAATTATAAAATATATAATGGTAATATTGTGAACAAAAAATGTCTTTTATAATTAATTTGAAGAAAAAAAAGAACCAACATAAACATTAAAGTTAGGTGAAGGACAACTTAACCGAAAATGTTATTATAAGGTTTATTATTGTAGAGTGTAAAGGTGTGAAAAATATCTAAGGACCAGAATAAAATACCTAAAATACATTTTATGAATAAAATGATTGAAGCATTAAATAAAAGTCACTCTATTGCTCGATTAAAAAAAGTTTATAATGTTTAATTTCATTTATAAGCGCAATTGAAGCTTTTATCGAAACCTAGAAGATAATTCTTATAACGCAATAGATAAGGATGATATATAAGCTTATGAGTTCCAAAGATTTTTTTATTGGGACTTTAACATTCCTTATAAGAAAAACATAGGGAGGAAATAAATAGAAAACAAATAATGGATCCCAACAAGAAGGTTTTCTTAGGTAATCATGTGCAGCCTCTCATAAACAAGAAAAGAGAGAGAAAAATGAGTTGGAAAAATTCCCCCCAAAAGGGAGTACATGAAAAAAGGAAAGAAATAAAGAATGAGATGAAGGAACGAGGATTGAATATGACTACCCAAGAAAAATTCCTTCACTCCAAGTAGGAACTATAACTAAAGAAACCTTGGTGATGTCAAGGACTTTATGAAAATATTTGTAACTTGGTCTTCAATAGGCACATATTCTAGGCTTAGAATTCCATCTTGGATAAGTTGGTAAATGAGATGCATATGGATCTCAATATGTTTTGTCCTTTGATGCTCCATGGAATTTATACAAATATATATTGCACTCTGATTATCACATCATAAATAGTACCTAGGTTGATCCTTTTGAATGCCAAACTTAGTCAATAACTGTTGCATCCAAAGAAATTCTTGACTTGTGAGAACTATAGCTCGATACTCAACTTCTACTATGGATAATTCAATCACTGATTGTTTCTTATAGGACCAAGCAATAGGATCTAAACCAAGATATAAAACAAAACCAAATGTGGACTTTCAATCATCAACTAATCTAGCCGATTTAGAATCTATGAAACCCATAAGCTCAAGAGAACCAATGCCATATTGAATGGAAAAACTTTAAGTCCCTTAAATATATCTCAGAATATCTTTCATTTCTTTCCATTCACTCTGATGAGGATCCTAGGAGAATCACGAAACAGGGTCTACTACATAGGAATTGTTAAGTTGGATGTGAGTCAAATAGAGTAGACTTCCAACTAGTTGTTGATACAATGTATGATCCACCTGTGGTGAGGTGAAATGGGTGGTAAGAGTAAGACCTAACTAAAAAGGAGTAGGTACGAACTTACGACTAGCCATGCCAAAGTGCTAAAGTAAATCAAGGGCATCGTTTTTCTAGAAGATGGTGATCCATTTTGAAGATTGATGAACCTGCAATCTAATAAAGTAATGTAGAACACCAAGGTAAGTGATACCAAATTGTCCCATCAAGGCTTCCTTAACACTATGAATCATAGATGAAGAACTCCTTATGAGGATCAAATCATCCAGATACAAAACTAGAATTGATAAATCACAACCTTGTCTTTGAGCATGAACTACAGGATCATAATGAAAAGGGTTAATCCTTGAGGCAAGTAGAAGTTATCCATCTTCTCATAGAAATATCTAGGGGCTTGTTTGGGACCATACAAGGAATTTTAAAGTTTGCAAACAAGTGAATGATCTTTCACAAAACAACACACTTTAAATCCATATGGTAAATTGACCAACCTTGGGAGGCAACTAGAGAAAGAAGAAGATGTATAGAATCTGTTAGTTCCAGTGTTTGCAACCTATCACCAGAGATCAACATGAGCTCTTACTATGTCTAGTTTTGTTAGATGTTTTGCACATGATGTTCAGCACAAAACATGTCACAAGTGTGTCCATCAGAAGAAGCTCGGAAAAATCTTTCCAACGGTATATCACACTCCCGTAACTGGCTCCCGAGGTAGAAGATATGATCTAAATGAATGAGTGATTCTCGGTTATGCATGTTTTGAGGTCAGTTGCTGCACATAATGACAAGTTTAGTACAAAATCAGTTTCTGAATTAATGGTAAGGAATTTTTCAAAAGTGAAAGAGGTTTTTGTTCATCACATACCAAATAACAAAAACCTCCTTCAGTTTATGCACAGGTGCTACTATGTGAGAGATATACAGTGATATTTGGAGCCTATATTAAAACAAAGCAAATTTTCACATATATAATAGTGTATTTCAGTTTAATATACAATATATATTGTCTATATAATTAATATTATACATATATGATTGAGTATAAGATAATGTTAAAGGATAGATAATTATTATTAATATTAACCGTATATTATTATTATTATATGTTAATTATGTTATAATTTGAAATATAATTATTAATATATTAATATAATTATATATAACATAATATTATATTATATTATATATTAATATATAATATAATAATTATATATATGTATATATATGTATATAATAATGTGGTTGTTATTATTATATAATTATTAATAATCACAAATTATTTATATATGTAAAAATGGATTTGATTCAATATCTCTCATACACTTAATAATAATTAATATGGTTAACATATGCTTAACTCCATTTACTAATATTGTTATACATTACTTTCACATTAGTATATATGATTATGTTAATTAATAATATTAATTGTTTATTAAATTTCAATCATTTATTTATTATTGATATTTTATTTCTTCAAATTTTAAATATTAATTATTTATATATGTAAAAGTGGATTTGATTCAATATCTCTCAT